>CAJQUN010000393.1:0-534055 GCA_907163345.1 Haberlea rhodopensis | reverse complement strand
CAATAAAGATAACATCTCTGAATCTCATAGCTGATTTCTGAGCTCTTCTAATATTCTCATAGATATCTGGTTCAGCTAATAAGGTCGATACGTACACTGGTGATGCATCTATGTCAAAATCATAGCCCAGATGGAAATAGGAGGTCATCATAGCCGACAAATGGATGATGTCCTCAGCAGTACTCTCTCACTTTCCGGCTCAAAGCGTCTGCTGTCAAGTTAGCTTTTCCGGGATGGTACTCAATTTCACAATCATAGTCCTTGAGTAAGTCCATCCACCTTCTCTGCCTCATGTTCAGCTCCGCCTGAGTGAATAAAAATTGAGGCTCTTGTGGTAAATGAAGTACCATACAAATAATGTCTCAAATATTCAGGGCGAAGATGATAGCCGCCAATTCCAAGTCATGGACTGGGTATCTAGTCTCATGCGGCTTCAACTGCCTCGATGCATAAGCTACCACATGCTTATCTTGCATCAGTACACACCCAAGGCCTGAAGTGATGCATCGGTATACAAAACAAACCTGGAGTTTCCTTAGTAGGAATCACTAATACCCGGCGCCGTCGTCAACCGGTGCTTCAACTCCTCGAAGCTCTCCTCACAAACTTCTGACCAAAATAATGGTACTCCTTCTAGGTCAACTGTGTCAACGGCTGGCAATCTTCAAAAATCCCTCGACAAAGCGTCGATAATAACCGGCCAAACGAAGGAAGCTCCGTATATCAGGTACGGAAGTGGGTGCAGCCCACTCCATCACAGCTTCAATCTTCTAGGATCCACCGATATCCCACTACTAGATATGACATGCCCCAGAAACACTACACTGCTCAACCAAAATTCACATTTGCTGAGCTTGGCATACAACTGGTGATCTCTGAGAATCTGGAGCACTGTCCTCAAGTGTTTCACGTGCTCTTCCTCGCTCTGGGAGTAGATGAGAATGTCGTCGATGAATACAATGATGAACTGATCAAGATAGGGTTGGAACACCCGATTCATCAAGCTCATAAAGACAGCCGGGGCGTTCGTCACACCGAACGGCATCACTAAGAACTCGTAGTGCCCATACCGAGTCCGAAATGCTGTCTTCTGCATATCTTCCTCCCCGACTCGAATCTGGTGATACCCAGATCTCAAATCAATCTTGCTATAAAGTCTGGTACCTTGCAACTGATCAAACAATCGTCAATCCTTGGGAGAGGATACTTGTTCTTCACTGTAGCCTTATTCAATTGCCGGTAATCGATGCACAACCGCATCGAACCATCCTTCTTTTTCACAAAGAGAACCGGTGCGCCCCATGGCGATACGCTAAGGCGTATATATCCTTTATCAAGGAGCTCCTGCAACTGCTCCTTCAATTCCCTCAACTCCGCCGGTGCCATCTTGTAAGCACGAGAGATAGCGGATGTCCCGGGTAATAACTCGATCCCAAACTCGACTTCTCTAGCGGTGGAAAACCTGGGATCTCCTCTTGGAATACATCAGCAAACTCTGCTACCACTGGTACATCCTCAAATTTCAATTCTTTATTCTTCCCAGACGTGTCCACGACATAGATGAGATAGCTCGTGTGGCCACGTTCCAACAATTGAGTCATCTTGATTGCTGAAATCAACGGAATCTTCGCACGAGAACCATTGCCATAAAAAGTCCACTGTATTCCCAAATCAGATCTGAACCTTGTTCTCTGCCGACAATCCACCACTGCCTGGTATCTGTTCAGACTGTCAATACCCACAATGCAGTCGAAGTCTGACATGCCTAACACAATCAAGTTTGCCTTCAACTCGTTGCCTCAAAATAAATGAGGCAATCTGCCAGAGAAATGATCGGCAACAACATTTCTTCCAGTGGGTGTCGAGACCATGAGAGGCGTGGGTAAAGAAGACATGCGCATATGGTGTCTCTCCACAAAGCCCACAGATACAAAAGAGTGGGAGGCACCTGTATCTATCAAAATAAAAGAGGGTACGTAAATAAATGACACGTACCGGTGATCACCTCCTCTGGGGCTGCCTGGCCTGCTCTCTAGTCAGTGCATACACCTGCCCCTGGGACGGTCCCACTGTCTGACCTCCCGATGGTCGAGGCATATTCTGCTGCCTCTGATGCACTGTCCTGTCATCAAATCTCGGCCTGTTTCCTTGAAAATCTGACTATCCTCCCCGAGTGGGGCAATACCGAGAGATGTGGCCTTCCACAATTATCGCACCTTGACTCCCCGATCTATTTCCTTGCATAGGCCCTCGGTTGGTCGACCAATTGTTCTTCTTGTTCTCTTGCTTCCGACCAAAGGAATTCTTTCCACTGAACCGTGAGGATGAAGAGGCACCACGAGGTTTAAATGACTCCCCTCAAGGCCTCAAGCTATCAGTAGCTTGCCTCTGTTGTGGCACCTGGGGGTACAGCACTAGGATAGTCCCCAACTCCAATCTCTGCAAGCTCTGCTCTCGTGAGAGCATCATCAAAGGAAGTGGGGTTATTGGTGATAACCCGGTCAAAAAGCTCGGTCGCAACCCCTTCATAAAGTTTCTCATCTTTGCATGTCCATTGGTGGCAATGTGTGGAACATACCTCAGCAACGAAGAGTAGTGCATAGCATAGTCTGACATGACATGCTCCCTGTTTCAAGCTTGCAAACTCATCTTCCTTCATATGTCTCGCCGCCGCAGAGAAGTACCGGTTTAGAAACCGGGTTCTGAAGAGCGTCCAATCGATCAATGCACCCTGTGCTCTCAGTTCCATCACCGTGCTCCCCCCATGGAAGGTTTCTTTGCTAGCTGGAACTCCGCCAACCTTAGCCATGCCTTTCCATCACAAGGAGCTGATACAAATATCTGCTCAAGTCTCTCTAGCCACTCCTCAGCCTCCTCTCCTGATTCTGTCCCCTCAACCTGGGCGGTGGTGGTAAGTCAGAAACTGAGCTAAACTGATCACACCAGGTAGTAACAACTGAACCACGGGTTCCATGCCTACAGCTGGTGGAGGTAGAGGGTTTGCCTGACCAATGCTCGCATTAACACTGCCAACGTCACCCACCTCTTCATTGAGGTTTCCCAAGTTCATAGCCGCCATGTTGTAACACAAAGGTTAACAACAATTCCAAAACAAATATATATGTTATGCCGTTAGATAACAGGAATGATAATAAGCATGTTAGTATAACAGTATATACAACAATATGCACCACATGCATAAACATGCTTCAAATGTAAGCACCTAGCCAATCATGCTAAGGCTACCCTTCACTCGTTCCCGGGTTCTCTAACCACTGCTCTGATACCACTAATGTAAGGACCCTAGTTCCTTAAGTGCGGATTAAAGGCATAATTAGAGCTAACATACATCATCAGAGTATAAATGTTCGTGTTGAGATTATGAGCCTTAAGAATTACATGACAAGTCAAGGACTATCAATGGATTAATTACATTCCCAATCAAAAATCAATGTTATCAACTATAGCTTTACACTACTCCTAGAGTAGATACTATACAAAAGTAATCATGTCCTTCTTTTCTCAAAAGTATTCTTCACAAGCTCACCACCTCAACCCGCTTTAGCCCTTTTTTCATCATGCCAAAAAGTACCTACAAGGACAACCCCCAAACATGAGCAATAAATTATTCATATCCAACACAATATGAATATAAGGCGTAAATGCATAAATCATAATAAAACACTTCCTGTTTTTCCCATGCATTTTAAACGCTTCCTGTTTGGTTGTCCCTGTACCATAACTCATGAGTATAATCAAATAGATTATTTAATGGCCCACACATGTCATGACATAATACCATTTCATCATCACCAATTACCAATCCCCAATCCCTAGTCTGTTCATCACAATGTATTTTAATGCCCTCGCTTTTCATATCGGCGGCATAGAAATAACCTCGTTTCAATGGACATGCGGCGCTCCCACCCCTCGCTTCACATTGAGCGGCAAATATTCTTTCCTCGCCTCATATGATAACCACTCTTAAATGTGACATGCAGCGCTCCCACCCCTCGCTTCACATTTAGCGGCAAGAAAAAATAGCGGCAAGTATTAAAATCATCAAGGGATGACCACGACTCATGGGATGTGCACCAATAACCATCATATGCATATACAATCATCATGCATAATTCAACATGTATTTGCATCCAGAATGCATAAACAATGAGTATATTAGATACATGTACCGTTGGGTGCCCGTACGTCCTCTACGTACCTTTCTAAAAGTGGAATTTGATATGACTTCACTTCTCGGTTGCGTCGCCACCTTGGATGGTTCTACACAATCACACAACCCCATATTAGAAGCCAAATAATAATCAAATACCAAAAATTTGTCAAAAAAATCCATTTTCCAAAATTCCACTGCTGGCGAGGCGATCGATCGCCTCAATTTTGCTTCGCGGTGATCTATCGCGCCATACATGGCGATCGATCGCCTACCTTATTTTGGACACTGCCCCTTGGCGATCGATCGCGCCATTTCAGGCGATCCATCGCCTACCCTGCGATTTTGGTACTGCCTGTTGGCGATCGGTCGCCTCATTTCAGGCGGTCGATCGCCTCACACAGACTCGCGATTTTCCACCATTAATGCAAACCAAAACCATCTTAACTCATACCAATACTCCCCCCCACCAACCCAACAACATAATAACACATAAATCAACAAAATACACCTCAAGCAACACAAAAATCAAACACCCAACCAAAAATGATACCATCCCAAAGTAACCCATTTCCAAAACCCTTCAAAACTATTTCAAACTCATACCAAACACAATAAGAACAACATGGAGGTATCCATACCTCTAGGGGACTTCAAATCTCACACCAAATCCCACAAATCAAGTTTTTGGAAGGATTTCTCTTCACCCCTTGATAGGCTTAGATTTTAAGTGTTTTAACTGTAATTTCTTCCCATTTTCCGTAATTTTTCCTGGATGATATTATGTTTTTTGGTGTTTATTCGTTTGTTTCAGGAAATTAGATCGGAAGTGGAAGAAATGAACTAATTTGAAGATAACGGGCGAAATCGAGGCGAGAAAGAGTTGAAATTGAAGAAGTAAGAACTTCGGAATCTCGATCGATCGAGATTATATCTCGATCGATCGAGCCAGACAGTGCGCTGAGAAGAAAAGGATTTCAAGTCTCGATCGATCGGAACAAATTCTCGATCGATCGAGCAAGGCAGTAAGTTTCAAAGGCTGACATGAACAGTGCACCGATCGATCGAACGGAAATCTCGATCGATCGAGACGCAAATCCTGGAAAATCTTATCTTCCATTTTTTAAATGATTTTTGAGGTATAAAAAGGAGAAATCTCTTCCAAATCAAGGGAATAACAGACCAGACGTGAATTAGGTCGAGAATAAGCAGCCCTAGCCGCCGCCTAACGCGCCAAAGAGATTCAATCTCCGTTCTCCGTCCAAAGTCGAGCCAATCCATTCCGGAGTGCAAGGAAGGAACAAGAGAAGAAATCACGGTGCAACGCACGGATTCATCCATTGTTTATCGTATTTCTAAACTTTAATTTATTTGATTTTCATTTCCATTTGATGTTTTTGAGGTCGAGAGACAATAAACTCTTATGTATTTGATTTGATTTAAATCTAGTTTATTTTATTCGAGTTTTAGTTTCGTTGTGTTTGATTATTGATTCAATTGTGTTTGAGCGCATTGATTGCTATTGTTCATAAATTAATTGTTTGTGTAGATCAAAGTCTAGCTAGCTTTGATTGAATCTTAGAGTATAACCGAGATCGAGAGATAACGTTGTAACACGCTCCATTAATTTATGATGTATGTTATGATTGAGATCGAGAGATGATCGCATACGTGAGAACTTGGAATCGAGAGATTTAGAGTTATATGGTTTTGATAATTTATGCAACTTTGAATAGTAAATAGGTGCACGAGAGTGACTTATTCTAATTTATTGTTAGTTTCTTTACAGCTCGAGAGAGTGTATCGAATAATAGAGAAAACCTTTCACCTTTAGAATCAATTGGTTGATATTTTGAGAATTCAGTTGAATCATTAAAGATAACATAGTTGAACGACAAGCTTGGTAAATTTCTCGAGTGACTTACCTTCGCATATCCGGAACCATTCATTTTATTATCTTGTT
The DNA here is from genome assembly GCA_907163345.1 of Haberlea rhodopensis. Classification (NCBI taxonomy): domain Eukaryota; kingdom Viridiplantae; phylum Streptophyta; class Magnoliopsida; order Lamiales; family Gesneriaceae; genus Haberlea; species Haberlea rhodopensis. The sequence continues at coordinate 527,921 of CAJQUN010000393.1, read as the reverse complement.
TATCTGTTGGATGTTAGTTTAGTTTGGTATCAGATAATCACCTTTGTTAATCGTAGGCTAAATATAATTTATTAATCTTATTTGGTACTTATACGTTAGTCCCTGTGGATTCGACAACCTGTACTTAATTTTCACTATACTAAAACTTGACAACGTGCACTTGCGTAGAATCGCTTCACATTATTCTTTGAAATATCTTTTGTTTAAAATAAAGCGGTCAAGTTTTTGGCGCCGTTGCCGGGGACTAATCTGTATAATATCATACGAGATTAGTTAATTGTAATTTAGCCAATTCTTTTATTATTGCGTTTTTTGTTTTTCTTTTTGTTTTCTTTTGTTGATCTTTGTTAATAACTGTGTATTTTGTTGTCTCCTTTTGTCTGTTTTGTACAGGAATCGTTTCTCTAGTGCATGCTCAGAAGAGAGGAGCCCATTCTCGAGCCTTTCGATCCGGAGATAGAGAGAACTTTACTTAGGCGATTACGAGAAGCTCGAGCGATAACAGATAATAATGAAGCACAGAATCCAAGATCAATGATGGACTTTGCGCAACCGGCACTTCATGGATCGTTGTCCAGTATTACGAGGCCGACGATTCAAGCAAACAATTTTGAGATCAAGCCGGTGATCATACAAATGATACAGCACTCGGTTATGTTTGGGGGGAGCGGCCACGGACGACCCGAATAATCACATCTCCAACTTTTTGGAGATTTGTGACACATTCAACGTAATGGCGTCTCCGACGACGCCATCAAGTTAAGACTTTTCCCCTTTTCATTACGATACAAAGCTAAGGCATGGTTGAATTCACTACCCTGCAGGTTCAATAACAACATGGGAGGGGATGACAAAAGCGTTTTTATCAAAGTACTTTCCCCTTTCCAAGACGGCGAAGATGCGGAAGATATCACAACTTTTGGGGCAGTCTGACCCTGAGACGTTATATGAAGCGTGGGATCGTTTTAAGGAATTGTTGAGGAGATGCCCCACACCATGGTCTACCCATCTGGGGATCAATAATGAGAAACGACGCCGGAAGAAGCATATAGCTTGTTGGAGGAAATGGCGTGCAACAGTACCAGTGGCAGTCAGAAGAGGAGCACGCCACATAAGCCAATGGGAGTCCATCAAGTGGACGAGATCACTGCTCTTTCGGCTCAATTAGAAGCCATGAACCGGAAGATAGACAGCATGGAGCGGCAGAAATGCACGCCCAAGCTATCTTCTGTGAGCTGTGTGGAGGCGGTCATCCTAGCATCGAGTGTCAGGCAGGTAACCAGTTTAACCAATCTGTTGAGGCTGTGAATTTTGTAGGTAACAGGCCACCCAACAATTCATATTCGAATTATAACCAACCATGGAGGAACCACCCGAATTGAGGTGGTCGAATCAAGAGATGTGTTGAACCCACAACCGCAGGCAGGGTTCACACAAAAGCCGAGTATGGAGGAACTTATGGCAAAGCTGATTCATCGACAGAGGTAAGGATGCAAAATCAAGATGCATCGATCAAAATTTGGAAGTGCAAATAGGGCAGTTGGCCACATTGATTTCGGGGAGAACGCAAGGTACACTCCCAAGTGATTCTGTAAAGAATCCAAAGGAGCCATCAAATTGAGAAGACAAGGAGGTGACAGTCAAGCTTGGGACTATAAATTAAGAACTTTCTCTTCCTTCCTCGTATTTTGTTTTAATTCCTTGTGTTAGTTTGTTTTGTTGTTAGTTGTGTTTCTATTTTATCCGTGAATAAGTCCGTGTGTTTTTATTGCAGGTGTGAAAGTAAGAGCAATAAGGATGTAGGCGAGGCAACCCGAGAGAAAGTGTTGAGAGGAAAATTAATTTCTGTCTTCTGGTGTGGGCGATCGATCGAGACAAAAATCTCGATCGATCGCCCAAAGCTGTTAAATTGGGGTTTGAACACTGCCCTCGCTCGATCGATCGAAAAGTTTTTTTCCGATTGATCGAGGGAGCGAAAATTTTAAAAAATATTAGGGCACCGAAGACAAAGCTGCACTTTACAAAACACCTTCTCTCCTACTCCATAGCAGAACCCTAGTCGCTTCTTCCAAATTTTGCACCAAATCTCATCCTATTTCCATCAATTTCCAATTACTTCAACTCTTAGAAGTAATATTTGTTCTAATGAGATTTTCATTGCAGATTTGAAGAATTGCAAGGCAAATTGGGTAGAAGTGTGTGGGGCCTGATTTACTTAATCCTTATGTATCCATTAAACATACATATGTGAGTCTGAATTAAGTAATATACCATGCACGGATTAAGAGTTCATACTAGTTAAGTTGTTTACAAGGTTATCAAAACCCTAACAAACTATACATATTATGTACATAAACAACCTAATTCAAAAGAACTCCTAGGCAGTGGTTCCCCTCGCAGCGGAAATCATGACTCACGCTCCACACGTCTATGAGTCCCTACAGAAACATTCACAACGTGAGTATAGATAACAACTATCTCAGTGCAATATCAAAACACAATATCAATATCAATGATAAAGCACAATAAATCAGATAACGTGAATGTTCTGTATCATGCATCCACAAATGCACTATGTCATGACATGTCTCAACAAGTTCCCTATTATCACGAGTCTCATATGATATGCCTATTCAGCTCAATATTGTCAGTGAAACCACATCACATCTTCATATTAGCAGCACATATCATAGTACCATACTCATCTGTGATAATAACCAGAGTATATACCCACACCAGGCGTATATCTCTCAAGCCAAAGCATATGTAGTATATCTATCGTGGCAACGATCCCAGCCCAAGCATATGCCCCACACTAGCATATCTATCCAGGCACCGATCCCAGTCAAAGCATACGCCCAATACTAGCATATCTATCGTGGCAGTCAAAGCATATACCCCACCAGGTATATCTATCAAGACAATGATCGTACCAAAGCATATACACATATCTATCAAGGCATCCATACCCACTCATATGAAATCTATGTATGCACATGCATATGATACTACCAATCATATGACACAACGATAACGTAAATCATATGATATCAAAACCATAATAGCATCATCATATCATATCTATACTCCGTACGTCAACACGTACCTGTACTGCGACACAAACGAGATAAAGCAGTTGTCAATAGCTAAGTGCCTCGTTGTCCTGTCCCCTGTGATGGTGCTACAACAATGCCAACAATATATCATGTTATCATAGGCATTAAAATCAAATTCCACAAAATATTTTATTTTTCAAAATATTAACACTGGCGATCGATCGCGATCAACACCGATCGATCGCCCAAAACTCTCTGCCCCCTCGCGATCGATCGCAATAAATTGGCGATCGATCGCCACAATGCTCTATTCATCGCGATCGATCGCGACACCGATCGATCGCCATCCAATTTCACCGCCTTAAAATGTTACTGTCATCGGCGATCGATCGCTTACTCGCACCGATCGATCGCCGATGCCCAGAAAAGTGAGAGCATGGCGATTTTCAAACTTATCTCCATGAATCTTCTCCTACACCTCATATTAAACCATGTCAACATGTTTCTTGCAATACCTAGGAACATATAAACATAAATCTAACATCATAGATTCCAATTCCTAGCATATAAACATGTTATGATGTACACATGCACACTTGAGCTTTTCCTTCACATATATCAACATTAATGAATAATTCAAGTATACAACTATGAATTTCTTACCAAGAGGCTAAGAAATCACTTCACCCCAACTTCCTAGCTCACTTCACAAGTGAAAATCCAAGCTTTGCCTACCAAAAGCTCTAAGGGTTTGGAGAGGAGCTTGTAGAGATTTTTAGGTGAAAGTGGTGTATTATGTGATTTGCCTCCATCATGCACTTGATATAAGGTCATTAAGTCCCTTAACTTACTTGATATCATGTCATTTGGAGATAATTACATGTTAAATCACATGTACATGAAATGAACCTCACATTCAAAATGAAACTCTAATTCACATTAAAGTCATATGCATACTCAAATGCAAACTCATATGCACATATTGATGCACCTTCAACTCTTAATCCATAATTCATATGTTTATATTATGAATGCATTACACACCATGTTTCATGCCTTCCCATATTTCATTTCATATATGAATCAATTCATTCTTGGTTCCACTCGAACCCCCAGTTACCATATCGTCAAGTGACACCATAATCATATCATACGTGTATTAAACAAATCGAGGCATTACAATTCTCCCCCACTTATTGAATTTCGTCCTCGAAATTGTAGATACATAACATGCATATTAAAATACGCAACTCAACAATCCTACGATATGACAATATGAAACATGATCATGTATGCAACAGTATCATAAAACTGTAAAATCATACCAGTAATTAAATCCGGATACCGTTGCATCATATGCTGCTCCGTCTCCCACGTTGCCTCGTCGACACCCCTTCTGTCCCACTGTACTTTTACCATAGGAATCACCTTATTACGCAACCTGCGGTTCAGCTCGATCCAAGATCATAACCGGTCGTTCCTCATACGACACATCTGTATCCAACTGTACCTCAGGTAGCTGTAAGACATGACTCGGATCTGGTTCATACTTCCTCAACAGTGACACATGAAAACATCATGAATACTACTCAAGGCCGGTGGGTAGTGCTAAGCGATATGCCAACGTACCAATACGTGCAAACACCTCATATGGACCAACATACCGTGGAGACAATTTTCCACGCTTACCAAACCGTACTACACCTTTAAAAGGTGAGATTTTCAAGAACAACACGGTCACCAACTTGAAATTCAAGTGGTCTACGTCGCTTATTGGCATAAGCAGTCTGTCTATCCTGAGCAGCTTTCAGTTTCAATCGAATTACTTTTACTTTCTCTTCCATGTCATGAATCATATCCGGTCCATGTAAGGAAGACTGATCCACATCATCCCAATACAATGGCGATCTACATCGTCGCCCATACAAGGCCTCAAATGGTGCCATCTGTTTTCAAAATTTGGTGGCGTTTATCGTGTACGCCCAAATTAAACCTTCTTCAGTTAATAACAAAAATATGTAGTAGTGGAAGTAGGGATCGATCTCACAGGGAAGGTAAATTTATTTTGTGTCAATTATCAAAGAACTAGTAACAATGGGGGGTTTGGACTGGATTACTACTACTTAGCAAATATCAAACTAATTAACGAGTCTAACTAAAATGATTAAAACTTATGGGATTAAAGCGATTCTTGGTTTTCAGGTAACCGTACTTTTGGAAAATTATCTTTTAGTCATCAAATCAAAACATTCAAATTCTTTCAATTATCTATCGATTGGAAATTCAATTCCTACTCATCTTATTCGTAGTCAAAGAGAAAACAGCATTCAATTCAACCCTTACCAAATCTCTAATCACCACTACAGCCGTTAGAATGAAATCAATGATAGTTTTCAAAACTAATGAGTTCGACAAATCTAATCAATAAAAACTACAGCCGTTAGAATTGATTACTCAAGCGTTTCTCCTAAGAATTCAATAACACCTACAGCCGGTTAATTATTAATCTTAGTTGTTTCTTAGCAAACTATCGATTATGTTATTGAATATTAGGTGATCGGTCTAATACACAAGCACAACAATCATGGAATTCGAATTCTGAGAAACCAATTGAAATCGAAGATTAATTCAACAATCAAACCGAATTTTCATAAAAGATTTAAATCCAAAAGTAGGTATCCCTTCAACCAAGAATCGAAGGGTTTTAGCCTAGCATAATTAAATCTAAAAGCAATAAAAATTCAATGGAAAACATTAAATAAATAAAGGAAAAGAAATTACTAATATAAATCACGATTCCGGCTTGTCAATTCCGGTTCCGTTCTTCGTCGTTCTTGAAGAAAACTTTGAAAGAAAATTAATCTAAAATCCTAAAATATTCTAAGAGTATGAAATTATGCTTAAAATGAGGTAAAAATCGTGTATATGAGGTATGGAGGCTGATGGAGTAGGGTAAAATCCATGTGGAAAGGAAAGAAATCAAGAATTTTAATTTTCCAAAATTCTATAGGCGTAATTACGCCTGAAAGTGGCGTAGCTACGCCTGTAATGCCGTAGCGTTGGCGTAATGACGCCTGTGAATGGCGTAATTACGCCTGTCCTCCATTTTTCTGGCGAGTTTTGTATTTTGGCCATAACTTTCACATACTAACTCCGAATTCAACGAGTCAGCTGTCCACGCGAAGATAACTCAAAGTTCTACAACTTTTATATGGACCACATTCCCAAAACTTGGCTGGAATACATAGAAATTTGAGGAGAAAGGAGAAACATGTGTCTTTGATTCCGGTTTTTTCCTCTTTTCTTCAACTTATTGCTTCTTTCATCATTTTAGCTTGATTTCTTCACTTTTCCCTACATTTACACAAATATACGATTAGGTAGCATATGTATCAATTTATCCATCAAAATATACCAAATCGTAGACAATTAAGCGTAATAGATGTGTCTATTTCTAGTCACATCAAACACCCCCATACTTACTCTTTACTCGACCTCGAGTAAATAATCAAAACTACAATATTTTTGGTTGGCTCATAGGTTCATAACAAAGCAACTTGTCCTCACTTTACTGCCTCAACAATTTTAACATGCATAATAATGAATGACGGTGAAAAGTTAACAGTGGAACAAGTTCAATCCCTAAACATTTCGTACCCAACGAAGTAGTGAACGTGTGTGTGTGGTCATAAACAAGTGTTGTGTACAAATTATAGATTCAAAATATGCAAAGCCATAATAGTTCAAGTCATACACTAACACAAGTATAAGCTCACTTGCACATTCTTCTCCACTATCTTAGCTACTTTGCAAACATAAATCAAGTAGGTCTTTATTAGCTTGTAGCTTGGCCTAGGTATTGGCTTATGAAAGAAAGGGTAAGGATATTCAAACAAGAGAGTATGATGAAATGCACACTAAAAGCTTCTCTTCTTGTATGAATTTTTCAACTTCGTTCTTTTTCACAAGGTTTATTTCAACACTTTTCTTCTTTTGTGCCTTGGCTCCCCTTGGAGTCATATTTTTATCTATTTTTTTCAAGGCATCCCTTTTTCTTTCATGCATTCCATTCTTTTGACAATTAAGCTCACAAATATACTTCAATGATTTCCAAGTGCATTTGAATGAAATACATCATACTCCCTTAAAAGGTATGGATTAAAATCACATTTAGGCTTAAAGGGTAGGATGATAAGCTAGTCAAGAAATGTTGAATGGGGGTCTTTAGTATGCTTAGCATACTACCATTCTTTTACATTTAAAGCTCAAAATAGGTACTAGAGAATGATTTTGTTTACATGGTAGGCTTGAAAGGCTCAAACGCATCAAAGATTGCCTATATCACTTTCATGTTTGCAAGTAGTCTAGACATACGCCTCAAAGAGCATGTAGTTAAGTTCTAGCATGTATTAGAGACTTCTTAAGACTATCACAAAATTTACACAATCTTCACTAAGCTATGCACACTTCACAAGCCATGACAATAATGTGCTCAAAATATTCAACTTACTAAGTTAAAGTACACTTTGCATTAGAGTTCAAAGTGTGCCAAGGTTAACAATTCACCTATGTTCAAAGCATGCATGCCATCAATTAGGTTTCATCATGGGCTAGTGATTCTAAGCATGTGTTCATTACTAACTATGAGCTCAAAATTTTCAAATTTTTGATTTTTTTGTATTTTTGTAATAGAAAAACAATAACACACTACTAATCCCTCCCCCATACTAAAATCTTACATTGTCCCCAATGTAAGGCAAAAATATAAGAAAAGAGAAAAGTTTAAACTAAAAAGCAATAAAAAAAAAAGGGTAAAAGGGAAACTAACTCCCCTTGGGTTGCCTCCCAAGCAGCGCCTCTGTTTAACGTCGGTGGCCCGACGCCAGTCCTCTATCAAGGTGGTTGATGCAGTGTTGCTCTATCCTTCCTTAACCACCTCAATATCTTCTTCACTCTATTTCGGCCTGTTGCCCTTTGAGTGGTCGTCCTCAGTCCTTACTCCTTCGGCACGTGATTGACATGGTCGATCCGGAGGATGCTTCTTTCCAATGGTACGATCCTGCAATTGAGAAATAAGAGGATCAGCAGTATCATGAGTAGATAAAGCATCAATAGTATGAACAGTATGCATAGGAGGGGGATCCATACCTCTCTTCTCGTCAAGGCCATCAGTAGCCTTTCCCATTTCCCACAACTCATCATTATCAAAATCAGAATCATAATCATCATGTACATCAATAGCGTAACTAGAATGCTCAAGAGGTTTAATGGGTTCATACATGTTGAATTTTTCAATTTCACCATTAGACTCCATGGTTATCAAACCGCTATTCATATTGATTACTGAATTTGATGATTTCAAGAATGGTCTTCCTAAAATAATTAGACTAGAAGGATCACCATTTCTCATGTCTAAGACATAGAAATCGGCTGTGAAGACCAAATTCTTTACATGCACAACTACGTCCTCTATTATCCCCTTAGGTATGACCATGGATTTATCAGCTAAGTGAATAACTGCTCTATTTCTTTTTAAAGGTCCCATCTTCAGTTGAGAGTACATTGAGTAAGGCAAGACATTTATGGACGACCCTAAATCGAGCATAGCCTTCTCAATCTTAATACCTCTAATCTCACATGGGATAAAGAACATACCTGGGTCGTTGCATTTAATGGGGATGCTTCTTTGGTTATCCGCCGAAACATTGTCATTGAGCTCGACCTTGGGCTGCCCCTTGTGTTCCTTGTTTCGATCCTCATTCACGGTTTCATGCAATGGGGCTTGCTCTTTGTAGCGTGGACTCATCTCGTAGAGGCCTTTGAGTCCGGCACCTTTCCTATTGTCCTTCAATGCTTGGGGGAAAGGGGGTGGTTCTTTATATTCAGAAAGTTTGTGGTACTTACCTCGTGGTTCCTCCCCTTGCATTGGCTCTTCAACATCTGTCTCTGTCTCCGTCATCTCTTCTTTTTGGGGTGGCGTCAGTACCACCTTCTCTTCGGTTGCATCTTCATTCACATTCATTGTGATAGCACTCACATTTTCCCGCGGGTTCATGGTTGTGACGGCAGTCCATTTGAAATCCTTGCTTCGATCATGCTGATTGAAGTTGCCAATTGTCCCATCTGCGTCGTCAAGCTCTGGATGCTTGCCCTCGTCTCCTGTTGAAATTGTAAGCTATTTTCAGCAATAATTTGGATGCTATGTTCTAACCTGTCAGAGGGAGGGTGCACTGCCGATGGTGGAGGTCGCTGATATGGCGGTCTATAGGGTGGAGGTTGGTTCATCTGTTGGTTACCATAGCCTTGGTTTGAATGATCTCTCCACCCTTGATTGTAGTTGTTTGGTGGATGGTCATAACTCCTTTGTGGTGGCCCTGGGAATCCTCCCGCAGCATTCACGTTCTCCGTGGTTGTCTCTTGTAGTGATGGGCATGCGTCTGTGGAATGGTTCGCAGCCAGACAGATTCCACACGGCTTTGTCTTTCCTACATTTCCACCTGCCATACCACGCACAAGAAAAGTGAGGTCTATCAGTTGTTGTTCTAAGTTTGATATGTTTACCTCTTTTCTTTGCGGTTGCCCATGGCGCACAGATCCGAATTGTTGGGAGTTGGCCGCCATGTTAGCTATCAACCTTCTAGCTTCCTCCGCTGTTTTGTCTATAAATGCTCCTCCGCTTGCCGCATCCACTAAGTTCCTGTCAGAAGAAAGTAAACCTTCATAAAAGTATTGGATGAGAAGGTGTTCACTTATCTGGTGTTGTGGACAACTTGCGCACAACTTCTTGAATCTCTCCCAGTACTCGTTTAGTGATTCCTCGTAGAGCTGCTTCACACCATATATCTCTTTCCTCAAGTTCGTTGCCCGTGAAGCTGGGAAGTACTTTTCTAGAAATATTCTTTGTAAGTCAGTCCACGTGGTGATCGATCCGGATGGTAAGTAGAAGAGCCAGTCTTTTGCAGCGTCCTTTAGAGAAAACGGGAACGCTCTTAGCTTTATTTGATCCTCAGTGATTCCGGTCGGCTTCATGGTAGTGCACACCACGTGGAATTCCATCAGATGCTTATGTGGGTTTTCACCTGCAAGACCATGAAAAGATGGCAATAAGTGAATTAAACCAGATTTGAGTTCAAAATTTACGTTATTGGCCAGAGCAGGGAAACTGATGCAGAGCGGTTGTTGATCCAAGTTAGGATTTGCGAGCTGCCTCAAGCTTTGATTTGCAGCCATGTTGTTCCTTTCTTCCTCTTCAAGCAGCCTTGCTTCTCTCCTTCTCTGATGTAGCGTCCTCTCAATCTCAGGATCGTAGTGAAAGTTATCTTCGTGATTGAACGATCCACCTGTACTCATTAACAAACCAAAGTAGTAATGCGGGATAAAAAAAATAAAAAAAAATCGACACAAATAAATGTTGCCCTCCCCGGCAACGGCGCCAAAATTTGGTGGCGTTTATCGTGTACGCCCAAATTAACCCTTCTTCAGTTAATAACAAAAATATGTAGTAGTGGAAGTAGGGATCGATCTCACAGGGAAGGTAAATTTATTTTGTGTCAATTATCAAAGAACTAGTAACAATGGGGGGTTTGGACTGGATTACTACTACTTAGCAAATATCAAACTAATTAACGAGTCTAACTAAAATGATTAAAACTTATGGGATTAAAGCGATTCTTGGTTTTCAGGTAACCGTACTTTTGGAAAATTATCTTTTAGTCATCAAATCAAAACATTCAAATTCTTTCAATTATCTATCGATTGGAAATTCAATTCCTACTCATCTTATTCGTAGTCAAAGAGAAAACAGCATTCAATTCAACCCTTACCAAATCTCTAATCACCACTACAGCCGTTAGAATGAAATCAATGATAGTTTTCAAAACTAATGAGTTCGACAAATCTAATCAATAAAAACTACAGCCGTTAGAATTGATTACTCAAGCGTTTCTCCTAAGAATTCAATAACACCTACAGCCGGTTAATTATTAATCTTAGTTGTTTCTTAGCAAACTATCGATTATGTTATTGAATATTAGGTGATCGGTCTAATACACAAGCACAACAATCATGGAATTCGAATTCTGAGAAACCAATTGAAATCGAAGATTAATTCAACAATCAAACCGAATTTTCATAAAAGATTTAAATCCAAAAGTAGGTATCCCTTCAACCAAGAATCGAAGGGTTTTAGCCTAGCATAATTAAATCTAAAAGCAATAAAAATTCAATGGAAAACATTAAATAAATAAAGGAAAAGAAATTACTAATATAAATCACGATTCCGGCTTGTCAATTCCGGTTCCGTTCTTCGTCGTTCTTGAAGAAAACTTTGAAAGAAAATTAATCTAAAATCCTAAAATATTCTAAGAGTATGAAATTATGCTTAAAATGAGGTAAAAATCGTGTATATGAGGTATGGAGGCTGATGGAGTAGGGTAAAATCCATGTGGAAAGGAAAGAAATCAAGAATTTTAATTTTCCAAAATTCTATAGGCGTAATTACGCCTGAAAGTGGCGTAGCTACGCCTGTAATGCCGTAGCGTTGGCGTAATGACGCCTGTGAATGGCGTAATTACGCCTTGTATTTTGGCCATAACTTTCACATACTAACTCCGAATTCAACGAGTCAGCTGTCCACGCGAAGATAACTCAAAGTTCTACAACTTTTATATGGACCACATTCCCAAAACTTGGCTGGAATACATAGAAATTTGAGGAGAAAGGAGAAACATGTGTCTTTGATTCCGGTTTTTTCCTCTTTTCTTCAACTTTATTGCTTCTTTCATCATTTTAGCTTGATTTCTTCACTTTTCCCTACATTTACACAAATATACGATTAGGTAGCATATGTATCAATGTATCCATCAAAATATACCAAATCGTAGACAATTAAGCGTAATAGATGTGTCTATTTCTATTCACATCAAACACCCCCATACTTACTCTTTACTCGACCTCGAGTAAATAATCAAAACTACAATATTTTTGGTTGGCTCATAGGTTCATAACAAAGCAACTTGTCCTCACTTTACTGCCTCAACAATTTTAACATGCATAATAATGAATGACGGTGAAAAGTTAACAGTGGAACAAGTTCAATCCCTAAACATTTCGTACCCAACGAAGTAGTGAACGTGTGTGTGTGGTCATAAACAAGTGTTGTGTACAAATTATAGATTCAAAATATGCAAAGCCATAATAGTTCAAGTCATACACTAACACAAGTATAAGCTCACTTGCACATTCTTCTCCACTATCTTAGCTACTTTGCAAACATAAATCAAGTAGGTCTTTATTAGCTTGTAGCTTGGCCTAGGTATTGGCTTATGAAAGAAAGGGTAAGGATATTCAAACAAGAGAGTATGATGAAATGCACACTAAAAGCTTCTCTTCTTGTATGAATTTTTCAACTTCGTTCTTTTTCACAAGGTTTATTTCAACACTTTTCTTCTTTTATCGTGTACGCCCAAATTAACCCTTCTTCAGTTAATAACAAAAATATGTAGTAGTGGAAGTAGGGATCGATCTCACAGGGAAGGTAAATTTATTTTGTGTCAATTATCAAAGAACTAGTAACAATGGGGGGTTTGGACTGGATTACTACTACTTAGCAAATATCAAACTAATTAACGAGTCTAACTAAAATGATTAAAACTTATGGGATTAAAGCGATTCTTGGTTTTCAGGTAACCGTACTTTTGGAAAATTATCTTTTAGTCATCAAATCAAAACATTCAAATTCTTTCAATTATCTATCGATTGGAAATTCAATTCCTACTCATCTTATTCGTAGTCAAAGAGAAAACAGCATTCAATTCAACCCTTACCAAATCTCTAATCACCACTACAGCCGTTAGAATTAAATCAATGATAGTTTTCAAAACTAATGAGTTCGACAAATCTAATCAATAAAAACTACAGCCGTTAGAATTGATTACTCAAGCGTTTCTCCTAAGAATTCAATAACACCTACAGCCGGTTAATTATTAATCTTAGTTGTTTCTTAGCAAACTATCGATTATGTTATTGAATATTAGGTGATCGGTCTAATACACAAGCACAACAATCATGGAATTCGAATTCTGAGAAACCAATTGAAATCGAAGATTAATTCAACAATCAAACCGAATTTTCATAAAAGATTTAAATCCAAAAGTAGGTATCCCTTCAACCAAGAATCGAAGGGTTTTAGCCTAGCATAATTAAATCTAAAAGCAATAAAAATTCAATGGAAAACATTAAATAAATAAAGGAAAAGAAATTACTAATATAAATCACGATTCCGGCTTGTCAATTCCGGTTCCGTTCTTCGTCGTTCTTGAAGAAAACTTTGAAAGAAAATTAATCTAAAATCCTAAAATATTCTAAGAGTATGAAATTATGCTTAAAATGAGGTAAAAATCGTGTATATGAGGTATGGAGGCTGATGGAGTAGGGTAAAATCCATGTGGAAAGGAAAGAAATCAAGAATTTTAATTTTCCAAAATTCTATAGGCGTAATTACGCCTGAAAGTGGCGTAGCAACGCCTGTAATGCCGTAGCGTTGGCGTAATGACGCCTGTGAATGGCGTAATTACGCCTGTCCTCCATTTTTCTGGCGAGTTTTGTATTTTGGCCATAACTTTCACATACTAACTCCGAATTCAACGAGTCAGCTGTCCACGCGAAGATAACTCAAAGTTCTACAACTTTTATATGGACCACATTCCCAAAACTTGGCTGGAATACATAGAAATTTGAGGAGAAAGGAGCAACATGTGTCTTTGATTCCGGTTTTTTTCCTCTTTTCTTCAACTTTATTGCTTCTTTCATCATTTTAGCTTGATTTCTTCACTTTTCCCTACATTTACACAAATATACGATTAGGTAGCATATGTATCAATTTATCCATCAAAATATACCAAATCGTAGACAATTAAGCGTAATAGATGTGTCTATTTCTAGTCACATCAAACACCCCCATACTTACTCTTTACTCGACCTCGAGTAAATAATCAAAACTACAATATTTTTGGTTGGCTCATAGGTTCATAACAAAGCAACTTGTCCTCACTTTACTGCCTCAACAATTTTAACATGCATAATAATGAATGACGGTGAAAAGTTAACAGTGGAACAAGTTCAATCCCTAAACATTTCGTACCCAACGAAGTAGTGAACGTGTGTGTGTGGTCATAAACAAGTGTTGTGTACAAATTATAGATTCAAAATATGCAAAGCCATAATAGTTCAAGTCATACACTAACACAAGTATAAGCTCACTTGCACATTCTTCTCCACTATCTTAGCTACTTTGCAAACATAAATCAAGTAGGTCTTTATTAGCTTGTAGCTTGGCCTAGGTATTGGCTTATGAAAGAAAGGGTAAGGATATTCAAACAAGAGAGTATGATGAAATGCACACTAAAAGCTTCTCTTCTTGTATGAATTTTTCAACTTCGTTCTTTTTCACAAGGTTTATTTCAACACTTTTCTTCTTTTATCGTGTACGCCCAAATTAACCCTTCTTCAGTTAATAACAAAAATATGTAGTAGTGGAAGTAGGGATCGATCTCACAGGGAAGGTAAATTTATTTTGTGTCAATTATCAAAGAACTAGTAACAATGGGGGGTTTGGACTGGATTACTACTACTTAGCAAATATCAAACTAATTAACGAGTCTAACTAAAATGATTAAAACTTATGGGATTAAAGCGATTCTTGGTTTTCAGGTAACCGTACTTTTGGAAAATTATCTTTTAGTCATCAAATCAAAACATTCAAATTCTTTCAATTATCTATCGATTGGAAATTCAATTCCTACTCATCTTATTCGTAGTCAAAGAGAAAACAGCATTCAATTCAACCCTTACCAAATCTCTAATCACCACTACAGCCGTTAGAATTAAATCAATGATAGTTTTCAAAACTAATGAGTTCGACAAATCTAATCAATAAAAACTACAGCCGTTAGAATTGATTACTCAAGCGTTTCTCCTAAGAATTCAATAACACCTACAGCCGGTTAATTATTAATCTTAGTTGTTTCTTAGCAAACTATCGATTATGTTATTGAATATTAGGTGATCGGTCTAATACACAAGCACAACAATCATGGAATTCGAATTCTGAGAAACCAATTGAAATCGAAGATTAATTCAACAATCAAACCGAATTTTCATAAAAGATTTAAATCCAAAAGTAGGTATCCCTTCAACCAAGAATCGAAGGGTTTTAGCCTAGCATAATTAAATCTAAAAGCAATAAAAATTCAATGGAAAACATTAAATAAATAAAGGAAAAGAAATTACTAATATAAATCACGATTCCGGCTTGTCAATTCCGGTTCCGTTCTTCGTCGTTCTTGAAGAAAACTTTGAAAGAAAATTAATCTAAAATCCTAAAATATTCTAAGAGTATGAAATTATGCTTAAAATGAGGTAAAAATCGTGTATATGAGGTATGGAGGCTGATGGAGTAGGGTAAAATCCATGTGGAAAGGAAAGAAATCAAGAATTTTAATTTTCCAAAATTCTATAGGCGTAATTACGCCTGAAAGTGGCGTAGCAACGCCTGTAATGCCGTAGCGTTGGCGTAATGACGCCTGTGAATGGCGTAATTACGCCTGTCCTCCATTTTTCTGGCGAGTTTTGTATTTTGGCCATAACTTTCACATACTAACTCCGAATTCAACGAGTCAGCTGTCCACGCGAAGATAACTCAAAGTTCTACAACTTTTATATGGACCACATTCCCAAAACTTGGCTGGAATACATAGAAATTTGAGGAGAAAGGAGCAACATGTGTCTTTGATTCCGGTTTTTTCCTCTTTTCTTCAACTTTATTGCTTCTTTCATCATTTTAGCTTGATTTCTTCACTTTTCCCTACATTTACACAAATATACGATTAGGTAGCATATGTATCAATTTATCCATCAAAATATACCAAATCGTAGACAATTAAGCGTAATAGATGTGTCTATTTCTAGTCACATCAAACACCCCCATACTTACTCTTTACTCGACCTCGAGTAAATAATCAAAACTACAATATTTTTGGTTGGCTCATAGGTTCATAACAAAGCAACTTGTCCTCACTTTACTGCCTCAACAATTTTAACATGCATAATAATGAATGACGGTGAAAAGTTAACAGTGGAACAAGTTCAATCCCTAAACATTTCGTACCCAACGAAGTAGTGAACGTGTGTGTGTGGTCATAAACAAGTGTTGTGTACAAATTATAGATTCAAAATATGCAAAGCCATAATAGTTCAAGTCATACACTAACACAAGTATAAGCTCACTTGCACATTCTTCTCCACTATCTTAGCTACTTTGCAAACATAAATCAAGTAGGTCTTTATTAGCTTGTAGCTTGGCCTAGGTATTGGCTTATGAAAGAAAGGGTAAGGATATTCAAACAAGAGAGTATGATGAAATGCACACTAAAAGCTTCTCTTCTTGTATGAATTTTTCAACTTCGTTCTTTTTCACAAGGTTTATTTCAACACTTTTCTTCTTTTATCGTGTACGCCCAAATTAACCCTTCTTCAGTTAATAACAAAAATATGTAGTAGTGGAAGTAGGGATCGATCTCACAGGGAAGGTAAATTTATTTTGTGTCAATTATCAAAGAACTAGTAACAATGGGGGGTTTGGACTGGATTACTACTACTTAGCAAATATCAAACTAATTAACGAGTCTAACTAAAATGATTAAAACTTATGGGATTAAAGCGATTCTTGGTTTTCAGGTAACCGTACTTTTGGAAAATTATCTTTTAGTCATCAAATCAAAACATTCAAATTCTTTCAATTATCTATCGATTGGAAATTCAATTCCTACTCATCTTATTCGTAGTCAAAGAGAAAACAGCATTCAATTCAACCCTTACCAAATCTCTAATCACCACTACAGCCGTTAGAATTAAATCAATGATAGTTTTCAAAACTAATGAGTTCGACAAATCTAATCAATAAAAACTACAGCCGTTAGAATTGATTACTCAAGCGTTTCTCCTAAGAATTCAATAACACCTACAGCCGGTTAATTATTAATCTTAGTTGTTTCTTAGCAAACTATCGATTATGTTATTGAATATTAGGTGATCGGTCTAATACACAAGCACAACAATCATGGAATTCGAATTCTGAGAAACCAATTGAAATCGAAGATTAATTCAACAATCAAACCGAATTTTCATAAAAGATTTAAATCCAAAAGTAGGTATCCCTTCAACCAAGAATCGAAGGGTTTTAGCCTAGCATAATTAAATCTAAAAGCAATAAAAATTCAATGGAAAACATTAAATAAATAAAGGAAAAGAAATTACTAATATAAATCACGATTCCGGCTTGTCAATTCCGGTTCCGTTCTTCGTCGTTCTTGAAGAAAACTTTGAAAGAAAATTAATCTAAAATCCTAAAATATTCTAAGAGTATGAAATTATGCTTAAAATGAGGTAAAAATCGTGTATATGAGGTATGGAGGCTGATGGAGTAGGGTAAAATCCATGTGGAAAGGAAAGAAATCAAGAATTTTAATTTTCCAAAATTCTATAGGCGTAATTACGCCTGAAAGTGGCGTAGCTATGCCTGTAATGCCGTAGCGTTGGCGTAATTACGCCTGTGAATGGCGTAATTACGCCTGTCCTCCATTTTTCTGGCGAGTTTTGTATTTTGGCCATAACTTTCACATACGAACTCCGAATTCGACGAGTCAGCTGTCCACGCGAAGATAACTCAAAGTTCTACAACTTTTATATGGACCACATTCCCAAAACTTGGCTGGAATACATAGAAATTTGAGGAGAAAGGAGC
Organism: Haberlea rhodopensis; assembly: GCA_907163345.1. NCBI lineage: Eukaryota > Viridiplantae > Streptophyta > Magnoliopsida > Lamiales > Gesneriaceae > Haberlea > Haberlea rhodopensis. The sequence goes on along the minus strand of CAJQUN010000393.1, from coordinate 510,065 downwards.
AACATGTGTCTTTGATTCCGGTTTTTTCCTCTTTTCTTCAACTTTATTGCTTCTTTCATCATTTTAGCTTGATTTCTTCACTTTTCCCTACATTTACACAAATATACGATTAGGTAGCATATGTATCAATTTATCCATCAAAATATACCAAATCGTAGACAATTAAGCGTAATAGATGTGTCTATTTCTAGTCACATCAACTAGCCTGATAACTATTGTTATATGAAAATTCCACTAATGGCAATGACTCTTGCCATGAGTTATCAAACTCTAATACACAAGCACGCAACATATCCTCTAGCGTTTGTATCGTACGCTCTGTTTGTCCATCCGTCTGAGGATGATATGCTGTACTCAACCGCACTTCAGTTCCCAACGCTGTTTGTAACCCTTCCCAGAAATGAGAAGTAAATCTCGGATCCCTATCCGATACAATGGAAACTGGAATACCATGTAGTCTCACTACATGTTGAATGTACAACTGTGCCATTCTCAGATATGTATATGTCATACAATATGGCACAAAATGAGATACTTTGGTAAGTCTGTCAACAATTACCCAAATTGCATCGCAACCAGAAGACGTCCGTGGCAAATGAGTCACAAAATCCATCGTGATATGTTCCCATTTCCACTGAGGAATTTCCAAACTATGTAATTCACCTCCTGGTCTTTGTCTTTCCGCTTTCACTTGTTGACAAATCAAACATCGTTTCACAAAACTCAATACATCCTGTTTCATACGTTTCCACCAAAATTGGGTACGTAAATCATGGTATATTTTCTTCCCTCCAGGATGTATACTGTATCTACTACAATGAGCACGTTGTAGTAGTTCTTGGCGTAGTCCTAATGACGCAGGTACTACCCAACAGTTTCGGTACTTCAAAGTTCCATCACTTGTTAGTACAAATTGAGATGTTTGTCCTTGATTTATCTTTTCCTTCCAATGTTGTACCTCATCATCACTTCCTTTTGCCGTTCTTATTTTGTCAAAAATGTCAGGTTCAACCAACAATGTTGATACCCGTACCGGCACTGACTCCATATCAAAATCATAACCCAAAGTACAGCAAGAAGTCATCAAAGCAGATAAATGAACCATCTCATCAGTCGTATGATGTACTTTCCGACTCAAGGCATCTGCTGTAAGATTAGCTTTTCCTGGATGATAATCAATCTCACAATCATAATCTTTCAACAGATCCATCCATCTCCTTTGTCTCATATTCAACTCCGCTTGAGTGAATAGAAATTTTAAGCTCTTATGATCAGTATATATGGTAAACGACGTACCATATAAATAATGTCGCCATATCTTCAATGCAAAGACAATGGCAGCCAATTCCAGATCATGCACTGGATATCTCATTTCATGTGGTTTCAATTGTCGTGATGCATAAGCTACTACATGTTTGTCCTGCATCAACACACAACCCAAACCAAGTAAAGATGCATCAGTATATAATGCAAACCTGTCATGCTCAGATGGAATGATCAAGACTGGAGCTGTAGTCAATCGATGTTTTAATTCCTGAAAACTATGCTCACAAGCCTCTGACCATTGAAAAGATACTCCCTTCTGTGTCAAATGTGTCAATGGTTTGGCAATCGCTGAAAATCCTTCAACGAATCGTCTATAATATCCAGCCAAACCTAAGAAACTACGAATCTCTGGCACAGAAGTAGGTGCTGACCAATTCAACACTGCTTCCACTTTCTTTGGATCAACTGATATACCTTCCTCTGATATGACATGACCCAAAAATCCAACACTAGTCAACCAAAATGACAACAATCCACAACAGACTGATATCTACTCAACACATCAATCCCAATAATACAATCAAAATCTGTCATGTCTAACACAATCAGATCAGCTTGTAATCCAAACTCAGTCTCAAACTGAATATCACAGTCAGACACACTCTGACAAGCCATTACAGTAGTTCCCATGGGTGTCGAAACATAAAGAGGCATCAACAGTGGAGACGAGCATATATGATACCGATCAACAAAAGTTTGTGCAACAAAAGAATGTGATGCACCAGTATCAATCAAAAGTAAGGCTGGATAAGTAAACAAAGTACACTTACCCGCTATCACAGCATCAGGAGCTGCCTCTGCTTCCTCCCTGTTCAGTGCATACACCTGAGCCTGAGGTGTTCCTGCCCTCTGTCCACCACCAGACTGTACTACACTCTGTGGTCTCTGCTGCACTGTATTCTCTGACATGGGTCCTCTCCTCTGTTGTCCGCCCACTTGAGGACAATCACGAATCACATGTCCTGGTTTCCCACAACGGAAACAAACTACTGTATCAAACTGTGGACAATTCTTTTGATAATGTGGCCCTCCACATTTAAAACATTGTAATCCTCGTCCACTACTGCTACTACTACCTTGGGACTGTCCCTTAGCCCTTCTGTCATCCCCTTTCCTTGGTCCAAACCGTTTCCCACTAAACCTAGATGACGATGCACCACCTCGTGGTGATTTAAAGGAATCTCCTCTAGGTCGCATACTGTCAGATGTAGGTGGTTGGGCTTGTCCAACATCTTTATACACCCCTACCGCAATCTCAGCCATCTCAGCTCGAGTCAAGGCTTCTTCATAAGATGTAGGGTTATTGGACATGACCCTATCAAACAATTCAGGCCTCAACCCTTTCACAAATTGTCTGATCTTTGCCTTTGTATTGACAGCAATATGTGGCACATATCGGAGCAAAGAAGAATAGTGAACAGCATAATCAGATACTGTCATGGCTCCTTGTCTCAGGTTTGTAAATTCATCCTCTTTCCTTTGCCTTGCAGCAACAGAGAAATAATGCTCCAGAAACTTTGTTCTAAACACATCCCAGTTCACTGTCTGTCCTTGAGCCCTCAACTCAAGTCCTGTGGATTTCCACCACATCATAGCCTTCTTGGCTAACTGGAATTCAGCTAAACGCAACCAAGCAGTCTTGGCACATGGTGCGGAGACAAATATCTGTTCCACACGTTCCAGCCATTCCTCCGCCAATTCTCCTGATTCAGTCCCCTCAAACCTGGGTGGTTGATAGCTCAGAAACTGTGTCAATGTCAATTCTCCAGGTAGCAGTACCTGTTCCACTGGCCCTTGCTCAATCGGTAGTGGTGGCACAGGCGCCATCCGTACACTCGCATTGCCACTCATGGCATCCCCAACATCCTCATGTAACCCTCTGTCTGTCATAGCTGTAGATCAAGGGTTAACAATAACATTCACAAATATATGTAACATGTTAGAAGAACATCATATGCCAACTCCTAACATGCTATTACCATTCTCAAAGTGTTTAGGTAACTCCCTAATACACTTCCTCTACCCATGTTCACCCCGTTCTCGAACCACTGCTCTGATACCACTAATGTGGGGCCTGATTTACTTAATCCTTATGTATCCATTAAACATACATATGTGAGTCTGAATTAAGTAATATACCATGCACGGATTAAGAGTTCATACTAGTTAAGTTGTTTACAAGGTTATCAAAACCCTAACAAACTATACATATTATGTACATAAACAACCTAATTCAAAAGAACTCCTAGGCAGTGGTTCCCCTCGCAGCGGAAATCATGACTCACGCTCCCCACGTCTATGAGTCCCTACAGAAACATTCACAACGTGAGTATAGATAACAACTATCTCAGTGCAATATCAAAACACAATATCAATATCAATGATAAAGCACAATAAATCAGATAACGTGAATGTTCTGTATCATGCATCCACAAATGCACTATGTCATGACATGTCTCAACAAGTTCCCTATTATCACGAGTCTCATATGATATGCCTATTCAGCTCAATATGTCAGTGAAACCACATCACATCTTCATATTAGCAGCACATATCATAGTACCATACTCATCTGTGATAATAACCAGAGTATATACCCACACCAGGCGTATATCTCTCAAGCCAAAGCATATGTAGTATATCTATCGTGGCAACGATCCCAGCCCAAGCATATGCCCCACACTAGCATATCTATCCAGGCACCGATCCCAGTCAAAGCATACGCCCAATACTAGCATATCTATCGTGGCAGTCAAAGCATATACCCCACCAGGTATATCTATCAAGACAATGATCGTACCAAAGCATACACACATATATATCAAGGCATCCATACCACTCATATGAAATCTATGTATGCACATGCATATGATACTACCAATCATATGACACAACGATAACATAAATCATATGATATCAAAACCATAATAGCATCATCATATCATATCTATACTCCGTACGTCAACACGTACCTGTACTGCGACACAAACGAGATAAAGCAGTTGTCAATAGCTAAGTGCCTCGTTGTCCTGTCCCCTGTGATGGTGCTACAACAATGCCAACAATATATCATGTTATCATAGGCATTAAAATCAAATTCCACAAAATATTTTATTTTTCAAAATATTAACACTGGCGATCGATCGCGATCAACACCGATCGATCGCCAAAACTCTCTGCCCCCTCGCGATCGATCGCAATAACTTGGCGATCGATCGCCACAATGCTCTGTTCATCGCGATCGATCGCGACACTTTCACCGATCGATCGCCATCCAATTTCACCGCCTTAAAATGTTACTGTCATCGGCGATCGATCGCTTACTCGCACCGATCGATCGCCGATGCCCAGAAAAGTGAGAGCATGGCGATTTTCAAACTTATCTCCATGAATCTTCTCCTACACCTCATATTAAACCATGTCAACATGTTTCTTGCAATACCTAGGAACATATAAACATAAATCTAACATCATAGATTCCAATTCCTAGCATATAAACATGTTATGATTGTACACATGCACACTTGAGCTTTTCCTTCACATATATCAACATTAATGAATAATTCAAGTATACAACTATGAATTTCTTACCAAGAGGCTAAGAAATCACTTCACCCAACTTCCTAGCTCACTTCACAAGTGAAAATCCAAGCTTTGCCTACCAAAAGCTCTAAGGGTTTGGAGAGGAGCTTGTAGAGATTTTTAGGTGAAAGTGGTGTATTATGTGATTTTGCCTCCATCATGCACTTGATATAAGGTCATTAAGTCCTTAACTTACTTGATATCATGTCATTTGGAGATAATTACATGTTAAATCACATGTACATGAAATGAACCTCACATTCAAAATGAAACTCTAATTCACATTAAAGTCATATGCATACTCAAATGCAAACTCATATGCACATATTGATGCACCTTCAACTCTTAATCCATAATTCATATGTTTATATTATGAATGCATTACACACCATGTTTCATGCCTTCCCATATTTCATTTCATATATGAATCAATTCATTCTTGGTTCCACTCGAACCCCCAGTTATCATATCGTCAAGTGACACCATAATCATATCATACGTGTATTAAACAAATCGAGGCATTACAAAGTGCATCAAAAAGGGAATTCCAAGCCAAGTGCCAAACTTTTCCAAGATCGGATTTTTAAGCGGTAATTGGTTTCCAATTCTCAAAGATTTTATCTTTTGGTGAAATTTCTTGAATTGTAGTAGAATTGGGTTAGGAAGGATTTAAATTTGGAGGAAGTTTTGTGGTGTTGAAGGGTGTTGGATTTACAGTGTTGTGTGGTGTTAGTTGAATTTAATTGAGTTAGTTGGGAATCATTTAGCAAGAAAATGTCGTCAAGAAAGAGGTCAAAGCAGGCGGAGGCTTCCCAAAAGCAAAAGCAGGCGGAGGCCACTGTTTCTGAGCCAGGGTATGACGAACAGAAGTTTATCAATGCCACAATTGTTGAATTATATCCCACCTATCATAAGAAACCCCTGAGCCGTGAAAGGGGAATGAGCATGGATAAATTGGAGTGTCCTGTCATTAGGACAGTACGCCGAAAAGGGTGGTTTCAATTTGTCCAGACACCGATTGATGCTGTGGTGCCACTGGTAAGGGAGTTTTACACAAATCTTCGAGCTGTTAGACCAGGGCACCAAGTAAGTGTTTATGTTCGAGGGAAGGATGTGTTGGTGGATCGAGCCGCAATCAACAATATTCACCGGATGCCTTTAATTCACAACTGTGCATACCAATCTTTCAAGAATAGCAGGATTGATTACGATGAGATATTGACAGTTATTGGCAAGCCGGGAGTGGATTGGCAAAGGAATGATAAAGCAGAGCCATAGTTGGTTCTAAAGAAACATTTGAAGCCAGAGGCCCAAGCATGGTTTTCATTTGTCGCCTCGCGGGTCATGCCATCGACCCACACTTCTGAGGTGACAAAAGACAGAGCGGTCCTGGTATATGCCATCCTCTCAGGGAAGGAAGTGGACTTCGGCGAGATCATCAGTGATCACATTCAAGAGATTGGGAGCAGCCCACCGACCTCCGCACTACCGTTTCCATCCACGATCACTGCTTTATGTCAGCGGTACGGAGTGACATGGGGGGAAGACGAGGAGCTACTTCCGCCGAAGACACCGATCATTGTGGACGCTCCACCACCTCCTACGGGCCGACGAAGACCTTCGGACACTACACAAGCTGGAGCATCATCCTCTGCTGCAGAACATACACGTATTACTTTGGACTCTCTTCATAGGGATCTCCAAGATATTCGCCTGGAGCAGCAGAGCATTCACAGCATGCAGCGGGACATTCATAGCATGCAGAGAGCATTGCAGATGGACCATGAGCAGGTAGCTCAGCGTCAGATGGAGTTCATGCACTATCAGAGTGCATGGAACACTGCCATGGCCCAGGGCTTTCCAGGTTTCCAGTTCCCGCCGGAGCCACACTTTCACCTTATCATCCGCATGCACCTCCACCTTCTGAGTACCCACCATTTCCGCCATATCAGGGCGCGGAGCACCACTACCCAGTCCCCCCTCCGGAGCATGATGAGGACGACGATCAGTGACGATCGTCGTCATGGTATGTGTCTTTGCCTTTGCATTTATTTTTCTTGTTCATTGAGGGCAATTCACATGCTAAGTTTGGGGGGGTTTTGAGTATTTGTATATATCTTGCTTTTGCACATATTGCTACTTGTCTTGTTACCCTACATTGCATGACTGTATGATTTTGTGACTGATTCATCCTTGAGCATTACCAACAAAATTTTTTTTTATTGATTGAGTTATTCTTGAGAATTGATGAGTTGGAATTGCAACGGTAATACATGATGAAATTAATCCTCATCTAGATAGGAGTCATGGAAATGTTTAACTTGTTTGTATATATCCTTTGTTAACTATATGTCAAAACTGAGGAATAATTTGAGCACTTATTGAGTCATGATTGAGTGAAGTATGTATTGATTAAATTGAAAATTTGTATTAACTGTGATGAGTCTTGAGTATCTTAGATAACTCTACAGTTTAGTTGAAAGCACTTTGAGGCAAAATTTATAATTAGGAACTAGACTTGGAGATGATTTAGGCGATCTTTGGACCGTTTGAGCCTTTCAAGCTTACCTGTTATACATTATTCCTTAGTGTCCCCTTTTGAGCCTTATTGAAAAAGAATGGTATATGCATTGCATATGATTAGACCCCCATTCGGCATTCTTGGCAAACTCATTATACCCACCTTGGTTTGAGCCTAAAAGAACAATTTTATCCATCCCTAGGAGAGTATAGTTAATCCCATTCATTGCATGGAATTGTTATATGCAAATGAGTTCAAAAAGGAACAAAAGAATGAGCAAAGAAAAAGAAAAGATGTAGAGAAAAGCCTTGAAAAAAAAAATTCAAATAAGACCCAAAGTGGCCAAGGCTAGAAAAAGTTGAAGAGAAGCTCAAAATAGTTAAACTGATTTTATTATACTCTCTTCTTTGAATTCATCCTACCTTTTCTTTGAAGCCGACACCAAAAGGCCTAACGTTATAAGCTTTTAAGACCTTTTGATCCAAGTCTAGGGAATAATTACATTAGTGGAGAAGTGCTGGATAGTAAATTTGTAGAGTAATTCAAAGTAATCTTGACTAGGAGTTGATATGGCACATGTTGATTTTAAAGATATATATGTAACTCATGTTTGACAATAGCACACACGCACGTTCCGATGTTGCGATGTATTGTTTAACTTAGGAGAAATTGCTTCTTGTTAAGTGTTGAATGACTTCTATTGATGTGTAAGTAGGATTTTTGAGTTTTTACGTATGTTGTAAAGATGATTCATGCTTAGTATCAAGTTTAACTTTTCTTTTTGAGCTTATTGCTTGCTCGAGGACGATCAAGTCTAAGTTTGGGGGAGTTGATAGGCTTAGATTTTAAGTGTTTTTAACTGTAATTTCTTCCCATTGTCCGTACTTTTTCCTGGATGATATTATGCTTTTTGGTGTTTATTCATTTGTTTCAGGAAATTAGATCTGAAGTGGAAGAAATGAACTAATTTGAAGATAACGGGCGAAATCGAGGCGAGAAAGAGTTGAAATTGAAGGAGTAAGAATTTCGGAATCTCGATCGATCGAGATTATATCTCGATCGATCGAGCCAGACAGTGCGCTGAGAAGAAAAGGATTTCAAGTCTCGATCGATCGGAACAAATTCTCGATCGATCGAGTGAGGCAGTAAGTTTCAAAGGCTGACATGAACAGTGCACCGATCGATCGGACGGAAATCTCGATCGATCGAGACGCAAATCCGGGAAAATCTTATCTTCCATTTTTGAAATGATTTTTGAGGTATAAAAGGAGAAATCTCTTCCAAATCAAGGGGATACCAGACCAAACGTGAATTAGGTCGAGAATAAGCAGCCCTAGCCGCCGCCTAATGCCGCCAAAGGAGATTCAATCTCCGTTCTTCGTCCAAAGTCGAGCCAATCCATTCCGGAGTGCAAGGAAGGAACAAGAGAAGAAATCACGGTGCAACGCACGGATTCATCCACTGTTTATCGTATTTCTAAACTTTAATTTATTTGATTTTCATTTCCATTTGATGTTTTTGAGGTCGAGAGACAATAAAACTCTTATGTATTTGATTTGATTTAAATCTAGTTTATTTTATTCGAGTTTTAGTTTCGTTGTGTTTGATTATTGATTCAATTGTGTTTGAGCGCATTGATTGCTATTGTTCATAAATTAATTGTTTGTGTAGATCAAAGTCTAGCTAGCTTTGATTGAATCTGAGAGTTATAACCGAGATCGAGAGATAACGTTGTAACACGCTCCATTAATTTATGATGTATGTTATGATTGAGATCGAGAGATGATATCGCATACGTGAGAACTTGAAATCGAGAGATTTAGAGTTATAAGGTTTTGATAATTTATGCAACTTTGAATTAGTAAATAGGTGCACGAGAGTGACTTATTCTAATTTATTGTTAGTTTCTTTACAGCTCGAGAGAGTGTATCGAATAATAGAGAAAACATTTCACCTTTAGAATCAATTGGTTGATATTTTGAGAATTCAGTTGAATCATTAAAGATAACATAGTTGAACGACAAGCTTGGTAAATTTCTCGAGTGACTTACCTTCGCATATCCGGAACCATTCATTTTATTATTTCTTGTTTATCTGTTGGATGTTAGTTTAGTTTGGTATCAGATAATCACCTTTGTTAATCGTAGGCTAAATATAATTTTATTAATCTTATTTGGTACTTATACGTTAGTCCCTGTGGATTCGACAACCTGTACTTAATTTTCACTATACTAAAACTTAACAACCGTGCACTTGCGGTAAAATCACTTCACACTATTCTTTGAAATATCTTTTGTTTAAAAATAAAGCGGTCACCCCTTTGCCCAAAATCGAAAATGAAGAGAAGGAAGGGTTTGGAGGAGAAATTGGGGAAAGTATGAGTGATGGGTGTAGAGGGGTTGGGGTATAAGTGGGTTGTTTTAAAATAAAATGCATTCCACAATTCCATGGTGTATAAAACACCCCAACATGATATTTTAAAGCAGTCTCCCATAATGCATCAAAACCCCAATTAAAATCATGTTCGACCAAATAATTATCGATTACCATAAACAACCATGATAACCCTTAATTTCCCAACATGCATAACATGCATCCCGAAATGCATCCCCGGTCACACCTATCATGTGACTAAGCACTTCAATATGATAATTAAATCCAGCACATAATTAAGTATCACCATCATTCATCATATAAACATAATTAATGCCCAAATTGCAATTAATTATTTCGGGGATATCACACCCACTCTTTTGTATCTGTTGGCTTTGTGGAGAGAAAACATATGCACACGTCTTCGTTACCCACGCCTCTTATGGTCTCGACACCCACTGGAAGGAATGTTATTGCTGATCAGTTTCTTGCGGATTGCCTCATTTATTTTGAGGGCAATGAGTTGAATGCAGATATTATTGTGTTGGGTATGTCAGACTTCGATTGCATTGTGGGCATCGACATTCTGAACAGATATCAAGCAGTGGTAAATTGTCGGCAGAGAACAGTACGGTTCAGATCTGATTTGGGGATTCAATGGATTTTCTATGGCAACGGTTCTCGTGCGAATATTCCGTTGATTTTGGCGGTCAAAATGTCCCAATTGTTGGAACGTGGTCACACGGGCTATCTCATCTATGCCGTGGACACGACAGGAAAGAGTAAAGAATTAAGAGTTGAGGATGTACCAGTGGTAGCAGAGTTTGCTGATGTGTTCCCGGAGGAGATTCCCGGATTCCCACCGGCTAGAGAAGTCGAGTTTGGGATTGAGTTATTACCGGGGACATCCGCTATCTCTCGTGCACCTTACAGGATGGCACTGGCGGAGTTAAGGGAATTGAAGGAGCAGTTGCAAGAACTCCTTGACAAAGGATATATACGCCCTAGCGTATCGCCATGGGGCGCACCGGTTCTCTTTGTGAAAAAGAAGGATGGTTCGATGCGTTTGTGCATCGATTACCGGCAACTGAATAAGATCACGGTGAAGAACAACTATCCTCTCCCAAGGATTGACGACTTGTTTGATCAGTTGCAAGGCACGAAGCTGTATAACAAGATTGATTTGAGATCCGGGTACCACCAGATATGGGTCAGGGAGGAGGATGTGCAGAAGACAGCATTTCAGACTCGGTATGGGCACTATGAGTTCCTAGTGATGCCGTTCGGTGTGACGAACGCCCCAACTGTCTTTATGAGCTTGATGAATAGGTGTTTCAACCATACCTTGATCAGTTTGTCATTGTGTTTATTGACGACATACTCATTTACTCCCGGAGCGAGGAAGAGCACGTGAAACACTTGAGGACAGTACTCCAGATTCTCAGAGATCACCAGTTATATGCCAAGCTCAGCAAGTGTGAGTTCTGGTTAAGCAGGGTAGTGTTCTTGGGACATGTTATATCTAGCAGCGGGATATCGGTGGATCCCAGAAATATTGAGGCTGTGATGGAGTGGGATGCACCCACTTCTGTGCCCGAGATACGGAGCTTCCTTGGTTTGGCCGGTTATTATCGACGCTTCGTCGAGGGATTTTCAAAGATCGCTAAGCCGTTGACACAGTTGACCCAAAAGGGAGTACCATTCTTTTGGTCTGAGGCTTGTGAGGAAAGCTTCCAAGAGTTGAAACACCGGTTGACGACGGCGCCAGTGTCGGTGATTCCTACGGAGAACACTAGGTTTGTCCTTTTGTACTGATGCATCGCTTCAGGGCCTTGGGTGTGTATTGATGCAAGATAAGCATGTGGTAGCTTATGCATCAAGGCAGTTGAAGCCGCATGAGACTAGATATCCAGTCCATGACTTGGAATTGGCAGCTATTATCTTTGCCATAAAGATTTGGAGGCATTATTTGTATGGTACATCGTTTACCATTTACACGGATCACAAGAGCCTGAAGTTCTTGTTTACCCAGGCAGAACTGAATATGAGGCAGAGGAGATGGATGGACTTACTCAAGGATTATGATTGTGAAATTGAGTACCATCCTAGAAAAGCTAACTTGACAGCAGACGCCTTGAGCCGGAAAGTGAGGAGTACTGCTGAGGATGTCATACATTTGTCAGCCATGATGACTTCCTATTGCCATCTGGGCTATGACTTCGACATAGATACATCACCAGTGTATGTATCGACCTTATTAGCTGAGCCAGATATCTATGAAAATATCAGGAGTGCTCGGAGGACAGATGATGAGGTTCAGAGATGGTCATCATTAGTACATCTTGGTCAGCCATCGAAGTTCAGAGTGGCTGAGGATGGATCCCTGAGATTGGGTAGCCGTTGGGTGGTTCCGAGTACGCCGAAGTTGCATAGAGGGATCTTGGAGCGAGCTCATAGCATCAGATTTAGTATTCACCCAGGCGGGAAAAAGTTGTACAAGGATCTATGTGATCAGTTTTGATGGAAGAGAATGAAGCGTGATGTTATCGCCATCGTTAAGAGATGCTTGATCTGCCAGCAGGTTAAGGCAGAGAGGCAGAGACCTCGTGGCGAGTTGAAAAGCTTGGAGATACCAAAGTGGAAGTGGGAACACATTTCCATGGACTTTGTGACTCACTTGCCGAGGAGCGCCTCGGGTTTTGATGCCATTTGGGTGATTGTGGACAGATTGACCAAAGTAGCTCATTTCATTCCCTATGGTATGACCTTCACCTATCTGAGGATGGCTCAATTATATGTTAGAGATGTGGTGAGATTGCACGGGATCCCTATGTCCATAGTATCGGATCGAGATCCGTGATTCACATCTCATTTTTGGGAGGGTCTTCAGTCAGCTTTGGGAACTGAAGTTAGGTTGAACACTGCATATCATCCTCAAACGGATGGTCAGACCGGGCGTACTATCCAAACGCTCAAGGACATGTTGAGGGCTTGCGTATTGGAGTTTGATGCTTCTTGGCAAGATTTAGTGGCCTTGGTAGAGTTTACTTATAACAATAGCTACCAGGCGAGCTGTCAGATGGCTCTTTTTGAGGCCCTTTATGGTAGACGATGTAGATCACCCTTGTGTTGGGATGACTTGGATCGTAAATCGGTCGGAGGACTGGAACTGGTTCGGAAAATGGAAGAGAAGATAAAGGTGATAAGGCATAAAATGAAAGCAGCCCAGGACAGACAGACAGCTTATGCTAATAAAGGGCGGCGACCGTTAGAATTTCAGTTGGGAGATAAGGTCTTTTTGAAGATCTCACCTTTCAGAGGTGTTGTGCGATTTGGGATGCGCGGGAAACTGTCTCCGAGGTATGTTGGGCCGTACGAGATTTTGCAGCGCATTGGCACCCTAGCTTACCGACTATCTTTGCCACCTTCTTTGTCTGGTATACACGATGTGTTCCATGTGTCTATCTTGCGGAAGTATGAGCCAGATCCATCGCATGTGTTACAACCTTCCGAGGTTCAGTTAGAATCCAATGTATCTTATGTGGAACGGCCTGTGTTAGAATTCTGGATCGAGCAGACCGCAGACTTCGGAACAAAGTGATACCTATGATCAAGGTTCAGTGGGATCGCAGGGGTGTCTAGGAGGCTACGTGGGAGACGGAGCGGCATATGGTGCAGCACTACCCGGAACAATTTTCTGGTATGTGATTTATGTTTAGTTTCATTTTGGGGTAAGTGCATGCGATTTCGAGGACGAAATCTTATAGGTAGGGGAGTATTGTGATATCCCCGAAATAATAAATTGCAAATTGGGCATTAATTATGTTTATATGATTAATTATGGTGATAATTAATTTATGTGTTGGAATTAATTATCTTGTTGAAATGCATAGTCACATGGTAGGCGAGACCCGGGGGTGCATGTTGTGCATGTTGGAAAATTGGGTGTTAGCATGATTTAATTGTAATGGTTGGCAATTATTTTGGAAAACATGAATTTATTGGGAGTTTGGTACATTTTTTTAAAATACTTTTAAAATACCATGTTGGGGTATTTTATACATCATGTTAATTTTGGGGTACAATTTTAAATAACCCTTATAACCCATTACCCCACCTTTTACCCATCACTTTACAAAATCCCCAATTTCACTCTCCCAACCCTAACCTCTCATCCCATTTTCGTCCAAGCCAAGGAGGAGGTGGAGAAATCCTTGCAAACTCTCCATTTGTTGGAATCTTGATAGGATTTGAAGTCCAATAGAGGTATAAACCCCTCCTTGTTAATTTCTTGAAGATTGGTTTTGAAATGGGTTGATATTTGAGTTTTTATGTGGGTTTGTTTTTGGGTATGTGTTGTATGTGGTTGGGTTACGATTTTTGAGGTGTTTCATGTGGGTTTTATGGAGTTATTATGGTATTTGAGTTGTTGGAATGTTTGGATTTGAAGTATGTGTAGTGGAACTTGGAATATGCTAAAAAATGGTGAAGAATCGCGCACACAGCAGGTGGCGATCGATCGCTACAAACGCAGTGATCGATCGCCGAAGGGCAGTGGCGAAATGTGATGCAGGCGATCGATCGCCATATATGGCGCGATCGATTGCCGCGAGCCAGTGAAGTCTGGCGATCGATCGCCATGTCAAGGTGATCGATCAGTAAGGCTCGCGATCGATCGCCTCGACACAGTGATCGATCGCCAGCAGCTGAAATGCGGGGAATAATGTTTTTTGTTGAATTTTTGGTATTTGGCTATTATTTGGCTTCTAATATTTGGTTGTGTGATTGTGTAGAACCATCCCAGGTGGCGACGCAACCAAGGAAGTAAAGTCATATCAAATCCCACTTTTGGAAAGGTACGTAGAAGACGTACGGGCACCCAGCGGTGCATGTATCTATTATACTCATTGATTATGCATTGTGGATGCGAGTATATATGGAATTGTGCATTGTGGATGCAACTACATGTTGAATTATGCATGATGATTGTATATGCATATGATGATTATTGGTGCACATCCCATGAGTCATGGTTATAATGGTGAAGTTTTTTTCATGCTTTGCCGCTGTCACTTGAAACGATGATAGAATACTTGCCGCTGTCATATGTAGCGAGGAAAGAATATTTGCCGCCAAATGTTGAAGCGAGGGTGTTGCCGCATGTCGCATTTGCGCGAGGTTATTCAATGCCGCTAATATGTCGAAGCGAGGGGTATTAATGCCGTTGTCATGACAAGCGATGTGCATTAAAATACACTATTATAACAGACTAGGGATTGGTAATTGGTGAATATGGAATGGTGTTATGTCATGACATGTGTGAACCATTAAATAATCTATTGATTACACTCATGAGTTATGGTACAGGGACAACCAAAAGGGAGCGTTTAAAATGCATGGAAAAACAGGAAGTGTTTTATTACGGTTTATGCATTTACGCCTTATATTCATACTCTGTTGAATATGAATTATTATATGCTCATGTTTTGGGGGTTGTCCTTGTAGGTACATTTTGGTATAATAAAAGGGGCTAAGGCAGGGTTGAGGCGGTGAGCTTGTGGAGAACACTTTTAATAATGAAGGACAAGATTGTTTTTGTATAGTGTCTACTCTAGGAGTAGTGTAAAGTTATAGCGAATAACATTCATTTGATTGAGAATGTAATTAATCTTATTTGAAAGTCCTTAATTTGGCATGTAATTCTTAAGGCTCAAAGTCTCAACACGAACTATTAAACTCTGATAATGCATGTTAGCTCTATTTATGCCTTTAATCCGCACTTAAGGAACTAGGGTCCTTACATCTACTGATCCATGTGAAAGAATAATAGGAACTGATATTGATGTGGCTAGTCAGAGCGTGTCAGTTACGTGCTCAAGAACAGAGGCAGACATAACAACAAATACCCTGAGCTAGGGTTATATATCAGAGTGGTTATTCTTTTCGATCATTCAGTTCCAGCAGCAGTTAATTACCTGCAGACCAGAGGTAATACCTGATAGTTATTTTTTGGTTTCCCAACAGACCAGAGAGTATACCTTGACAGAGAATAAGATTAGAGATGCTTTAGGAGTAGTGATCGCAGATACTTGTCATGTATTTGATCACACTGTACAAGTTGTATTGAGACAAAAGCATTGTTTCCATACATTGCATCTGTGTATTGATTATGATGATTTGGGAAATATACTAGCCGGAATGATTATACTATCCATACATGTAATAGTGAACTGTATCTTACAGTTTGATGATAGTGTTGTGGATTGCTGCCCAAATATGGTTTTGATTGTATCAAGGGTATGGACATTCTGATAAATTTTGAGATATTGTAAGTTGATTTCAGAGTATAATAAATTCTCGGCCGTATTGTGGCTCCAAAGGAAATGTGATGTTTATCGTCACGAATAGCAAGCTAAGATACTGATAGTATCAGCTATGAAAATATTACGGTTACGATATTTGGAAAATGAAGGATGTTTGATAATAAACATTTAATGCTCACCAGGAAGAGTCGAGGTTGACTGATATCTTAGTGGTAAGAAAACTTACCAAGATTTTCCTGAAGAAATAAAAGAATTTTCACTAGAGAAGGAAATCGATTTTAACTATTCGTTGATGCCAAGGAATAGATTCGATATCAAATGCACTGTACGGAATGGCATCAGCAGAGTTGACAGACTTAAAAACATTGTTACAGAATATCCTCGATATGAGTATAAATGTTTGAGTATGTCACTTGAGGAAAACATCAACATTGTCCGTGAAGAAGAAAGATGATATTATGAAGATGTGTATCGACTAAATGTAGTTGAATCGGGCTATTGTCAAGAATAAATACCCACTACCTAAGATCAAGAACTATTTATCAAATTGAGGAACCTCGATGTATGAGAAGAATGAATTTAAATATGGTTACCATCAATTTGAGTCCGAAGAGAAAATATTCTATAGGCAATTGGTCAAACCAGATATAGGCATCTGGAATTTTTGGAAATGCTATGTGGTCTGACAACTATACCAGTAGAGTTATGAATTTGATGAATAAAGTATTCATAACTTTTTGGGTGGAAAGGTAGCTCCCCCAACAGCTTAACACTTGAATGAGGGGGTGGTAGTCCTCATTCCCTTGAGGATGTTATGTTGCCGGTAGCTAGATTACGGTATGGAGCCATTGTTCTTCGAGTTGGGAATCTCTTATGATAATCATCCACGTATTGTAATCATAATCATCAGTGGTATACTAGTGTATTCGAGATTCAGAAGGAACCACACAGAACATCTGTGATTAATTATTCAGATGCTTTGGGAAGCTCAAATTGTTTGCCAAGTTATCGAAATGTAAGGCTTGGTTGAATCGAGTGTTGTTTTGGGACTTGTGATACCAACTCACTGGATACCTGTTGATCCCAGTAAAGTAGAGGTAGTATAATTTGGCCAAGACCAACCAGTGTACTCGAGATATGAAGTTTTATGAGTTTGGCCAGATATTACAGGCTTTTATGGAAGGATCTTCTAGGATAGCTTGATCTATGAACCAAATGACCAAGAAAAAATTTGAGTTTCGTTTGGTCAGATGAATGTGAAAGCAGTTTTCATAACTGAAATGGAAGTGGACTACAACCCCAATGTTATTTTTAGACTGGTTCGGGGTATTTATAGTTTGTGCAAATACGTTGGTCAAAGATTTGAGATATGTTCAAATGTATCATGAGGAGATGATTGTATATGCTTGAGATAGTTGAAGCTGAAAGAATCATGATATCCTGTTCGTGAACTCGAGCTTGTAGCCATTATTTTTGCCTTGAAGTTGTGCAACGTATCTGTGTGGCCAACAATTCATAATATACTCTGATTTTTGGAGTTTAAAATATCTATTATTCAGTCAGAGTTGATCTTGAGATAGAAGCAATGACTAGATTTATTAAAGAATTTGACTCTAATAGTCAATATCAATCAGGAAAAATGAAACTATTGGCAGATGCACTGAACCTAAAAGTGCAAGGTGCAATGGTAGCATGAATGTATGCTTTGAAGTTTGAGTCACCTCTGATTTCCAAGATCAGAAATACCCGAAGGACAGACCCATACAAATATTGATTGAAGAAATTGGTATTGTCTCATCAACCAACTAGATTTTAGTATGCCATTTAGTGGTGGATTGCGATTAAACAATCAGTAAATAGCATCGAATCCTACTGATTTGAAAGAAATATTACTGCAGAAAGCACACTTTAGTTGACATAGTGTTATTCTGGGAATGATGAGACGGGATGATATAAATAAAGAAATTTTAGAAATTTTGTGGCAAATTGTGTGACATGCCAGCAGGTGAAGATGAAAATACGAGACCTAATGAGATACTACAGAATTTGTAAGTACCACAATGAATTTAAGGAAACTTCTAGTTTTGAGTTTTATAACTCGAATTGTTTAGACCAAACAGAGATAGTGAAACATGTTGAATCAGAATTGATTGACTATTCAATACAAGATATTGATCTCATATGTTTATCTATATGCCTATGGGAAAATGACATATTTGAGATATGAAAAATGTGGTTTAGTTACAGTGAGTATTTTGTAACAACTGTATCTGATTGAGATCCGAGGATAATATCATAATTCGAAAACTATTTTCAGAATGTCATGGGTACTAAGTTAGTAATGAGTATTGCTTAGCATACCCATACTGATGGATAAACTGAGAAAATATCCAGATTTTGGAAGTTATGTCTCGATTAATAGTGATGAATTTAGTGAGAACTGACAAAAACTCACTGTTCACCAGTAGAATTTTCCTATAATTTAAGTTCCAGACAATAATCAGGATGACATCGGTTCAGGTTTTGTAGAGCTAGAATTACCGATCGTTGATATGATGATAGAAAAATTGATAAGGAATTTTTGGTATAACTTGACATTGTTGAAAAAATGCCAGGAACGATAAAATTTCTGCGAAAACGATTGAAATTGGCTTAATGTGCGCAGATTTGCAACGCCAACGAGAAATATATCGTTAGACTTTCAAGTTGAGAATCAGGTAAATCTGAAGATATTACCTTTGCGATGATCAATATGATTCGTTAAGTAAAGTATGATGTTGACTCGATATTTTGAACTTTGTGGAATCATAGAGAAGTTAATTCAGTGGTATATCGTTGACACGATCACATCAGTTGTAATTGATACATGATGATTCTTATGTATCTATGAATGAGAATGAGACATCTCATATGATTTAATTTATTGAGTTATACTCGGTTTGCGATTTCGCTGACGAAATCTTTTTTAAGAGGGGAAGAAGTGTAAGGCCCCGATGCTAATTATCAAGATTAACGATGATTAAGCGAATCCGGATAATTAAAAGTATAGATTTTGAATTATGGTATTCCGGACTACGATGAGTCAACCAACTAGTGGAACATGTTTTTAGTGCATGAGCATGTGCATGATCACATGGCACTGGGAGAACACATGCCACTAATTAATTTAACTCATGTTTACTACATGATTTTGGACCAATAATCTTGCAAGATAATGATGTATTGACACATGGATTTCACAATATATCAAATAACATAAAAATCACACTTTTGGGCATAGAAACACACGCCCATATCAAGCAAAAATCAGATTTTTGGTTTCATTTCACCATCATCTTCTCTCTCTTCAACCCATCAATTTCCCTTCCTTCTCTCCTCTTTCTCTCCACTCTTATGTTTCGAAAATTCCAGCCTAAATTAGCATAAGTTTTCTCTTCCAATTACTAATGCATGTTACATGCAATTAGTGATTTAGAAACCCCAAGACAAGGGTGTTAGTTAGATGCAAGAAATTTCAATTTTGGAGCAAGTTTGGAGGAGTTCAAGCTAGAAATGAGCCACGGTGGAAAACTTTTGGGTCTAAAAGGGTGTGGACTTGTTTTTATTTATTATAGTTGGATTTTATGGATTTTTGGTTGAAAATATAGGGAGAACCACAAAAATGTTGGTGTCTTTTTATTAAAACAGAATCTGCACAAATTTGATGTTGCATGCAGTAGATGATTTTGAAAATTCGATTTACTTAGTCTCGAAATTGACTTAGAGTCCTAAACAAAAGTTGTAGATATATGTGTTGTCGTCCTGTGGTTAAAATTTGAGACCATTTGGACTTGAAATGAGTAGATATACTCATTTTACTACGTGAGCCCTGATTCGACTCTGCATGTGCTGGAAATGCACATACAATGTAGAATTCTTAACTTTTGACAAACTTAATATTCGATTTTGATGTTGGTCTTCAAATGAAAATGGTAGATATTTTCATTCTCTTGAGTTTAAAAAACCTATGACTCAATTCAGAGTTATTTCCGAGTAGTTATGAATTTTATACTTTAAGTGCACAATCTATGTCTTGCATATGGACGAAAATCCCATGCAGCGTGTTATCCGAGTTCCTGAGCATTTTTCTCTAGGAATTCCGGAAAATGTCCAGAGATAAGTATTTTATTACTTTGAGTTGTCAATCATTTTCCACTAAAATCACCCAATTTGAAGTTAAAATGAAAAAGATATAACGATTTTACTAAAACTGCTCGAGATGGAAAATAGAATTTCAAAAGCTACATATTTAGTGTTTTTACTACCTTTAAATGGATGAATTAGCTCAACATCATTAGACAAGAAAATGAAGTCCTTTGGGTTTTTGAACTTTGAGAACTATATTTGGGTCATTTGGGCATCATATGAATTTATTATTAATTTTGAACGAAAATTGGTCAGTCTGAATTTTGAAGGAAAATCAGTAGGAACCATCCTTAAAACTTGTTGTCGCTATTGTGCCTACTTAAGAACTTAGTGATAATTCTTTGTATATATGACCAGGTTAATAGATTCCGGGATTGATCTGAGGAGTCTCGGTAGATTAGCTTGGGTCGAGGTACGTAGAAATGAGTTTTATCATGACGTCTGACGAAGACGTGTAATGATGCTTTGTATGATTTTACATGTCATTAATTGAATTATATGATTTAATTGTCACTATGTGATTCTTATGTGACTATATGACATGTTGAGATACATTGAGTACATGATATGTGAATTACATGATATGTATTGATTTCACATAAGATTGCATGATATATTGAGTTGCATATGTCATTTGATGCATAAATTGTGATATCCCTGAAATAATTAATTTAAATTTGGGCATTAATTGTGTTTATATGATTAATTATGATGGTAATTAATTGATTATGTGATGGTTTTAATAAATGTGTTGAAATGCTTAGTCACATGGTAGAGTGACCAGG
Organism: Haberlea rhodopensis; assembly: GCA_907163345.1. Classification (NCBI taxonomy): domain Eukaryota; kingdom Viridiplantae; phylum Streptophyta; class Magnoliopsida; order Lamiales; family Gesneriaceae; genus Haberlea; species Haberlea rhodopensis. Next base: position 488,970 of record CAJQUN010000393.1, on the reverse strand, counting down.
GAGAGCATTTCAGGGTGCATGTTGGGCATGTTGGGAAAATTGTTATTAGCATAATTTATTTTGCCATGGCTAGCAATTAATTGGAAATCATGAGTTTAGTTGATATTTTGGTGCATTTAGGATTAATGCTTTTAAAAATATCATGTTGGGGTGTTTTATACACCATGGGATTGTGGAATGCATTTTAATTAAACTCAAACCCTTATACCCCAACCCCCACCTTTACAAAATCACTTTACCTTTACCAAACCACCACCCAAACCCTCCTTTCCCCATTTTCGAAATTGAGCTTAAGGGTAAAGGGAATCCTTCCAAAAATCTTGATTTGTGGAGTTTATTGGGAGATTTGAAGTCCCCAAGAGGTATGGATACCTCATTGTTGAGTTGGTAATGTTTTATTTAAGTTTGGTATGGTTTTGAAGGGTTTTAAAATGGGTTTGTGTTGGGTTGTTGTGGTTTTGGTTGAGGGTTGGATTTATGTTTGTTTTGAGGTGTATTTTGAAGGGTTATGTTGTTATTTATGTTGTTGGTTTGATGGTTTAAGTGTTGGTATGGATTGGAAGGAATTTTGGTGCAAAAATGGTGAAAAATGGTGTGTCTGTGCGAGGCGATCGACCGCCTGAAAAGAGGCGACCGATCACCTATGGGCAGTAGCAAATTTGGAGGGCAGGCGATCAATCGCCTGAAATGAGGCGACCGATCGTGGGTTAGGCGATCGATCGCCATGTTTGGCGCGAACGATCGCCGCGAAGAAAAATTTGAGGCGATCGATCGCCTCAGCGAAGCGATCGATCGCCAGCTGTGGAATTTTGGAAAATAATTTCTTTTTTCGAATTTTTGGTATTTGACTATTATTTGGCTTCTAATATGGGGTTGTGTGATTGTGTAGAACCATCCCAGGTAGCAACGCAACCAAGGAAGTGAAGCCATATCAATTCCACTTTTTGGAAAGGTACTTAGAGGACGTACGGGCACCCAACGGTACATGTATCTAATATACTCATTGTTTATGCATTGTGGATGCGAGTATATATGTGATTATGCATTGTGGATGAAAATACATGTTGAATTATGCATGATGATTGTAGATGCATATGGTTATTGGTGCACATCCCATGAGTCGTGGTCATCCCTTGATGATTTTAATGCTTGCCGCTATTTGTTTTGGTTCCGCTAAATGTGAAGCGAGGGGTGGGAGCGCCGCATGTCACATTTGAGCGTGGTTATCATATAGGGCGAGGAAAGGATATTTGCCGCTCAATGTGAGGCGAGGGGTGGGAGTACCGCATGTCCATTGAAGCGAGGTTATTCTATGCCGCCTATATGTAAATAAGCGAGGGGCATTAAAATACATTGTGATGGACAGACTAGGGATTGGTGATTGGTATTGATATTGATGAGATGGTATTATGTCATGACATGTGTAGACCATTAAAAATAATCTATTGATTATACTCATGAGTTATGGTACAGGGACAACCAAACTGGAAGCGTTTGAAATGCATGGGAAAACAGGAAGTGTTTTATTATGATTATGCATTTACGCTTTATATTCATATTGTGTTGTATATGAATGATATCATTGCTCATGTTTGGGGGTTGTCCTTGTAGGTACTTTTGGCATGATATGAAGGGGGCTAATACGGGTTGAGACAGTGAGCTTGAAGAGCACTTTTGGTAGAAGAAGGACAGGGTTATTTTGTATAGTGTCTACTCTAGGAGTAGTGTAAAACTATAGTTGATAACATTCATTTGATGGGGAATGTAATTAATCCATTGATTGTCCTCATTTTGGCATGTAACTCTTAAGGCTAATAGCCTCAACACGATTAATTTACTCTGATCATTTATATTAGCTCTAATTATGCCTTTAATCCGCACTTGAGGATTAGGGTCCTTACATAAATGATTCATGGGCATATCATATTGATCTATCATTACTTTGATATCCATGATTATGACTGAGTTGATTCACTCTGAGTGTCGGAGACGATGAGCACGGCGATGAGAGGCAGTATAGGTAGCGACTGTAGTCACGCGCGTCTCACCGGACCTAGACACGAGGGATGGATGAACACATCACATGATATGAGTCTCCTAGCGCAATGTTCGTGTGTTGTCACCCTCTGCTCGAGCTGACATTATTTGATGATACCTTCCTTTGGACTCCGATTTTGCTATCTTGATATTCGATTCCTTGAACCCATTCATACATCACATTCATACATGGTATGCATTGCATGATCTTTGTCATTTGACATGATCTATTTATTTCTCGTACTAGGGTACTGACCCCCTTTGTGGGGGCTGCCATGTCTTTTGTTGTTCGGACATGACAGGCTTTACAGGAGGACATGCCGACGATGCTTACAGCGATGCATCGGGAGATAACCGAGCTCCATGATGAGCGAGCTCAGGTTATGTATGGTTTCTTATTCCCAGTAATAGTATATGATTTTTAAACAAAATAAATTTACCGGGGTATGCCCCGTGTATGTTGTACTTAGGATATGATATTTTCGAGACTATGTGATAATGCAGGTTAATGTTTGCTTTACTATGTGCAAATGAAAGGCCTAACTGGAATTATATATATATTTTGATATCAATATATATGTATCACTGAAAAGCGAAAAAGTTGTTAGGGCTATTTAACAAGACATTTGAATTAATCTTCTGCTATTTACGCAAATTAATCATTATGTGTTAATTAAACACCACAATAGGATCGGGCCCTCACAGAAACTCCTCTAAAGTGAGGAGCTTTCAAAAATTTATTTCATCCCTTCTTTATCACTCAATTTGAGCACTTAACATTTGAGTCTCAAATCTCATCGATAGATCGGCGGCCGGTTGATTGTGACCCAGCGAGGCTCAAGTGTATCATAGCAGTAGGATCACAACCTTTGTAATTTTAGAAGTCAAACAACTTCTTTGGGCTTACCCGGAATGCCCCATTGTCAATTAAACTCCTTTAATAGACAACAGCCGAAATACATTTTCAGCAACAACCTACCGATCGTGGGTAGCACCTAGCATCTACGCTTTACGAAGACCTAGATGCAAATTACTAACAACTGTTAGGAATCCGATCAAACAATAAGCAGCGGAAAATAAAATTTGGATTCCTACCGTGGACCTATACAAAGTAATCATGTCGAGATTGATAAGAATCATACCCTTGTAGAGTGTTTGTAGCAGAATCCTCGTTGCAATACCACGAGTCACGAACAAAGATTAGCACTTTGTCTCTACGGTATCCACACGATCACGTCGAAAAGAGGATGTTGAAGAACAAGTTGCTAGACTTGATCTTCAACCTAAATAAAAGCTTCACACGGTTCTTAACCGATAGACGGTTGCCGGAAAACACACGCAATCAAGGCGGCAGCCGTGAGTCTCACTCGGAATTGGCGGCGGCCGAGAGTTGCTCGGTGATGAGAGGCGGCCGAGAGCAATATAGTGGTGGCTACTAGGTTATGAAAAATTAACTCTTAATTATTAACCTTGTTAGCTTATTATATTTTATATATATTAGATTTAATTAAAAGGCTTTCAAAAGGCCTTATTGGCCCATACCCAATATCTTAATTAAATCCATATATCTAATATTTGTAATTAAGACTCTTCTTAATTAATTAATTCATCCAATGAATTTTATCTCCCCTTTTGAATTAATCTTTTGTGCGACCCGATAGGATCTTGCAATGTTGGCAGTGACATAAAATCTAATTTTATGTCACAAGCAATGAGCGGTATCTAGCAACACATCAAGGCTACCCAAATTACAAGAATGTCATTGACTCGACATAACCTACGGACTGTGATAATATTAACCATGTAACTTAATCCCTTTGTCCAATGTGTTTAGATTGAACACGAGTCATGGAATAATCATACTCGTATATTCAATCTTTTATTTCTTGATCCCCAAGTAGAACTAGAATAAACGAATAAGCTCGATATCAGATATCGACTCATTCGAGCATGGCCATGTATTTTAGTCTTACTTGATCAAGGGCCTAAACACTTCTCCTGTTATATAGGAGGGACAAATCCTTTCTTGATCTCTCAACATCCCTCTACATAATTCGTGGTGTATCCAATGATTGTCTTTATAGTTTACCCTGTTACAGGTAATGTTTGACAATATCAAGATACATGACTCCTTATGTTGGGATCTTTGGTAATCTCAAGTCGTAAGGATTACATACATTATTATCACTATGAGATTGCTTATGACGCTCATATAACTATCCATGCAGCATTCTCATGGTGGGTCTGTCCAGTACATCGTTCTCTAACATGCACCCATGTGTTGATTTGATATCTCATATCTATGAACAATTCATCAATCAAAACATACTAGTCTCAATGCATTATCATTATCTCGATTCATGATAATACTTGACTAGGGACAATCTTTAAGAACAATACAATATTATTCTAAGGACATTAACTTATATATTAGTTCATGTTACACAGATACTCGAATAATATATAATAATAAATTGCCATTAACAAAATCATAATACATTGTATGTCATAAACAATCATCTAATGAGTTGTCTTAGGGCATATCCCAACAAATCTCCCACTTGCACTAAGACCAATCAGACATATACGTAATGCCTAGAGATCTAGTATGACGATCATGCTTCTGATGTGATAGAGGCTTCGTCAGTGGGTCAGATACATTATCATCAGTTGGTACTTTGCATATTTTTACATCTCCTCTTTCAACGATTTCTCGAATGAAATGAAAGCGCCGAAGTATGTGCTTGGATCTTTGGTGAGATCTAGGTTCCTTAGCCAATGGGATGGCTCCATTGTTGTCACAATAGAGTTCAATTGGATCTAGTATGTTAGGCATCACCCGAAGTTCAGAACTGAACTTCTTGATCCAAACAGCTTCCTTTGTTGCATCTGAGGCAGCAATGTGTTCAGCTTCAGTTGTAGAATTAGCTACTGTCTCTTGCTTTGAACTCTTCCAGCTTACAACACCTCCATTTAGGCAAAACACATATCCTGATTGCGATCGGAAATCATCTTTGTCGGTTTGGAAGCTTGCATCAGTGTAATCTATTACATTGAGCTCTTCCTCACCTCCATAAATCAAGAATGTATCCTTAGTTCTTCTTGATCGCTTTTATTTTAAACAAAGTTTCAAATGTAGCGATTCTATATCGCAAGTGCACGGCGTCAAGTTTTAGTATAAGGATATGAAAAGTACGGATTGTCGATCCCACGAGGACTAGGAAATAATTACCAAACTCCACTAGTTTAACTATATTTAGCCTACGAAAATTGGTTATGATTAATTAACTAAATTTACTAATTAACTCAATAATAAATCCAAACAAACAATAGAGAATGAGAATAAAATTAATAGAGACAATTATCAAGACTTTCGGTTCACCTATGTAATTCCCCACAATTCGCCTATTAGTTAAGAATTAAATTCAAACAATCTAAGGTGACGAGTTTTCCTAATTCACTTGTTATACATTGGTCCGGCTGTAACAAATCTAATACAAACGTAACAATAAGCCACTCTCGTACCCTTATTGAACAACTAATATTGTAAATCGATCTATGAAAACTTCTAGCCTTCGATTTTGGTAAATCTATTGCTGTCACACATGTATTTGACTTTATCTCTCGATCTCATCCTGAAATCCACGACATAAATCACTATATCGAATTCCAATTTTATCTCTCGATCTCAATTGTAATTTATTATCATTCAAGGATGGCCAAACCCTTAAAAGCATGAAGAACAATGATCTAAACACTTAGATATATAAGAATCAATCTAAACATTCAAATTAAATCATGGGTTCATAACATGGGATCCCCTAAGTCTTGATAACAAACCTAGCCAACAATCTCCATCAAATAACAATGCATAATCATGTTTTGCAACATTCAAAACATTAAAATCTAATGAAAATATAGAACTAGAGTTAGAAATACGGAAATAACGAGAGGCGTTGACTCCTTGCGTTACTCCGTCGTCCCGTCTCTTCCGATGCTTCTTCTCTTCAATGTTTATGGTGTATGGATGGTTGGAGAGGATGATGAGTGATGGAGGCTGTGTATTGTAGGTCAATTATGAGCCAAAAAGTCCCAAAACCGTCCATGATAATCCATATTTATGGTAGGAAGAGTTTCACCAAGTTTGGACACCAAATAACCAAGATGGAAACAAAGTCCCGAATTTTTCGAGTACTGGCGATCGATCGGCAGTAATTGGCGATCGATCGCCATAACATTCTGCCTCGAGCAAATTACGATTTTGCCCCCCCCCCCTTTTCCAGGTTTGCTCAGTTTGGTCATTTTTCATCATTTTAAGCCTATTTCCTCCACTTTTAGGCGTTTGGCCCTGGATTCCTGAAATATACAAATATAAACCAAAAAGAGTAATATTTTCCAAGAATCACTACAAAAACGCCCCTAATCTTATATATAATTAAGTGTACAAATCACACTTATCACTTCTCAAGTACTTCAGAATATTCTTGACAGCAATCCAATGACATTCACCTAGATCAACTTGATATCTGCTCGTCATGCTCAGGGCATACGAGACATCGGGACGAGTACATATCATGGCATACATGATAGATCCAATATCTGACGCATATGGAATCTTACTCATGCGTTGTCTCTCATCTGGTGTTGAAGGACACTGATCCTTTGAGAGATGTATCCCATGTGTCATAGGCACGAATCCTTTCTTTGATTCTTGCATGCTAAACCGTTTTAGCACTTTGTCTATGTATGTACTTTGACTTAGGCCAATTAATCTTCTTGATCTATCTCTATAGATCTTGATACCTAATACATAGGTGGCTTCACTCAAGTCTTTCATAGAAAAGCAATTCCATAGCCAAATTTTTACAGATTGTAAGGCAAGGATATCATTCCCAATGAGAAGTATGTCATCTACATACAATATTAGGAAGATAATTATGCTCCCACTGACCTTCTTGTAGACAAAAGGTTCATCTACGTTTTTTATGAAACCAAACTCTTTGACTGCATCATCAAAACGAAGATTCCAACTTCGAGAAGCTTGCTTCAATCCATAAATGGATCGTTGTAGCTTGCATATCTTTCCAACATCCTTTGGATCGACAAAACCCTCAGGTTGTGTCATGTAGACATCCTGAAGTAAATTTCCATTAAGGAAAGTTGTTTTGACATCCATCTACCAGATTTCATAATCATGAAATGCAGCTATTGCAAGTAAGATCCTAATGGATTTAACCATGGCAACCGGTGAAAAAGTTTCATCATAGTCAATACCATGAATTTGTTTGAAACCTTTAGCAACCAGTCGGCCTTTAAAGGTTTGTACATTACCATCCATGTCGGTCTTTTTCTTGAAAATCTATTTGCACCCTATGGACCTTACCCCTTCAGGCGGGTCAACCAAAGTCCATACTTGGTTTGCATACATGGATTCCATCTCAGATTTCATGGCCTCTTGCCATTTCTCAGAATCAGGGCCCATTATAGCTTCTTGATAAGATGACGGCTCATCTTCATCAATAAGTAGTAAGTCACCTTGTTGAGTCACAAGAAATCCATATCTCTGTGGCTCACAGTGTTCTCTTACAGACCTACGCTGGGCATGTGTCTCTTGAGCAGGCATTTTATCCACAACAGCTTGTGGTGTCTGCTCTGTTTCCATCTCAATATCATGTTCAATGTTTTCTTGTGGTTGAACTTCACTAAGTTCTATTTGTCTCCCACTGGTTCTTCTCGAAATAAATTCTCTTTCAAGAAAGACACCAGTCCGAGCAACTGTAAGTAATCCAATGAGCATACAATGCAACGGAATAAAATTTTATGGATTACTAAACACTGGATCTATATATAGGTTATCATATCGGATAAAGGATTTACGAAGGTCTCACCCTTGTAGCGTGTTTGAGCAGATTCCACGGAGCTGCACCACGTCCAACGCCTCCTCCGAGTCACTAGCAAAACTTGTCAAGTTTTGCCTCAACGGTATCCACACGATCAAATCGGGTGAAGGGATAGTCTAAGAACAAGTTGCTAGACTCGTTCTTAGACCGGAACAAGGAACACTCTCGATTCACAATCAAATAATCGCCGGAATTCACAATCTCTCTTCGGTTATCAAAGAAAAGCCGAGAGCTTATTATGAAGAGGCAGCCGAGTTCTTGTGTAGGTGAGAATGATTAAAAGTGTTAATCTTATTAATCACCATGCAATCTAATTATATATGATTTAATTAAAGGCTTTCATAAAGCCTCATGGGCTTAAGCCCATGATTTAATTTAATCCTTATGATTATTAATTAAGACTCCTCTTAATTATTTAATTCATCCCATGAATTTAATTTCCCTTCTCGATTTAATCTTTTGTGCGACCCGATAGGATCTTGCAATGTTGGCAGTGACATAAAATCTCATTTTACGTTACAAGCAAAGAGCGGTGTCTAGCAACACATCAAGGCTACCCAAATTACAAGAATGTCAATGACTCGACATAACCTTTAGAACTTGTGATAATATTAACCATGTAACTTAATCCCTTTGTCCTTTGTGTTTAGATTGAACACGAGTCATGGAATAGTCATACTCGTATATTCAATCTCTATTTCTTGATCCCCAAGTAGAACTAGAATAAACGAATAAGCTCGATATCTCATATCGACTCATTCGAGCTTGGCCATGCATTTTAGTTCTCACTTGATCAAGGGCCAAACACATCTCCTGTTATATAGGAGGGACAAATCCTATCTCGATCAGTCAACATCCCTCTACATAATTCGTAGTGTATCCAATAGTCGCCTTTATAGTTTACCCTGTTACGAGTAACGTTTGACGATATCAAGATAGATAACTCCTTATGTTGGGATCTCTGATGATCACAAGTCGTAAGGATTACATACATTATTATCACTATGAGAATTGCATATGACGATCATATAACTATCCATGTTGCATTCTCATGGTGGGTCTGTCCAGTACATCGTTCTCTAACATGTACCCATGTGTTGATTTGATATCTCATATCAATGAACAATTCATCAATCAACACATACTAGTCTCTACGTATTATCATTATCCTGATTCATGATAATACTTGACTAGGGACAATGTTTAAGAATAATACAATATTATTCTAAGGACATTAACATATATATTAATTCACATTGCACAGTTAAAAGAATAATATATAATAATGATCTGCCATTCATAAAATCATAAACATTGTAAGTCAAAACAATCATCTAATGATTTGTCTTAGGGCATATTCCAACAAATCTCCCACTTGCACTAAGACCACTCAGACATATACCTAATGCCTAGAGATCTAGTATGACGATCATGCTTCTGCTGTGAAAGTGGCTTCGTCAATGGGTCAGATACATTATCATCTGTTGGTACTTTGCATATTTTAACATCTCCCCTTTCAACGATTTCTCGAATGAAATGGAAACGCCTAAGTATGTGCTTGGATCTTTGGTGTGATCTTGGTTCCTTAGCCAATGCGATCGCTCCATTGTTGTCATAATAGAGTTCTATCGGATCTTTAATGCTAGGCACCACTCCAAGTTCAGAAATAAACTTCCTCATCCAAACAGCTTCCTTTGCTGCATCCGAGGCAGCAATATACTAAGCTTTCGTTGTAGAATCGGCTACTGTTTCTTGCTTTGAACTCTTCCAGCTCAGAGCACCTCCATTTAGGCAATACACATATCCAGATTGCGATCGAAAATCATCTTTGTCAGTTTGGAAGCTTGCATCAGTGTAACCCATTACATTGAGCTCTTCCTCACCTCCATAAATCAAGAATGTATCCTTAGTTCTTCTCAACTACTTTAGGATATTCTTGACAGCAATCCAGTGACCTTCACCTGGATCAACTTGATATCTGCTCGTCATGCTCAAAGCATACGATACATCGGGACGTGTACATATCATGGCATACATGATAGATCCAATAGCTGACGCATATGGGATCTTACTCATGCGTTGTCTCTCATCTGGTGTTGAAGGACACTGTTCCTTTGAGAGATAAATACCATGTGTCATAGGCACGAATCCTTTCTTTGATTCTTGCATGCTAAACCGTTTTAGCACTTTGTCTGTGTATGTACTTTGACTTAGACCAAGAAGCCTTCTCGATCTATCTCTATAGATCTTGATTCCTAATACATAGGTGGCTTCTCCCAAGTCTTTCATCGAAAAGCAATTCCCTAGCCAAATCTTTACAGATTGTAAGGCAGGGATATCATTCACAATGAGAAGTATGTCATCTACATACAACACTAGGAAAATGATTATGCTCCCACTGACCTTCTTGTAGACACAAGGTTTATCTACGTTTTTGATAAAACCAAACTCTTTGATTGCATCATCAAAACGAAGATTCCAACTCCGAGAAGCTTGCTTCAATCCATAAATGGATCGTTGTAGCTTGCATATCTTTCCAGCATCCTTTGGATCGACAAAACCCTCGGGCTATCATGTACACATCCTCGAGCAGATTTCCATTAAGGAAAGCTGTTTTGACATCCATCTGCCAGATTTCATAATCATGAAATGCAGCTATTGGAAGTAAGATCCTTATGGATTTAACCATGGCCACTGGTGAAAAGGTTTCATCATAGTCAATACCATGAATTTGTTTGAATCCTTTTGCAACCAGCCGACCTTTATAGGTTTGTACATTACCATCCATATCGGTCTTTTTCTTGAAAATCCATTTGCACCCTATGGGTCGTACCCCTTCAGGTGGATCAACCAAAGTCCATACTTGGTTTGCATACATGGATTCCATCTCAGATTTCATGGCCTCTTCCCATTTCTCAGAATCAGTGCCCATTATAGCTTGTTGATAAGATGACGGCTCATCCTCATCAATAAGTAGTAAGTCACATTGTTGAGTCACAAGAAATCCATATCTCTGTGGCTCCCGGTGTTCTCTTACAGACCTACGCTGGGCTTGTGTCTCTTGAGCAGGTACTTCTTCCACAACAGCTTGCGGTGCCTGCTCTGTTTCCATCTCAATCTCAGGTTCAGTGTTTTCTTGTGGTTGAACTTCACTAAGTTCAATTTTTCTCCCACTGGTTTTTCTAGAAATAAATTCTCTTTCAAGAAATACACCAGTCCGAGCAACAACTACTTTGTTCTCGGTGGGATAATAGAAATAGTATCCTTTTGTTTCCTTAGGATACCCCACAAATAAACACTTATCAGATTTGGGTCCAAGTTTGTTAGTGGCGTGACGTCTAACGAAAGCCTCACAACCCCAAATCTTCATAAAAGACATACTAGGACGCTTCCCAGTCCATATCTCATATGGTGCCTTTTTCACTAATTTAGATGGAACACGGTTCAGTAAGAAAATTGCTGTTTCTAGAGCGTGTCCCCAAAACGATATCGGAAGATCTGCATGACTCATCATTGATCTAACCATGTCTAACAAGGTTCGATTTCTCCTCTCGGATACACCATTCCATTGTGGAGTATACGGAGGAGTGAGTTGTGGGACTATCCCACACTCCTTTAGATAGTCATGAAACTCTTGGCTTAAGTATTCACCTCCTCGATCTGATCGAAGGATTTTGATACTTTTGCCAAGTTGCTTTGTACTTCATTCTTGAAATCTTTGAACTTTTCAAAGGTTTCATGCTTATGCTTCATTAGGTACACATACCCATATCTACTGAGGTCATCAGTAAATGTAACGAAGTATTGAAAACCACCTCTAGCTTGTGTACTTATTGGTCAACATACATCACTACGTATTAGTCCCAATAAAACATTTGCCCTTTCAACATGTCCCTTGAAAGGGGCTTTAGTCATCTTGCCCATTAAACAAGATTTGCATGTTTCATATGATTCAAAAATCAAATGAATCTAATACTCCATCCTTATGAAGTTTAGATATGCGGTTCTCGTTTATGTGTCCCAAGCGACAATGCCAGAGATAAGTCGGATTACAATCATTATTTTTAATCCTTTTAGTATTTATGTTATAGACAGGTATATCAAGATTTAATAAATAAAGACCATTCACCATTTGTGCACTAGCAAAAAACATATCATTTAAATAAATGGAACAACAGTTGTCCTTTAAATAAATGAGAATCCATACTTGTCCAAACAAGAAATAGAAATAATGTTTTTGGTAATTGAAGGCACAAAATAACAATCTTTTAAAATCAACGATAAACCAGAAGGAAAAGATAAATGATAATCCCCTATAGCTAATGCAGCAACTCTTGCTCCATTTCCAACTCGGAGATCAACTTTGTCTTTCGCCAACAATCTACTCTTTTTGAGGTCCTGCACATTTACACAAATGTGAGATCCACATCCAATATCTAATACCCATGATGAAGAAGTAGATAAATTGACTTCTATAACAAAAATACCTGAAGTGGAAGTCACACTTCCTTTCTTTAGATCCTCCAGATATACTTTGCAGTTTCTTTTCCAATGGCCGGTCTCACCGCAATGAAAACAGTTCCCTTCCTTCGCTATCCCTCCCTTTGGTTTCAATGCATAAGACTTTGGCTTAGATTTAACAAAGACCTTCTTTGCTTTCTTATTGCCTTTAGCTTTGGCCTTTGCTTTGCCCTTATTCACAATAAGAACATTTGTGGCCTTAGTCTTCTTTGTATTTGCTTCATATGTTCTCAACATACCAAGCAATTGTGGTAGAGTCTTTTCCATGTCAGTCATATTGTAATTTACTACAAATTGACTGATGCTCTCAGGCAACGATTGCAAGATCACATCAGTGGCCAACTCTTGGTCCAATGGAAAACCCAGCTTCTCCAGATTCTCAATGTACCCAATCATCTTGAGCACATGAGTTCCAACTAGGCTTCCCTCTACCATCCCGCACTGGAACAACGCTTTAGAGACGTCATACCTCTCTTGTCTAGCTTGCTGTTGGTACAATTGCTTTAAGTGTTCGATCATATCGAACGCCTCCATTTCCTCATATTGCTTCTGAAGCTCAGAGTTCATGGTGGCAAGCATAAGGCAGCCAACATCAAGTGCGTCATTCTGATGCTTCTTGTAAGCATCCTTATCGGCTCTCGTAGCCGTCTGGGGAGGTTCCTCAACAGGTAAGGGTTCCTCTAGGACATATTGTTTTTTTTCTTGCTTGAGGACTATCCTCAGATTCCTATACCAGTCTAGGAAGTTTGTCCCATTTAATTTGTCCTTCTCAAGGACCGATCGCAGTGATAATGTGCTAGTTGTATTGTTAGTTGCCATGGATATCTACAATATAAATATGCAAAATAAGTTCATGATTAATCATTTAACATGGTCTTATATTAAATGATACTCCCACTATTTTGTTTAAAAAAATATCAACCCTCGAAACCTTTAGTGGGCCAAGATCCATATTTCGCCTAATCTTGAGTTAGCTTTGGCTAATCGCCTAAGACTCGGTTATTTAGGTAGACAACACTTTGTCAATTACATCACATGTAATTCTTGGATAGTTGGACGAACAACACTTTGTTCAATTCATCAAATGAATTATAATCCAACCCATGCCTCTAAGTTCCCAATCCTATTGAGATAACTTAGTTAAGTCGTACCCAATTTAAAGTATAACGAATATCACTTTTATCCTTTCGCGCCTTACTAAGATTGCCACAGTACTTTGCTTTGGCAAACCCACATATGTATAATCGAAGTTTTGACGAGTACTTTTAATTTTGGAAGGCATCTAAAACTTGATATTTTAGAGGGATTTATTGATCTCATGATTAGTTTGATAATTTAAAATATGTCCACTACATATAGTTGTATACATATCTACATATATGTGTAATACAATTATCAATCTAAAACATAAGATAAATCATGCATCAACATACATAATTAAACGTGACATGGTTATAGCCCCTACTAATGATTTTCTCAAGCCAATGAGAAAATCCTAAGAGTCAACCTAAGGTAACTTCACAAGCACCTTCCTTTGGCTCCAATTTGTGAATGGCCTCCTCATCCTGGCACGATGCTCCATCTTCATTGATCACCATCAACAATTAAACTATACTATTTACAAGATATAGAATTCCTCGATTCACATTCGAGGGGAACATAGGGGAGGGATAACATTTAGAATAAAATAGAGAAGGCACGACACGCAGGTCGTATTATAAATTACAAACAATCACAAATCCTATCTAATAGGTCAAAGGACTATAACCACGCACCATGCTCAAACAACACATAAAGCATGCATTAACTTTTAATTAATTAAATTCTAAACAATTTAAATTTAATTCTAATTAAAACTGTAAAATAATTTTTTGAAAAATTATTGTACTCTCGGGACATCACATGCCACGAACTAAAGCGACTAAGCCACGAACCACCATGGTTCGAACCACAAAAGCGCACGGGTGGACCAATTATGGGCCTAGGGTTCGAAACCCTAGCCCATGGTCGAACCGAGCTCGAGCGGCGGCGGCGCTAGGGATCCAAACCCTAGCCGCCTCGCACCTTCTTGAGTTTTCATCGAGCCATCTTGTTCGAAACGCCGGAATTTGTTAGCCACGAGTCACGATCAGGCCATGCACAGGGTTGGCTCAACCATCTCGAGCCAAGGGTTTGAAAAACCTTGCTCTCATGTGGTAAAGCTACTAATCCATGCATGCGTGAACCATTATCGAGCCAAAGAGTTCAAAACTCATCCACGTCTCAAAACCTCCATGCATGAACATGAGCCACAACGACTAGGCCATCTCGAGCCAAGGGTTCGAAAACCCTAGCCCTCATGTGGCTAAGCCGTGGGTCAATATGCTAGGGGTGGCCGAAACTTTGATCAAAAATTTGATTATTCGCTTTGTGTATCGTATACATCAAACATCAATTACATCAAATATAATATCATGATAATTTCACAAACTAAATATTAACATATCATATATGTTCATACAGTTTTAAATAGCATGCAATATAAATTCTAACATGATTAAACTATTTAACCACATAAATCCGATATGAGCCTTGAACCTGGCTCTGATACCACTGTAAGTAATCCAATGAGCATACAACGCAGCGGAATAAAATTTTATGGATTACTAAACACCGGATCTATACATAGGTTATCATATCGGATAAAGGATTTACGAAGGTCTCACCCTTGTAGCGTGTTTGAGCAGATTCCACGGAGCTGCACCACGTCCAACGCCTCCTCCGAGTCACTAGCAAAACTGGTCAAGTTTTGCCTCAACGGTATCCACACGATCAAATCGGGTGAAGGGATAGTCTAAGAACAAGTTGCTAGACTCGTTCTTAGACCGGAAAAAGGAACACTCTCGATTCACAATCGAATAATCGCCGAAATTCACAATCTCTCTTCGGTTATCAAAGAAAAGCCGAGAGCTTATTATGAAGAGGCGGCCGACTTCTTGTGTAGGTTAGAATGATTAAAACTGTTAATCATATTAATCACCATGCAATCTAATTATATATGATTTAATTAAAGGCTTTCATAAAGCCTCATGGGCTTAAGCCCATGATTTAATTTAATCCTTATGATTATTAATTAAGACTCCTCTTAATTATTTAATTCATCCCATGAATTTAATTTCCCTTCTCGATTTAATCTTTTGTGCGACCCGGTAGGATCTTGCAATGTTGGCAGTGACATAAAATCTCATTTTACGTTACAAGCAAAGAGCGGTGTCTAGCAACACATCAAGGCTACCCAAATTACAAGAATGTCAATGACTCGACATAACCTTTAGAACTTGTGATAATATTAACCATGTAACTTAATCCCTTTGTCCTTTGTGTTTAGATTGAACACGAGTCATGGAATAATCATACTCGTCTATTCAATCTCTATTTCTTGATCCCCAAGTAGAACTAGAATAAACGAATAAGCTCGATATCTCATATCGACTCATTCGAGCATGGCCATGCATTTTAGTTCTCACTTGATCAAGGGCCAAACACATCTCCTGTTATATAGGAGGGACAAATCCTATCTCGATCAGTCAACATCCCTCTACATAATTCGTAGTGTATCCAAAGTCGCCTCTATAGTTTACCCTGTTACGGGTAACGTTTGACGATATCAAGATACATAACTCCTTATGTTGGGATCTCTGATGATCACAAGTCGTAAGGATTACATACATTATTATCACTATGAGAATTGCATATGACGATCATATAACTATCCATGTTGCATTTATCATGGTGGGTCTGTCCAGTACATCGTTCTCTAACATGTACCCATGTGTTGATTTGATATCTCATATCAATGAACAATTCATCAATCAACACATACTAGTCTCTACGTATTATCATTATCCTGATTCATGATAATACTTGACTAGGGACAATGTTTAAGAATAATACAATATTATTCTAAGGACATTAACATATATATTAATTCACATTGCACAGTTAAAAGAATAATATATAATAATGAATTGCCATTCATAAAATCATAAACATTGTATGTCAAAACAATCATCTAATGATTTGTCTTAGGGCATATTCCAACAGCAACAACTACTTTGTTCTCGGTGGGATAGTAGAAATAGTATCCTTTCGTTTCCTTAGGATACCCCACAAATAAACACTTATCAGATTTGGGTCCAAGTTTAATGGAGGCGTGACGTCTCACGTTGTTGGGATATGCCCTAAGACAAGTCATTAGATGATTGTTTATGACATAAAATGTATTATGATTTTAATAATGGCAAATCATTATTATATATTATTCGAATATCTGTGCAATATGAATTGATATATAAGTTAATGTCCTTAGAATAATATTGTATTGTTCTTAAAGATTGTCCCTAGTCAAGTATTATCATGAATCGGGATAATGATAATGCATTGAGACTAGTATGTTTTGATTGATGAATTGTTCATGGATATGAGATATCAAATTAACACATGGGTACATGTTAGAGAACAATATACTGGACAGACCCACCATGAGAATGCTACATGGATAGTTATATGAGTGTCATAAGCAATTCTCATAGTGATAATAATGTATGTAATCCTTACGACTTGAGATCATCAGAGATCCCAACATAAGGAGTTATGTATCTTGATATTGTCAAACGTTACCTGTAACAGGGTAAACTATAAAGGCAACTATTGGATACGCTACGAATTATGTAGAGGGATGTTGATTGATCAAGATAGGATTTGTCCCTCCTATATAACAGGAGAAGTGTTTGGGCCCTTGATCAAGTAAGACTAAAATGCATGGCCATGCTCGAATGAGTCGATATGTGATATCGAGCTTATTCGTTTATTCTAGTTCTACTTGGGGATCAAGAGATAGAGATTGAATATACGAGTATGACTATTACATGACTCGTGTTCAATCTAAACACAGTGGACAAAGGGATTAAGTTACATGGTTAATATTATTACAAGTTCTTAGGTTATGTCGAGTCAATGACATTCTTGTAATTTGGGTAGCCTTGATGTGTTGCTAGATACCGCTCATTGCTTGTGACATAAAATGAGATTTTATGTCACTGTCAACATTGCAAGATCCTATCGGGTCGCACAAAAGATTAAATCGAAAAGGGAATTAAACTCATTGGATGAATTAATTAATTAAGAAGAGTCTTAATTATAAGATTATGAGGATTTAATTAAATCATGGTTTGGGCCCATGAGACTTTAAGAAAGTCTTGAACCTTTAATTAAAGCCTAATATATAATTAGCTAACAAGTGAATGTTTAATTAAGTGTTAATTCATTCATAACCTAGCCTCCACCAAAAACCCACCTTAAGAGCCGCCGCCTCTCATCATCTCTCGGCCATCATCGCCGCCGTGAAAAGTGAGATCCGGCCATCGTTTTCGATTGAGAATCGGAGGTGGTTTTTGATCCGGTTTAAGAACAAGTCTAGTAACTTGTTCTTAAACGCTCCTTTTCGATTTGATCGTGTGGATACCGTAGAGACAAAGGTGAAAACTTTTGTTCATGACTCGTGGTGCTACATCATGGAGCTTCTGCATCAAACACGCTACAAGGGTGAGACTCTATTATTCAAATCGCGATATGAATCCTTTGTATAGATCCATGGCTGTAATCCAATTTTTATTATTATTCCGTTGCGTTGTATGCTCGTTGAATTACTTACAGTGGTATGAGAGCCGTGTACAAAGCTCATATCGGAATTATGTGATTAATTGTTTAATCATATTTTGAATTGTATTGCATGCTTTAAAACTGTATAATTCATATATGATATGGAATAAATCGGGTTTGTGAAAATCATCGTATAATTGTATTTGATATAATTGGCGAATTATTGTATACGATACAAGAATGCGCAAATTTCGAACCCTAGGCTCATGCGTGGTCCAGCCATGTGGCTAGGGTTATTCGAACCCTTATGGTCCATGGCTTGTGACGCGCCAAGTATTCGTGGCATGTGATGTCCCGAGCGTACGATAATTTTCATAAAATTTTATTTTACAGTTTTAATTAAATTTAAATTTTAAAATGTTTAGAATTTAATTAATTAAATGTTATAGCATGTTTTATGTGTTGTTTGAGCATGGTGCATGGTTATAGCCTTATGACCTATTAGATAGGATTTTGTGAATGTTTGTAATTTATTACGGCCTGCGAGTCGTACCTTCTCTATTTTTCCTAAATGTTATCCCTCCCCTATGTTCCCCTCGAATGTGACTCGAGGAATTCTCTATATCTTGTAAATGTTATATAGTATAGTTTATTTTATTGATGGAGATCAATGAAGATGGACCAAGGTGCCGGGAAGAGGAGGCCATTCACAAAAGGGAGCCATAGAGGTGCTTGGAGAAGTTACCTTAGGTTGACCTTATAGTGTTTTCTCATTGGCTTGAGAAAATCATTAGTTGGGGCTATAACCATGTCACGTTTATTTTATGTTGATGTATGAGATGCATGTTTAATGTTTTTTTTAATATTGATGCTTGATATACATATAGGTTGATATGTATATATTCATATATGTACCAGACATATTTTCAATATTAATAAAATCATGAGATCAATAAATCCCTCTTATAATATTAAGTTTCAAGATGCCTTCCAATTAAAAATACTCGTCAAGACTTCGATTGACATGTGTGGGTTTGCCCAAGCAAAGCACCGTGACAATCTTAGTAAGGCGCGAAAGGATAAAAGTGATATCCGTGTTATTTTAAAATTGGGTTCGACTTAGCTAGCGTTATTTCAATAGGATTGGGAACCTAGAGGCATGGGGTTGGAAAATAATTCATTAGATGAATTTGAACAAAGCGTTGTTCGTCCAACCATCCAAGAATTGCATGTGATTGTAATTGACAAAGAGTTGTCTACCTAAATAACCGAGTCTTGGGCGATTAGCCAAAGCTAACTCAAGATTAAGTGAAATATGGATCTTGGCCCACTAAAGTTTTCGAGGGTTGATAATTTTAAACAAAATAGTGGGAGTGTAATTTAATATAAGACCATATTAAATGATTAAAATCATAAAATTATTTTGCATATTTATATTGTAGATATCCATGGCAACCAACAACGTTACAAGCACACTATCATTGTGATCTGTCCTTGAGAAGGACAAACTTAATGGGACAAATTTCCTAGACTGGTATAGGAATTTGAGGATTGTCCTCAAACAAGAGAAAAAGCAATATGTCCTAGAGGAACCTTTACCTGCTGAGGAAGCTCCCTTAACGGCTGCTAAAGCCGATAGAGATGCTTACAAGAAGCATCAAAATGACGCACTTGATGTTGGGTGCCTTATGCTTGCCACCATGAACTCTGATCTTCAGAAGCAACATGAGGAAATGGAGGCGTTCGATATGATCGAGCACCTAAAGCAACTGTACCAACAACAAGCAAGACAATAAAGGTATGACGTCTCTAAAGCGTTATTCCAGTGTAGAATGGTAGAAGGAAGCCTAGTTGGAACTCATGTACTCAAGATGATTGGGTACATTGAGAATCTGGAGAAGCTGGGTTTTCCATTGGACCAAGAGTTGGCCACCGACGTGATCTTTCAATCGTTGCTTGAAAGCTTCAGTCAATTTGTCTTGAATTACAATATGATTGAAATTGAAAAGACTCTACCACAGTTGCTTGGCATGCTGAGAACTTTTGAAGCTAACAGTAAGAAGTCTAAGCCTACAAATGTTCTTATTGTGAATAAGAGCAAAGGAAAGACTAAAGCTAAAGGCTACAAGAAGAACAAGAAAGTCTTTTTTAAGTCTAAGCCACATACTTCTGCGCTAAAGCCAAAGGGGGAAGTGGCAAAAGAGGGGAACTGTTTCCATTGCGGTGAGACCGGACATTGGAAAAGAAATTGCAAAGTTTATCTGGAGGATCTTAAGAAGACGAAGGGAAGTGTGACTTCCACTTCAGGTATTTTTGTTATAGAAGTCAATTTATCTATTTCTTCATCATGGGTATTAGATACTGGATGTGGTTCTCACATTTGTGTTAATGTGCAGGATCTTAAAAGGAGTAGGACATTGGCAAAAGGCGAAGTAGATCTCCGAGTGGGAAATGGAGCAAGAGTTGCTGCATTAGCAATAGGAGATTATTCATTATCTTTGCCTTCTGGCTTAATTTTAGATTTAAAAGATTGTTATTTTGTGCCATCGATTACTAAAAACATTATTTCTATTTCTTGTTTGGACAAGTGTGGATTTTCATTTATTATAAAGGACAATTGTTGCTCCATTTATTTAAATGATATGTTTTATGCTAATGCACAAATGATTAATGGTCTTTATATAGTCTATAACATAAATACTAAAAGGATTAAGAATAATGATTCTAATCCAACTTATCTCTGGCATTGTCGCTTGGGCCATATAAACGAGAATCGCATATCAAAACTTCATAAGGATGGAGTATTGGATTCATTTGATTTTGAATCATATGAAACATGTGAATCTTGTTTACTGGGCAAGATGCCTAAAGCTCCTATCAAGGGACATGTTGAAAGGACAAAAGATTTATTGAGTCTCATACATAGTGATGTATGTGGACCAATAAGCACACATGCTAGAGGTGGTTTTCAATACTTCGTTACATTTACTGATTACTTCAGTAGATATGGGTATGTATATCTTATGAAACATAAGCATGAAACCTTTGAAAAATTCAAGGATTTCAAGAATGAAGTACAAAACCTTCGATCAGATCGAGGATGTGAATACCTAAGCCAAGAGTTTCATGACTATCTAAAGGAGTGTGGGATAGTCCCACAACTCACGCCTCCGTATACTCAACAATGGAATGGTGTATCCGAAAGGAGGAATCGAACCTTGTTGGACATGGTTCGATCAATGATGAGTCATGCAGATCTTCCGATATCCTTTTGCGGACATGCTTTAGAAACAGCAATATTCATACTGAACCGTGTTCCATCAAAATCAGTGGAAAAGACACCATATGAGATATGGACTGGGAAACGTCCTAGTATGTCTTTTATGAAGATTCGGGGTTGTGAGGCTTTCGTGAGACGTCACGCCTCTAACAAACGTGGACCCAAATATGATAAGTGTTTATTTGTGGGGTATCCTAAGGAAACGAAAGGATACTATTTCTATTATCCCACCGAGAACAAAGTTGTTGTTGCTCGGACTGGTGTCTTTCGAGAATTATTTCTAGAAAAAACCAGTGGGAGACATATAGAACTTAGTAAAGTTCAACCACAAGAAAACACTGAACATGATATTGAGATGGAAACAGAGCAGTCACCACAAGTTGTTGTGGATGAAGTGCCTGCTCAAGAGACACAAGCCCAGCGTAGGTCTGTAAGAGAACACCGGGAGCCACAGAGATATGGATTTTTTGTGACTCAACAAGGTGACTTACTACTTATTGATGAGGATGAGCCATCATCTTATCAAGAAGCTATAATGGGCACTGATTCTGAGAAATGGCAAGAGGCCATGAAATATGAGATGGAATCCATGTATGCAAACCAAGTATGGACTTTGGTTGACCCACCTGAAGGGGTGAGACCCATAGGGTGCAAATGGATTTTAAGAAGACCGACATGGATGGTAATGTACAAACCTTTAAAGGTCGACTGGTAGCAAAAGGTTTCAAACAAATTCATGGTATTGACTATAATGAAACTTTTTCACCAATTGCCATGATTAAATCCATTAGGATCTTACTTGCAATAGCTGCATTTCATGATTATGAAATCTGGCAGATGGATGTCAAAACAGCTTTCCTTAATGGAAATCTGCTTGAGGATGTGTACATGACACAACCCGAGGGTTTTGTTGATCCAAAGGATGCTGGAAAGATATGCAAGCTACAACGATCAATTTATGGATTGAAGCAAGCTTCTCGGAGTTGGAATCTTCGTTTTGATGATGCAGTCAAAGAGTTTGGTTTCATCAAAAACGTAGATGAACCTTGTGTCTACAAGAAGGTCAGTGGGAGCATAATTATCTTCCTAATATTGTATGTAGATGACATACTTCTAATTGGGAATGATATCCCAGCCTTACAATCTGTAAAGATTTGGCTAGGGAATTGCTTTTCTATGAAAGACTTGGGTGAAGCCACCTATGTATTAGGTATCAAGATCTATAGAGATAGATCAAGAAGATTACTTGGCCTAAGTCAAAGTATTACATAGACAAAGTGCTAAAACGGTTTAGCATGCAAGAATCAAAGAAAGGATTCGTGCCTATGTCACATGGGATACATCTCTCGAAGGATCAGTGTCCTTCAACACCAGATGAGAGACAACACATGAGTAAGATGCCATATGCGTCAGCTATTGGATCTATCATGTATGCCATGATATGTACTCGTCCCGATGTCTCGTATGCTTTGAGCATGACGAACAGATATCAAGTTGATCCAGGTGAATGTCACTGGATTGCAGTCAAGAATATCCTGAAGTACTTGAGAAAAACTAAGGATACATTCTTGATTTATGGAGGTGAGGAAGAGCTCAATGTAATAGGTTACACAGATGCAAGCTTCCAAACCGACAAAGATGATTTCCGATCGCAATCAGGATATGTGTTTTGCCTAAATGGAGGTACTGAAGCTGGAAGAGTTCAAAGCAAGAGACAGTAGCCGATTCTACAACGGAAGCTGAATACATTGCTGCCTCAGATGCAGCAGAAGAAGCTGTTTGGATCAAGAAGTTCATTTCTGAACTTGGGGTGATGCCTAGCATATTAGATCCGATTGAACTCTATTGTGACAACAATGGAGCCATCGCATTGGCTAAGGAACCTAGATCTCACCAAAGATCCAAGCACATACTTCGGCGCTTTCATTTAATTCGAGAAATCTTTGAAAGAGGAGATGTTAAAATATGCAAAGTACCAACAGATGATAATGTGTCTGACCCATTGACGAAGCCACTGTCACAGCAGAAGCATGATCGTCATACTAGATCTCTAGGCATTAGGTATATGTCTGATTGGTCTTAGTGCAAGTGGGAGATTTGTTGGGATATGCCCTAAGACAAGTCATTAGATGATTGTTTATGACATAAAATGTATTATGATTTTAATAATGGGAAATCATTATTATATATTATTCGAATATCTGTGCAATATGAATTGATATATAAGTTATTGTCCTTAGAATAATATTGTATTGTTCTTAAAGATTGTCCCTAGTCAAGTATTATCATGAATCGGGAAAATGATAATGCATTGAGACTAGTATGTTTTGATTGATGAATTGTTCATGGATATGAGATATCAAATTAACACATGGGTACATGTTAGAGAACAATATACTGGACAGACCCACCATGAGAATGCTACATGGATAGTTTTATGAGTGTCATAAGCAATTCTCATAGTGATAATAATGTATGTAATCCTTACGACTTGAGATCATCAGAGATCCCAACATAAGGAGTTATGTATCTTGATATTGTCAAACGTTACCTGTAACAGGGTAAACTATAAAGGCAACTATTGGATACACTACGAATTATGTAGAGGAATGTTGATTGATCAAGATAGGATTTTGTAAGGACCCCAAGCCCTTAAAACCTTGATTAGTGTATTAACCACTATGTGTGGTACATGCTTTCTATAAAATGTCAATCGGGAAGCTCTGATGATACTTAATCATTGCCTGTCAATAAAAGACTCATATGTTTGCCCTTTACCAACCCCTTGGTGCCACTTTTCACATTGTAAACTTTTACAAAAATTTGGGCAAAGTCTCCCCATAAATAGAGCTATCCCAAAACAGAGTACAACACATAACAAAATTCCCGGCCAGGGAACACATAATACTCAACAGAAAGCAGTAATACAAGTAGATTCCCAGCCAGGGAAGACACCACACATATGTCAACAAAAGTGGGTTCCAACACCCACATAATACACCAATGACTCTCATATCATTCTAGCAATTCAACCTAATTGCATGCAACCTTAAATGAAAGAGAGAAAGGCTCATGCCTTTATATACAATCCATATACAAGTATAGTCGTGCTCACATGCGAGCATCATGAATATGAATATGTATAAATCCTCAGGTGTATATATAGGTACTCTATACGATACCGTGCTCCATCAAGCCCTGGTACCACGATCCTGGGAGTACCTCAAATCAACAGCTCGAGCTCAGCTCCATAGCCATCGATGTACCTGTCCACCTGTCCCAACAGAGACAGCCCCCAACGGGGTGAGCATACCAATACACAAAATCCCATAATCAAAATAATGAAATTCATAATTTACAACAAAGGTAAATGCTAATGAATTTAAATGATACTCCCTGGATGGCAACATCCTCATCCGGGATTCCGTGTACTGTCCCTGTTCTCACAACATCAAACTCATCAAATCTCATAAATCAGTAAATCAACACATTGATTTACACATCGCATGCCTGATCCTCGAATATCAACATATAGTGATTACAAATTCATTAAACATGCAATTACAGATATCACAATATCTAATACTGATTTCACAACCTTGCTATCAATCACAGATAGCTCAAATGCCTTAGCATTTATTTTACCATTCCTTCATTATACTTAGACATCTCAAGTGTCTTATAATGAATACATGAGTCTACAAACCTAGACATCTCAAATGTCTCATAATGAATACATGATTCTACGAACCTAGACATCTCAAATGTCTTACGAAGAATGCATGATTCTACAAACCTAGACATCTCAAATGTCTCATAATATAGTCATATAAACCCAGTACCCCATATATCATACAAGAGTCATCCTACTCTAGTGTCACGCACGCTACAAGCGGCGATATCAAGATTTGGGTCATTCCTTGGCTATATCAACATATATGTATAACCATACGCAAAACATTCAATGCAATCAAAAACACCTTATGCATTTCACATATATATAGTAATGCTCGTACGTCGCACGTACCTTAAATCTCCGAAGTCCGAGCCAAGCCTTGCTCGAGTTCCATGCCCCGAGGAATGATGTGCTAACACGATAAACAATTCACCATTATTTACGAACATGTAACCTATGCTCAAGCACACCCATATCCCTCACAACATTGTCAATACACGACAATTATCCTCTTAAAAGACCCGGGGCAGGGTACATGCAGGGAAGGAAATAAATGAGACAATCGAAATTTGTTCAAGAATGCCCTACAAAAATCGAACCTTAATCTCACAATTTCGAACCCAATAATTCCATAATTCATCTAAAATGTGAATTAATCAATCCATAGCATGAATAATCATCCTACATGCCAAACCCCCAAATTTGAAATCCAAATCCCTAAAATTCGAAACCCAAGCCCCTAAAATTCGAAATCCAAGAAGCATCATAATGCATCTACAACATGAATTTATCAATCCATAACAAGAATCACCACAACCCTTCCAAAACCCCCAAATTCGAACCCACTTCATGCATACAACCAAAATCGAACCCAAGCCAACGAAAATCGAAATCATTCGAGCCAATAAATCACAATTTGGCAGGGAATCACATCACAAGCATGGAAAAAGGGGTTAGGAAGGTTACCCAAACGAAATCGGAAGAAAAATCGACCAAAATCGATAAACCCTAGAATTTGGGGATCGCCGCTTATCTGCAAAATTCGACTTCCACACGCGATGAAACTTCGAATTGATGGAGGGGAAAGAAGCGCCTCGTCGAGACGAAGACGGCGGTAGGTCGCACGCCCCGAACGGCGGCCGGACGGCGGCGGGCGGAGCGCTTGAAGCCGCGGGGGCAGGGGCTGACGGGAGTGGCGCGCGGGGGGGGGAAGAGAAGAATAAAGGGGCTGAAATGAATTTTTTTGTAAAATTTTGGGTTTAAATGGTATTTATAGCAAAAATACCCCGAAAAAATTAATAGCCCCACAAATACATCATGATTCCTTAAAAATCATCTGTTTTCAAAAACTCTCTCTCTAACTCCAAAATCCCCTACCGGTGCTCACCCAGCACCCGAGATCCCGAGACACATCAAAAACCCAACTCTTAGGTTTTACACCGCAATGTGAATACAATCTCAACCTCTGGATCCAACGATCCCAACTGCCCAAATAAACGAGCCCAGAAGGCCCAACACCTCGATTAAATCCCAAATCGCCACGTAAAACCACTTTAGGGATTATTAATACTACGGGATTAACACCTATAATCCCTGGTCATCACAATATCCCCCACTAAAAGAATTTCGTCCTCGAAATTAGCACTGGTGTATCACGTAACACCCAGGCTACACAACAACATGAAGCCATAACCTCGATTCTTGACCATATCAGAATCGTATTAATAAACGCGAGGATACTTACCTCTCATCTAACTCTGAAACAGAGCGACATACCAAAACCAACATATCACCCAAGAGGTAAAACGTACCTCGATGCGGGTCATCCCAAAAATCAGCCTCTCATGACTGCGAAACAACTGATACTTACGACTGTAGATCAGACAGTCATCCTTCGTTCTAATACAACAGTACGAACACATCCCGAATGACACCTCAACCGTAAGAACGTTGACCTCGTGTCAAACTCTGGAGTGGAATAGACTTCCAAATCCATCATAACGTCAAAGAGCGTCAGCACAACTCAACGCTAACAGTCCAAAAGCAGTTAGTCAACTGAAACTGCAAGGATTCGAATCGCTCTTGATTCTATCGTAGATATCATTCCATGACATCTTTACCAAGACTCTCGATGTCTAACATACATCGTTACGAAGGAAACACTAGTACAACCACGGTGTACACATACCAAACCTGGTTTCCACTTCAAACTTCCTCCATCGAAGGAGTAGTCGCCTCATTGCAACTTAATTTGGGCAACTCACGGCCACAAATTCAAACAAAAGACATCTCACAAGATGTCCACCTCCGGATGTTCCAAGAATCACGTCCTGATCATAAATAACAACCGAGACTCCGCAGAGTTTAAAATTCTTAAGGGGCATGCAATAAACCCATTGCATCCTCAACGCTTGTGTCGTCAGCGACACTCAACCAATCCGAAATCCTGCCATCCCTTGAAAATCCTCGGATTTAACAATCCAAACTTGGGAAGGCTGTCGCATAACTCGAAGGAAAACACCAACAAGGGAAATACCTTAACCCTCACAAGAAAATCCCTCCTCAAGGGAGTCAACTAACTTCACGATCATTCCTCATAATCATCGTGCCATGGAGATTCCCAATCTCAAGGTGTTCCATATCTCTCATCAGAGATTTAACCATCCAAAAATAGCATAACTCTATGCTTAACAGAGAGGAAATCAATAACTGGCATCCGTATACTCACCGGTATACCTGCCTAAGCACTGATGTCGCATGCATACTCAATGCACTCGGCTCGGGTATCTACCACATATCCCTAAGCCCCAAACACAACCGTCAATTCTGAGTCATTCCTTACTCAGTGGAGGATGAAAATCGACGATTAACAATACACGGTGTGATTCCCAAAATCAACACCACTTGTACCAACTTACCGAATCTTTCAAAGATTCCCAAATAGGTATAATACTACCTCCTTCCTCGCAAGGGAAGTGCCATCGAACTCGAGATCCACAAGTCTCGAACCATCGTTCGGAAAAACTGGATACAATAACACCCATTGTATCCCAATACACGGGTTCCTTTAGATTGAGTCAATAACGACCTGATGACTCTCTTGTTGGTACTCCAACATCCTGAGCTGTCCCAGACAAGTCTCCAAGATTAAACATAAACGTATACACGTTTCAGCGAGGCACGAACAACCTTAACCTCAATGACATGGTGACTACTAGAGTCCACCACAATCCACATCGTATTACCTTACGATTTGCCAAACTTGGTTCCAACGAGCAGTGTAACGGCTCTAGCAAGCCCATCATGGTGCTACACACACGCGGCAGACAACCTAGTCTCTGCCTCTTTAGGTTTACCTCAAACCTACCAATAAGACGGACGTTTCCACATGGTATAACATACTATGGGAGGAAAACTCAATAGAGTAGTGGGTCTTTATCCAACATTCCTCAATGCCGATACACCCTGGACACTCCAATGTCCCTATGTACTTAACATAACCTGATCCTACTCCCTTAGGACCCATCCTACACCCTCAAGGGTGGTGTGACCATGTCCACCACATGTCACATCGACAGAAAGCGAGTACTTTCCTCCATGATTACTCCTGTCGTCAAATCACATGGCCAAAAGCCATTCCAACGAGCATACCTCAAGGGTATCACCACTCGTAAAATGATCCCCCAATCGTAAGCTGCGGTACAATCACACGTACAGCGCATCCAACCATTCCTCGAGCAACCCGCTCGGTATAAGGGTCACGTCCATCGGTGTCGCACACACCACCTTGTGCTCGGTACTGGCACCCAAGGCATACCACTGAATACGTATACTCAACGCATCGATCATCGTAACGATGATGCATGTCTAATAAGACATCTCCTACACCATCGTCATCGTCATCCCGTGACGACACATGCCAACTCATGGCATCTAAAACATTGCCCACTAGTGACGATACATGTACATCAGCGTATGTCATCCACTAACATGCTAGTAAAATAGGCATAATAAACATGTATATCAATGCATGCCAGCTACAATAAAGCTAATAAAATAGCAATATCTCATACCTCATCGCTAGTGATATAGCGTCATACCTGTCTCCGTCGCTCAATAATAGTGCGTAATCAGCACCCATCGCTCGAAGGCGGCAAAATCCTGTGCTGAGTACATAGCGGCAAAATCCCTCGCTATAGAATCGACGGCATGACACCTCATCATATAATAAGTGGCATGAAACCTCGCTATACCCTGAGCATGAATCATCGTCCACAAAGTAGCGGAAAGAGGCATCGCTATCAATACACCTGGCGGAATGAACCATCGCCAATCAATATAGCGGAATGAACCATCGCTATAAATACACCTGGCGGAATGAACCATCGCCAATCAATATAGCGGAATGAACCGTCGCTATAAATACACCTGGCGGAATGAACCATCGCCAATAGATATAGCGGAAAGAACCATCGCTATAAATACGCCTGGCGGAATGAACCATCGCCAATAAATATAGCGGAATGAACCGTCGCTATAAATACGCCTGGCGGAATGAACCATCGCCAATAAATATAGCGGAATGAACCATCGCTATAAACCGTGTCCTCATAGAGAAATGAATATAAATCGACACAGCGGGACACATCACCGCTATCATCCGTGTCATCACAAAGGAATGAATCATCATCCTAACAAGCGGCATCTCATCCTCGCTTCTTCATACAAGCGGTATCTCATCCTCGCTTCGTATGGCATACCCCGCCTCCATGTGCAAGCGAGCATCCCCGCCCGCTCCACATTTTTAGCGGTACAAGCATAAGCTTCTTCATACAAGCGGTATATCATCCTCGCTTCGTATGGAATACCCCGCCTCCATGTGCAAGCGAGCATTCCCGCCCGCTCCACATTTTTAGCGGTCAAGCATAAGTATAAAAATTCTCACTGTCATAAGCAGGACTCCTGGAATGTATAATCATCATTCCTTTTTATACTCCATATTTCCTGTAACCTGCAACCATCAGGGTTAACAACAATAGCCATATACGCTATGCATCCACATTCAATTCATAATAAAAACACATTATGAGAATGTATGGTTTCACAAATAAATGTCATGATATCCTTCTTTAAATCCTTATTTCATCCTGAGCCCTTATCATTAGTACATTTTAATGCTTCTTGCTACTCCAGGAAAGCGGAATTCTTCCTCGCTTCCACTGGACTTTAGCGTTGCTACTCCATGTAAGCGGAACTCTTCATCACTTCCAATGGACTTTAGCGTTGCTACTCCATATAAGCGGGACTCTTCATCGCTTCATATGGACTTTAGCATAAGCCATTAAAATCCTTACTAAGATAACTTTGACTCAAGACATGCATATGCAAAAACAATGCACAATAACATATATCATAACCTCAATGCACCACTTTGCATTCATCATGTGTCAACAAGACAACGTAAAATACATGTTACCTCGGAAATATCCCTTTATCTGATTTTCTTAAAACCAGCTTCCTTGGCACATAACACACGGAGTGCCAGACATCCCCATAAATGTCATCCTATCGTGTTCCACACGATTCCTGCAACCACAATGGTTAGCAATACCACTTTTCATATCATAAGAGCACATAAACAATGTGTTATGTCATACAACATTAATGCCATCATGCATAAATATGTGCTATCAATAACTTCCTAGGCCCTTAACAGCCCCAATGAGCAACCACTGCTCTGATACCACTAATGTAAGGACCCCAAGCCCTTAAAACCTTGATTAGTGTATTAACCACTATGTGTGGTACATGCTTTCTATAAAATGTCAATCGGGAAGCTCTGATGATACTTAATCATTGCCTGTCAATAAAAGACTCATATGTTTGCCCTTTACCAACCCCTTGGTGCCACTTTTCACATTGTAAACTTTTACAAAAATTTGGGCAAAGTCTCCCCATAAATAGAGCTATCCCAAAACAGAGTACAACACATAACAAAATTCCCGGCCAGGGAACACATAATACTCAACAGAAAGCAGTAATACAAGTAGATTCCCAGCCAGGGAAGACACCACACATATGTCAACAAAAGTGGGTTCCAACACCCACATAATACACCAATGACTCTCATATCATTCTAGCAATTCAACCTAATTGCATGCAACCTTAAATGAAAGAGAGAAAGGCTCATGCCTTTATATACAATCCATATACAAGTATAGTCGTGCTCACATGCGAGCATCATGAATATGAATATGTATAAATCCTCAGGTGTATATATAGGTACTCTATACGATACCGTGCTCCATCAAGCCCTGGTACCACGATCCTGGGAGTACCTCAAATCAACAGCTCGAGCTCAGCTCCATAGCCATCGATGTACCTGTCCACCTGTCCCAACAGAGACAGCCCCCAACGGGGTGAGCATACCAATACACAAAATCCCATAATCAAAATAATGAAATTCATAATTTACAACAAAGGTAAATGCTAATGAATTTAAATGATACTCCCTGGATGGCAACATCCTCATCCGGGATTCCGTGTACTGTCCCTGTTCTCACAACATCAAACTCATCAAATCTCATAAATCAGTAAATCAACACATTGATTTACACATCGCATGCCTGATCCTCGAATATCAACATATAGTGATTACAAATTCATTAAACATGCAATTACAGATATCACAATATCTAATACTGATTTCACAACCTTGCTATCAATCACAGATAGCTCAAATGCCTTAGCATTTATTTTACCATTCCTTCATTATACTTAGACATCTCAAGTGTCTTATAATGAATACATGAGTCTACAAACCTAGACATCTCAAATGTCTCATAATGAATACATGATTCTACGAACCTAGACATCTCAAATGTCTTACGAAGAATGCATGATTCTACAAACCTAGACATCTCAAATGTCTCATAATATAGTCATATAAACCCAGTACCCCATATATCATACAAGAGTCATCCTACTCTAGTGTCACGCACGCTACAAGCGGCGATATCAAGATTTGGGTCATTCCTTGGCTATATCAACATATATGTATAACCATACGCAAAACATTCAATGCAATCAAAAACACCTTATGCATTTCACATATATATAGTAATGCTCGTACGTCGCACGTACCTTAAATCTCCGAAGTCCGAGCCAAGCCTTGCTCGAGTTCCATGCCCCGAGGAATGATGTGCTAACACGATAAACAATTCACCATTATTTACGAACATGTAACCTATGCTCAAGCACACCCATATCCCTCACAACATTGTCAATACACGACAATTATCCTCTTAAAAGACCCGGGGCAGGGTACATGCAGGGAAGGAAATAAATGAGACAATCGAAATTTGTTCAAGAATGCCCTACAAAAATCGAACCTTAATCTCACAATTTCGAACCCAATAATTCCATAATTCATCTAAAATGTGAATTAATCAATCCATAGCATGAATAATCATCCTACATGCCAAACCCCCAAATTTGAAATCCAAATCCCTAAAATTCGAAACCCAAGCCCCTAAAATTCGAAATCCAAGAAGCATCATAATGCATCTACAACATGAATTTATCAATCCATAACAAGAATCACCACAACCCTTCCAAAACCCCCAAATTCGAACCCACTTCATGCATACAACCAAAATCGAACCCAAGCCAACGAAAATCGAAATCATTCGAGCCAATAAATCACAATTTGGCAGGGAATCACATCACAAGCATGGAAAAAGGGGTTAGGAAGGTTACCCAAACGAAATCGGAAGAAAAATCGACCAAAATCGATAAACCCTAGAATTTGGGGATCGCCGCTTATCTGCAAAATTCGACTTCCACACGCGATGAAACTTCGAATTGATGGAGGGGAAAGAAGCGCCTCGTCGAGACGAAGACGGCGGTAGGTCGCACGCCCCGAACGGCGGCCGGACGGCGGCGGGCGGAGCGCTTGAAGCCGCGGGGGCAGGGGCTGACGGGAGTGGCGCGCGGGGGGGGGAAGAGAAGAATAAAGGGGCTGAAATGAATTTTTTTGTAAAATTTTGGGTTTAAATGGTATTTATAGCAAAAATACCCCGAAAAAATTAATAGCCCCACAAATACATCATGATTCCTTAAAAATCATCTGTTTTCAAAAACTCTCTCTCTAACTCCAAAATCCCCTACCGGTGCTCACCCAGCACCCGAGATCCCGAGACACATCAAAAACCCAACTCTTAGGTTTTACACCGCAATGTGAATACAATCTCAACCTCTGGATCCAACGATCCCAACTGCCCAAATAAACGAGCCCAGAAGGCCCAACACCTCGATTAAATCCCAAATCGCCACGTAAAACCACTTTAGGGATTATTAATACTACGGGATTAACACCTATAATCCCTGGTCATCACAGATTTGTCCCTCCTATATAACAGGAGAAGTGTTTGGGCCCTTGATCAAGTAAGACTAAAATGCATGGCCATGCTCGAATGAGTCGATATGTGATATCGAGCTTATTCGTTTATTCTAGTTCTACTTGGGGATCAAGAGATAGAGATAGAATATACGAGTATGACTATTACATGACTCGTGTTCAATCTAAACACAGTGGACAAAGGGATTAAGTTACATGGTTAATATTATTACAAGTTCTTAGGTTATGTCGAGGCAATGACATTCTTGTAATTTGGGTAGCCTTGATGTGTTGCTAGATACCGCTCATTGCTTGTGACATAAAATGAGATTTTATGTCAATGTCAACATTGCAAGATCCTATCGGGTCGCACAAAAGATTAAATCGAAAAGGGAATTAAACTCATTGGATGAATTAATTAATTAAGAAGAGTCTTAATTATAAGATTATGAGGATTTAATTAAATCATGGGTTTGGGCCCATGAGACTTTAAGAAAGTCTTGAACCTTTAATTAAAGCCTAATATATAATTAGCTAACAAGTGAATGTTTAATTAAGTGTTAATTCATTCATAACCTGGCCTCCACCAAAAACCCACCTTAAGAGCCGCCGCCTCTCATCATCTCTCGTCCATCATCGCCGCCGTGAAAAGTGAGATCCGGCCATCGTTTTCGATTGAGAATTGGAGGTGGTTTTTGATCCGGTTTAAGAACAAGTCTAGCAACTTGTTCTTAAACGCTCCTTTTCGATTTGATCGTGTGGATACAATAGAGACAAAGGTGAAAACTTTTGTCCCTGACTCGTGGTGCTACATCGTGGAGCTTCTGCATCAAACAAGCTACAAGGGTGAGACTCTATTATTCAAATCCCGATATGAATCCTTTGTATAGATCCATGGCTGTAATCCAATTTTTATTATTATTCCACTGCGTTGTATGATCGTTGGATTACTTACACACGTAAGCCTCACAACCCCAAATCTTCATAAAAGACATATTAGGACGCTTCTTAGTCCATATCTCATATGGTGTCTTTTCTAAAGCATGTCCCCAAAAGGAAGTCGGAAGATCTGCATGACTCATCATTGATCGAACCATGTCCAACGAAGTTCGATTCCTCCTTTCGGATACACCATTCCATTGTGGAGTATACGGAGGTGTGAGTTGTGGGACTATCCCACATTCCTTTAGATAGTCATGAAACTCTTGGCTTAGGTATTCTCCTCCTCGATCTGATCGGAGGATTTTGATACTTTTGCCAAGTTGGTTTTGTACTTCATTCTTGAACTCTTTGAACTTGTCAAAGGTTTCATGTTTATGTTTCATTAGGTACACATACCCATATCTACTGAAGTCATCAGTAAATGTAACGAAGTATTGAAAACCATCTCTAGCATGTGTGCTTATTGGTCCACATACATCACTATGTATGAGACTCAATAAATCATTCGTCCTTTCAACATGTCCCTTGAAATGGGCTTTAGTCATCTTGCCCATTAAACAAGATTCACATGTTTCATATGATTCAAAATCAAATGAATCTAATACTCCATCCTTATGAAGTTTCGATATGCGATTCTCGTTTATATGGCCCAAGCGACAATGCCAGAGATAAATTGGATTAAAATCATTATTCTTAATCCTTTTAGTATTTATGTTATAGACAGGCATATCAAGATTAAATACATAAAGACCATTAATCAATTGTGCACTAGCATAAAACATATTATTCAAATAAATGGAGCAACACTTGTCCTTTATAATAAATGAAAAACCAATCTTGTCCAAACAAGAAATTGAAATTATGTTTCTAGTAATAGATGGCACAAAATAACAGTCTTGTAAATCTAATAATAAACTAGAAGGCAAAGTTAAAGAGTAATCTCCTATAGCTAATGCAGCAACTCTTGCTCCATTTCTCACTCGGAGATCAACCTCGCCTTTTGCCAACATCCTACTCCTTTTGAGATCCTGCACATTAACACAAATGTGAGAACCACGTCCAGTATCTAATACCCATGATGAAGAAGTAGATAAATTGACTTCTATAACAAAAATACCTGAAGTGGAAGCCACACTTCCCTTTGTCTTCTTAAGAGCTTCCAGATATAATTTACAGTTCCTCTTCCAATGACCGGTATCACCGCAATGGAAGCAGTTCCCTTCCTTAGCCACTCCTCCCTTTGGCTTGAGTGCAGAAGCATGAGGCTTAGATTTAACAAAGACTTTCTTGTTCTTCTTAAAGCCTTTTGCTTTAGCCTTTCCCTTGCTCTTATTCACAATAAGAACATTAGTGGGCTTAGACTTCTTTTAGTTTGCTTCATATGTTCTCAACATAAAAAGCAATTGCGGTAGAGTCTTTTCGATTTCAATCATATTGTAATTCAAGACAAATTGACTGTAGCTATCAGGCAACGATTGCAAGATTACGTCAGTGGCCAACTCTTGGTCCAATGGAAAACCAAGCTTCTCAAGATTCTCAATATACCCAATCATCTTCAGTACATGAGTTCCAACAAGGCTTCCTTCTACCATTCTGCACTGGAATAACGCTCTAGAGACGTCATACCTCTCTTGTCTAGCTTGTTGTTGGTAGAGTTGCTTTAAGTGCTCGATCATATCGAACGCCTCCATTTCCTCATGTTGCTTCTGAAGCTCAGAGTTCATGGTGGCAAGCATAAGGCAACCAACATCAAGTGCGTCATTCTGATGCTTCTTGTAAGCATCCTTATCGGTTTTAGCGACCGTCATGGGAGGTTCCTCAGTAGGTAAGGGTTCCTCTAGGACATATTACTTTTTCTCTTGTTTGAGGATAATCCTTAAATTCCTATACCATTCTAGGAAATTAGTCCCATTCAGTTTGTCCTTCTCAAGGACCGATCGCAATGATAGTGTGCTAGTTACGTTGTTTGATGCCATGGATATCTACAATATAAATATGCAAAATAGTTTATGATTTTAATCATTTAATAAGGTCTCATATTAAATGACACTCCCACTATTTTGTTTAAAATTATCAACCCTCGAAACATTAGTGGGCCAAGATCCATATTTCACCTAACCCTGAGTTAGCTTTGGCTAATCACCCAAGACTCGGTTATTTAGGTAGGCAACACTTTGTCAATTACATCACATGTAATTCTTGGATGGTTGGACGAACAACACTTTGTTCAAATTCATCTAATTATTTATTATCCAACCCCATTCCTCTAGGTTCCCAATCCTATTGAGATAACCTAGTTAAGTCAGACCCAATATAAAGTAAAACGGATATCACTTTTATCCTTTCGCGCCTTACCAAGATTGTCACGGTGCATTGCTTTGGCAAACCCACACATGTTCAATCAAAGTCTTGACGAGTACTTTTAATTTTGGAAGGCATCTAAAACTTAATATTATTAGGGGGATTTATTGACCTCATGATTTTATTAATATTGAAAATATGTCTGGTACATATACATATATACATATCTACATATATGTATATCAAGCATCAATATTAAATAAAACGATAAACATGCATCACATACATCAATTTAAAATAAATGTGACATGATTATAGCCCCTACTAAAGATTTTCTCAAGCCAATGAGAAAATCCTAAAAGGTCAACCTAAGGTAACTTCTCCAAGCACCTCTTTGGCTCCCTTTTGTGAATGGCCTCCTCTTCCCGGCACCTTGGTCCATCTTCATTGATCTCCATCAATCTTTGGCTCCTTTTTGTGAATGGCCTCCTCATCTTGGTCCATCTTCATTGATCTCCATCAACAAAATAAACTATACTATATAACAATTACATGATATAAAGAATTCCTCGAGTTACATTCGAGGGGAACATAGGGGAGGGATAATGATCGCTTTTATTTTAAACAGTTATTTCGCAGTATAGCGATTCTATACCGCAAGTGCACGGTGTCAAGTTTTAGTATAAGGGTTTGAAAGTAAGGAGTGTCGTACCCACAGGAACTAGTAGTAATTACCACGTTCGATTAGAATTTCTATATTTAACCTACGATTATGAAATGATTATCAAACTAAATTGACTTAAGCACAACAATTAACCTAACCAGCAGTGATGGATAATTGAAGAGAATTTATAAATGAATTATCAAGACATCGGTTCACCCATGTAATCCCCCAAAAGTTGTCTATTAATTAAGATTCAATGTTCAATGTTCTAGGGTGACGAGTTCTCCTATTTCATTTGTTATACCTTGGTCCGGTTATAACAAGTCTAGCATTAATCTACAATAAACCACTCCCGTGTCTATATTGAATGATTAATACCGAAAAACGCTTCGTGAAAACTACTAGTCTTCGATTTTGGTAAATCTATTGCTATCACACGTGTGCTAGATTTTACTTGGTCCGTCTCAACCTAAAACTCACGGCCTACGTCGTATCGTAATGTCCTATGGTCAATTCAATTACGATTACCAATATCATGCAAAAGGTAGCTAATCTTTTACAAGCATTAAAAACATAAATTATACGCAAAGATCATAGAAATTAAATCAAAACCGTTAATTAACTCAAGGGTTCAAACATGGGATCCCCTATGTCTTGTCAAATATCTTAGCCAACAACCATAATCAAATTATAATGCAAAAACATGTCTTTAAACAAATTTAACATCACAATCTGAAATAAAAAATAATCAAGTTCAGAAATACTAAGATAACGAGGATGTCGTTCCTTGCGTCGCTCCGTTCTTTCGTTCCTTGCGTTGTTCTTGCTCTTCAATGATTTGTGGTCTTGCTTTGGATGGAGGAATGGCTGCTAGGTCTCAGCAGAAAATGGCAAAAGTCCTTTAAAATTTGTCCCTTGGTGTGATATATAGGGTAACAATAAGTGGGAAGGAGTCCACCTTGAACCAAACATGGAAAGTCTTTATTTTTCCAAAAACTCTTCTCGGCGATCGCTCTTCGTTCACTCGCGATCGATCTTCAATCTCTACTGGATGTGATAGCCAAATTACACATTTCCGCGATCGATCGTTCCCTCGCGATCGATCGCGAGTCTTCACTGTATATTGGCGATCGATCGCGAGTTCTTGCCGATCGATCGCCAATGTATTATGTTCAGTATCAATTTTATAGCTCGGCGATCGATCGCGATGTTGTTGCCGATCGATCGTGAGCTGTATAAAATTAATACTTCGAGATTTCAGTCCATTTTCTCACGTCTTCGCTCGGTTTGGTCTTTTTTCAACATTATTAGCTTATTTCCTCCACTTTTATCCCCTTGGACCTAGATTCCTGAAATACACAAAAATATACCAAAAAGCGTAAAATCATCCAGGAATCAATACGAAAATCAATACAAAAACATAGCAAAATATGTGTAAAATTCACACTTATCAACTCCCCCAAACATAGACTTGATCGTCCTCGAGCAAGCAATGAAATCAAAATGTAGAGTTTATCATCAATACTTAACAGAATTAACATAACAACTCAAATGCAATAGCTCAAAAATCTCACTAACACTTCAACAAGAGTCAATCCAAAAATCAACAAGAAGTGTTTTCTCCTATGCCAAGAAATACCTCGCAAAATTGGAATGTGTGTGTGCCACTGTCAATCTTGAGTTTCATATATATTTTTAAGATCAAATTCTGCTAGTAAACTCAAAGTCAAGATTACTATCAAGCACTCCATAAGTCTACTTTTCAAGCACTTCTTCAATAATGTAATTATTCCCTAGACTTGGATCAGAAGGTCTTCTTAAGCTTATAAAGATAGGATAGCGCAAAGAAGAGAGTATAAGCATTTAAGTTCACATTTGTAGCGCAAAATTGAGCTTCTCTTCTTTTTTCTTTTTAGCCTTGGCCACTTTGGGTCTTATTTAGTCACTTTTTCTCAAGGCTTTTTATCTATCTTTTTCTTTTCTCATTCATCATTTTTTCAATAATAAGCTCATCTAAATGTAGCAATTAAAGTGCATCTAATGAGAATCATTATACTCCCTTTAGGTAAGGATAATTTTTTTCCATTTAGGCTCATAAATGTGGGTATAATGAGTTTGCCAAAAAAATGTTAAATGGGGGCTAATTTCCATTCTTATTCATTTAAGCTCAAAGAGGGACACTAGTGGTATATATAGACAAGGTATGCTCGAAAGGCTCAAACGTTCCAAGGATCGCCTAAATCATATCCAAGTCAAGTTCATAATTATAAAATTTCGCCTCAAAGTGCCCTCAAATAGATTTTAGAGTGCTCTAAGATGCTCAAGACAAATCATAGTTAACAGAATTTTCACTTTCCTATATAAATTCCACTCAATCACGACTCAGACGTGCATCAAAATGTTCCTCAATTTTGACATATTAACTCAACCCACGATATTAACCAAGAAGTCAAAATTTTCAAAACTCTAATTGAGATGGAGATTATTTTCATCATGTATTACAGTTGCAAGTTTCATTCATGTATTTCTTAATGAATAACTCAATTTTCACAAACAAATAACTTTAATACGCTCAAGAACGAATTCGTACCACTCGCTAAAATATCATGCAATAAAAGTAGTAGCAAGAGAACAACAGTACTCAGTAAAGATCCCCCCAAACTTAGTAAGTGCATTGCCCTCAATGTACAGAAAACAATAAGTGCAGTAGCAAAACACATATCTCGATGACGATCGTCAGTGATCGTCGTACTCATCGTCCCGCTCCGGTGGTGGGTCTGGGTAATATGGTTCCTATGGATGGTGTGGCTGGTATGGCTGGTATGGCTGGACTGTAGGCTGTGGTGGGAATGGAATGTTAGGGAAACCCTGTGCCAAAGCAGAGTTCCATGCAGCTTGATACTGCAAGAACTCCATGTTTTGCTGATATAATTGCTGGTGGCCCCAT
This sequence comes from Haberlea rhodopensis, assembly GCA_907163345.1. Classification (NCBI taxonomy): domain Eukaryota; kingdom Viridiplantae; phylum Streptophyta; class Magnoliopsida; order Lamiales; family Gesneriaceae; genus Haberlea; species Haberlea rhodopensis. The sequence continues at coordinate 448,664 of CAJQUN010000393.1, read as the reverse complement.
CGGAGTTCCCTTTGTTCATGTCGTATCTCCTGCAACTCATGATGGAGGGATTCCATCGTAATTGAAGTAGGCACTGTAGCAGTAGATGATGATGGTCCAGGAAGGTGGCTGCTGCTAGGTCGTGGTTGTGCCATCCGTCTGACTGTGGCTGGTGCAGGATGTTCTACCACGAGTGAGGCCTTCGGTGGAATTGCCTCTTTGGCAGAGTCCCAGACAACTTCCGCATGTTTGCACAAAGAGGTGATAGTGGAGGGGCATGGCATACCAGAAGTGGGAGGGCCGCGAGTGTAGTTCCGGATGGCTGCCTTGACAAGACGTCCGAGATCTATCGTGAGTCCGATAACTATGGCATATACAAGTATAGCTCGGTCCTTTGTGACTTCTGATGTGTGAGTCAATGGCATGACCCGAGCTACTATAAATGAAAACCAAGCCTTGGGCTCCTCCTTCAGATCCGATATCAGTACCAGCTGTGGCTTTCCGTCGGCGTTCAGTCGCCACTGAGTTCCCTCTACACATATCATGGACAAAATAGCATCCAATTCAACGTGATTCCGGCAATATATGGAATAGTCATCCTCCGGAATGTTTGGCATGTTATATAACGCATTGATAACCTGTTAATCAAAAAGAATTGGTTGTTGCCGTACAGAGACAACATTGGCTTCAATATGGTTCTGTGCCCGGAGGTTGGAGTAAAACTCCCTGACTAAAGAAACCACCGCATCTCGTGGTTGGCGAAAAAAAGTATACCACTCTCGCCGGAGTGCCTCTTGGATCACAGCACAACCGAGCTTGCTCATGTCCATTCCCCATTCTCGTATCAGATTCTTCTTCCGGTATACCGCATAAAATTTTGCAGCTTCCTTATTTATGAACTTGAAGAAGTCAAACTGCTCATGAGCGGGAACTGCCTGCTTTTGCTTTAGCTTCGGTGCCATCCCTAGAATCAAAATCACCAAAACCACTACCAATCAACAATCCAAGTTAAGCTACTAACCCAACCACACAATAATCAATAGGAAGCTCTTCAATTCTCCCCCAAACTTAACAATACCATACAATTCCAACTTCACCAATTCACAATTCAAAATCTTAATAATTTCACACCCCAACACTTAATGGACAATCAATTAATGGCCCATGTATAGCAAAGCTACAATACCTGAACAAATTTCAAAAATTTGTTACTTGATAGTCCTTAGCTTTCCATAGCTTCAATTTGGAGTGTAGGGTGCTCAAAACTCCTTTCTCCTTGCCAATTCCTGTGAAAGATTGAAGCTTGATGTTAGAATGGAGGGTAACTTTCGAAAATTTGAAGAAAAATTGAAGGATTGAAGATGGATTGGGAAGAATTGAGAAGAATTGGGGAATTTGGGGGAGGGTTTCGATTTTTAGTGTGTGGAGTGTGTGTAAAATGTTGATTTCTGATATTAAAAAAACAAAATTTTGGACCTCGCGATCGATCGCGGATGTTTGCCGATCGATCGCGAGAGTTTTCTGGAATTGGGCGATCGATCGCGAGTTCTTGACGATCGATCGCCCAATTTAAAAAAAAAATTTGTTTTTCTTCTCGGGACTTGGCGATCGATCGCGATGGTGTGGCGATCGATCGCCAAAACACACTGCCCGAATTTTTTATTTTATTTTATTTTTTTTAGATCAACACTTTTTCTCTCGGGATTCGTTCTTCTCCACCCACTCTGCAAAATTGACACACGGAGTCCTTGAAACAAAATTTCAAACAAAACAAATTCTAACTAAAAAAAATTAAAACGAAGAAAAAAGAGAAAATTCTTAATTTATAGTCCCAAGCTGGACTTATTACCAAATTGATTTAAGCGTCAAAATAGACAACAGTAGGCGGACTGAAATCATGTCCATGATAGTGCTTCAGCCGCTATCCATTGACTGTGAAGGTGCCTTTTGTTGGATCATTGATCTTGATCGCTCCGGATGAAAATACCCTTGTGATAGTGAATGGTCCTTGCCATCGAGACTTCAACCTGGAAAGAGTCTCAATCTGGAGTTAAAAAGTAGGACCAAATCCTCTTCTTTGAAATCACGCTGGCTAAGCTTAGCATCATGCCATTTTTTTGTTTTGTCTTTATAGATCTTGGCATTCTCATAAGCTTGGTTTCTAAACTCATCCATTTCATTTAATTGTAGGAGACGTTTTTCACCTGCAACAGTTAAATCAAAATTCAGATTTTTTATTGCCCAAAATGCCTTGTGTTCTAGCTCGACAGGAAGATGACATGCTTTTCCAAAAACTAACCTATATGGTGATGTACCAATAGGTGTTTTAAATGCCGTCCTATATGCCCATAAAGCATCATCTAACCTCAAGGACCAATCTTTTCTTGACGTATTGACCGATTTTTCCAAAATCCGTTTCACTTTTCTATTAGAAACTTCTACTTGTCCACATGTTTGTGGGTGGTAAGGTGTTGCAACCTTGTGGGTGACATCATATTTGCTCAAAAGTTTTTCAAAGAGTTTATTGCAAAAGTGTGACCCACCGTCACTAATGATTGCTCGAGGAGTGCCAAATCGAGTAAAAATGTTTATTTTCAAAAATTTTACCACCACTCTAGCATCATTAGTGCGTGAAGCTTCAGCCTCAACCCATTTTGAAACGTAGTCCATAGCGACAAGTATGTAATAATTAGAACATGAAACTGGAAATGGTCCCATAAAATCTATGCCCCAAACATCAAATAAATCACATTCAAGCATATTGTTTAAAGGCATTTCATGTCTCCTAGAAATGTTGCCCGTTCTTTGGCATTTATCACAAGTGGATACATACCTGTATGCATCTTTAAACAAGGTAGGCCAGTAAAAACCCGATTCAAGTACCTTGGCAGCAGTTTTTGTTGGACCCATTTGCCCCCTACCTCTCGGTCATGACAGTGGCTCATAATAGATGCCATCTCCTCCTCCGGTACTGTAAGGACCCTAATCCTTACGTGCGGAATCAAGGCATAATAGAGCTAATATAAAAGATCGGAGTGTAAAAGAACGTGTTGAGTCTATGAGCTTAAGCATTACATGCCAAAAAATAAGGACTACCAAAAGGATTAATTACATTCCAATCAATGAATGTGTTCAACTATAGTTTTATACTACTCCTAGAGTAGATACTATCCAAAATAATCCTGTCCTTTCTGCCTCAAAAGAATTCTTCACAAGGCTCACCACCTCAACCCGTTCAAGCCCTTCTATCATGCCAGAAAGGTACCTACAAGGACAACCCCCAAACATGAGCAATAATAATCATTCATATTCAACACAATATGAAGATAAAGCGTAAATGCATAATCATAATAAAACACTTCCTGTTTTTCCCATGCATTTCAAACGCTTCCCGTTTGGTTGTCCCTGTACCATAACTCATGAGTATAATCAACAGATTATTTTTAATTGTCTAAACATGTCATGACATATACCAGCTCATCAATACCAAATACTGATCACCAATCACTACTGTCCATCACAATGTATTTTAATGCCCCTCGCTTATTTACATATAGGCGGCATAGGATAACCTCGCTTCAATGGACATGCGGGACTCCCACCCCTCGCCTCTCATTGAGCGGCAAATACCCTTTCCTCGCCCTATATGATAACCACGCTCAAATGTGACATGCGGCGCTCCCACCCCTCGCTTCACATTTAGCGGAACCAAAACAAATAGCGGCAAGCATTAAAATCATCAAGGGATGACCAAGACTCATGGGATGTGCACCAATAATCATATGCATCTATAAACGCCATGCATAACATGTATTTGCATCCACAATGCAATACCACATATATACTCGCATCCACAATGCATAAACAATGAGTATATAAGATACATGTACCGTTGGGTGCCCGTACGTCCACTACGTACCTTTCCAAAAGTGGATTTGATATGGATTCAGTTCCTTGGTTGCGTTGCTACCTGGGATGGTTCTACACAATCACACAACCCCATATTAGAAGCCAAATAATAGCCAAATACCAAAAATTTGACAAAAGAAATCATTTTCCAAAAATCCACAGGCGGCGATCGATCGCTTCCCTCAGGCGATCGGTCGCCTCAAAATTTTCATCGCGGCGATCGATCGCGCCAAACATGGCGATCGATCGCCTAGCCCTTGATTTGGCTACTGCCTCTCGGCGACCGGTCGCCTCATTTTAGGCGATCGATCGCCTATCCTTCGAAAAGCCTACTGTCCCATGGCGATCGGTCGCCTCTTTTCAGGCGATCGATCGCCTCGCGCAGAGGCGCGATTTCTGCCATTTTTGCACCAAAATTTTCATCCAATCCATCCCAACACTTACACAATCAAACAACATCATAAATAACAACTTAACCACCAAAATATACTTCAAAACAAGTATAAATCCAACCCTCAATCTCAACTACAACAACCCAACACAAACCCATTTCAAAATCCTTCAAAATCATACCAAACTTAAACAAAACACAATAAAATTAACCATGAGGTATCCATACCTCTTGGGGACCTCAAATCACCCAATATACTCCACAAATCAAGATTTTTGAAATGTTTCTCTTCACCCCAAAGCTGGAACTCGAAAATGGAGAGAAAGGGGAAGGGTTTGGGTGATGTTTGGTAAAGGTAAAGTGAGAGTGGATGAGGTGGGGTTTGGGTATAAAAGTTGAGTTAATTAAAAATGCAATCCACAACCCATGGTGTATAAAACACCCCAACATGATATTTTCCAAAGCATTAAACCAAATGCACCAAAATATCAATTAAACACATGATTTCTAATTAATTGCTAACCAAGGCAAATAAATCATGCTTCCAACCATAATTCCCAACATACCCAACATGCACCCTGAAATGCTATCCCGGGTCACTCTAACACATGACTAAGCATTTCCACATAATAATTCCAACACATAATTAATTACCATCATAATTAATCATATAAACACAATTAATGCCCAAATGCAAATAACCATTTCGGGGATATCACAATACTCCCCTACTTATAAGATTTCGTCCTCGAAATCACATGCACTACCCCAAAGGAAACTAAACATAAACACATACCAGAGAATAGTTCCGGGTAGTGCTGCACCATATGCCGCTCCGTCTCCCACGTAGCCTCCTCGACACCCCTGCGATCCCACTGAACTTTGATCATAGGTATCACTTTGTTCCGATGTCTACGGTCTGCTCGATCAAGAATTCTGACAGGCCATTCCACATAAGACACATCAGATTCCAACTGAACTTCGGAAGGCTGTAACACATGAGATGGGTCCGGCTCATACTTCCGCAGCATCGATACATGAAACACATCATGTATACCAGATAAAGAAGGCGGCAAAGCCAATCGGTAAGCTAAGGTGCCAATGCGCTGCAAAATCTCGTACGGTCCAACATACCTCGGAGACCATTTCCCGCGCATCCCAAATCGCACAACGCCCCTGAAAGGCGAGATCTTCAAAAAGACCTTATCTCCCAACTGAAATTCCAACGGTCTCCGCCGTTTGTTTGCATAAGCTGCCTGTCTGTCTTGGGCTGCTTTCATTTTCTGCCTAATCGTCTTTATCTTTTCTTCCATCTCCCGAATCAACTCCGGTCCTCCGACCGATCTGCGGTCCAAATCATCCCAACACAAGTGTGATCTACACCGTCTGCCATAAAGAGCTTCAAACGGAGCCATCTGAATACTCGCCTGGTAGCTATTGTTATAAGAAAACTCTACCAAAGGCACTGAATCTTGCCAAGAGGCATCGAACTCCAAAACACAAGCTCTCAACATGTCCTCGAGCATCTGGATAGTACGCTCGGTCTGGCCATCCGTCTGAGGATGATAAGCAGTGCTCAATCTGACTTCAGTTCTCAAGGCTGACTGAAAATGAGATGTGAATCGCGGATCTCGATCTGACACTATGGAAACGGGGATCCCATGCAATCTCACCACATCTCTAATATACAACTGCGCCATCCTCAAAAAGGTGAAAGTCATGCTATAGGGGATAAAATGAGCTACCTTAGTCAATCGATCCACAATCACCCAAATAGCATCAAAGCCTGAAGCACTCCTCGGCAGGTGAGTCACGAAGTCCATGGAAATGTGTTCCCACTTCCACTTCGGTATCTCCAAGCTTCTCAATTCGCCGCCAGGTCTCTGTCTCTCTGCCTTAACCTGCTGGTGGATCAAACACCTCTTTACAAAAGCGACGACATCAGATTTCATTCTCTTCCACCAAAACTGACCACGTAGATCTTTATACATCTTCTTCCCGCCTGGGTGGATGCTAAGTCTGCTACTATGAGCTCGCTCCAAGATCCCTCTAAGCAACTCCGGCGTACTCGGAACCACCCAACGGTTACCCAATCTCAAGGATCCGTCATGGGCCACTCTGAATTTCGTTGGCTGACCAAGATGTACTAAAGATAACCACCTCTGAACCTCATCATCTGACCTCTGAGCTCTCCTGATGTTCTCATAGATATCTGGCTCAGCTAGCAAGGTCGATACATACACAGGTGATGCATCAATGTCAAAATCATAGCCCAAATGGCAATAGGAGGTCATCATAGTTGACAATTGGATGACGTCCTCAGCAGAACTCCTCACTTTCCGGCTCAAAGCATCTGCTGTCAAATTGGCTTTTCCGGGATGGTACTCTATCTCGCAATCATAGTCCTTGAGTAGGTCCATCCACCTCCTCTGCCTCATGTTCAGCTCTGCCTGGGTGAATAAAAACTTGAGGCTCTTGTGATCCGTGTAAATGGTAAACGACGTACCATACAAATAATGCCTCCAAATCTTCAAGGCGAAGATAATAGCCGCCAGTTCCAAGTCATGGACTGGGTATCTGGTCTCATGCGGCTTCAACTGCCTCGATGCATAAGCTACCACATGCTTATCTTGCATCAGAACACACCCAAGGCCCTGCAGTGACGCGTCAGTATACAGAACAAATCTGGAGTTCTCCGTAGGGATCACTAACACTGGCACCGTCGTCAACCGGTGCTTTAATTCCTGGAAGCTCTCCTCACAAGCTTCTGACCAAAAGAAAGGTACTCCTTTCTGGGTCAACTGTGTCAACGGCTTGGCAATCTTCGAAAAGCCCTCGACGAAACGTCGATAATATCCGGCCAAACCAAGGAAGCTCCGAATCTCAGGCACAGAAGTGGGGGCAGCCCACTCCATCACAGCTTCAATCTTCTTGGGATCCACAGATATCCCACTGCTCGATATGACATGCCCCAGAAATACTACACTGCTCAGCCAAAATTCACACTTACTGAGCTTAGCATACAACTGATGCTCTCTGAGAATCTGAAGCACTGTCCTCAAGTGTCTCACATGTTCCTCCTCGCTCCGGGAGTAGATGAAAATGTCATCAATAAACACAATGACGAACTGATCAAGATACGGCTGAAACACTTTGTTCATCAGACTCATAAAGACTGCTGGAGCATTCGTCACGCCGAACGGCATCACTAGGAACTCATAATGTCCATATCGGGTCCGGAATGCTGTCTTCTGCACATCTTCCTCTCTGACTCGAATCTGATGATATCCGGATCTCAAATCAATCTTGCTATACACCCTGGTACCTTGCAACTGATCAACAGATCGTCGATCCTTGGAAGAGGATACTTATTCTTCACTGTAGCCTTATTCAGTTGCCGGTAATCGATGCACAACCGCATCGAGCCGTCCTTCTTCTTCACAAAGAGAACTGGTGCGCCCCATGGCGACACGCTCGGGCGTATATATCCCTTGTCAAGGAGATCCTGCAACTGTTCTTTCAACTCTCTCAACTCAGCCGGTGCCATCCTATAAGGTGCACGAGAGATAGCGGATGTCCCTGGCAACAGCTCGATCCCAAACTCAACTTCCCTAGCCGGTGGGAACCCTGGGATCTCTTCTGGAAATACATCAGCAAACTCTGCCACTACTGGCACATCCTCAACTCTCAATTCTTTACTCTTCCTAGACGTGTCCACGGCATAAATGAGATAACCCGTGTGTCCACGTTCCAACAACTGAGTCATCTTGATCGCTGAAATCAACGGAATCTTCGCACGAGAACCGTTGCCATAGAAAGTCCACTGACTGCCCAACTCAGGTCTGAACTTCACTGTCCTCTGCCGGCAATCTACCACTGCCTGATATCTGTTCAGAATATCAATACCCAAGATGCAGTCGAAGTCTGACATGCCCAACACAATCAAGTCTGATCTCAATTCGTTGCCCTCAAAATAAATGAGGCTATCTGCCAAAAACTGATCAGCAACGACATTTCTTCCAGTGGGTGTCGAGACCAAAAGAGGCGTGGGTAAAGAAGACGTGCGCATATCGTGTCTTTCCACAAAACCCACCGATACAAAAGAGTGGGAGGCACCTGTATCGATCAAAATAAAAGCAGGGTACGTAAATAAATGACACGTACCGGCGATCACCTCCTCTGGGGCTGCCTGAGCCTGCTCCCTGGTCAGTGCATACACCTGCCCCTGGGGTGGTCCCACTGTCTGCCCTCCCAATGGTCGAGGCCCAAACTGCTGCCTCTGCTGCACTGTTCTATCCTCAAATCTCGGCCTGTTGCCCTGAAACTCTGACTGTCCTCCCTGGGTGGGGCAATACCGAGCGATGTGGCCCATCTTGCCACAGATATAACAGGCAGGACACTTGTTTGAAGAATGTGGCCCTCCACAATTGTCGCACCTAGGCTCTCCCGGCCTATTTCCTTGCGTGGATCCTCGGTTGGCGGACCAATTGCCCTTCTTGCCCTCCTGCTTCTGTCCAAAGAATTTCTTTCCACCAAATCGCGAAGTATGAAGAGGCACCACGAGGTTTAAATGGATCTCCTCGGGGCCTCAAGCTGTCATTAGTCTGCCTCTGTTGCGGTACTGGCGGTGGCATAACACTAGGATAAGCTCCCACCCCAAGCTCGGCAAGCTCCGCCCTTGTGAGAGCATCATCAAAAGAAGTTGGGTTATTGGTGATAACCCGGTCATAGAGCTCCGGTCGCAACCCCTTCATAAAATTCCTCATATTTGCGTGCCCATTGGTGGCAATGTGGGGAACATACCTCAGCAACGAAGAGTACCGTGTGGCATAGTCTGACACTGTCATGTTCCCCTGTTTCAAACTCGTAAATTCATCCTCCTTCGTCTGTCTCGCCGCTGCGGAGAAGTACCGGTTCAGAAACCGGGTCCTGAAGAGTGTCCAATCTATCACAGCACCTAGTGCTCTTAGCTCCATCACCGTGCTCCTCCACCACATTAGAGGTTTCTTAGCTAACTGAAACTCCGCCAGCCTCAGCCAAGCTGTAACAGCACAAGGAGCCGATACAAAGATCTGTTCAAGTCTTTCCAGCCACTCTTCAGCCTCTTCTCCGGACTCTGTCCCCTCAAACCGGGGCGGATGGTAAGACAGAAATTGCGTCAGACTGATCTCACCCGGTAGCAATAACTGAGCTACTGGTTCCAAGCCTACTGCTGGTGGAGGTAGAGGGTTCACTTGACCAATAATTGCGTTCACACTACCAACATCTCCAACCTCCTCATTAGCGGCCATGTTGTAACACAAATGTTAACAACGATTCCAAAGCAATATATATGTTATGCCCTTAGATAACAGGAATGAGAATAAGCACGTTAGTATAACAGGATATACATTAATATGCACCACATGCATAAACATGCTTCAAATGTAAGCACCTAGCCAATCATGCTAAGGCTACCCTTCACTCGTTCCCGGGTTCTCTAACCACTACTCTGATACCACTAATGTAAGGACCCTAATCCTTACGTGCGGAATCAAGGCATAATAGAGCTAATATAAAAGATCAGAGGGTAAAAGAACGTGTTGAGTCTATGAGCTTAAGCATTACATGCCAAAAAATAAGGACTACCAAAAGGATTAATTACATTCCAATCAATGAATGTGTTCAACTATAGTTTTATACTACTCCTAGAGTAGATACTATCCAAAATAATCCTGTCCTTTCTACCTCAAAAGAATTCTTCACAAGGCTCACCACCTCAACCCGTTCAAGCCCTTCTATCATGCCAAAAAGGTACCTACAAGGACAACCCCCAAACATGAGCAATAATAATCATTCATATTCAACACAATATGAAGATAAAGCGTAAATGCATAATCATAATAAAACAATTCCTGTTTTTCCCATGCATTTCAAACGCTTCCCGTTTGGTTGTCCCTGTACCATAACTCATGAGTATAATCAACAGATTATTTTTAATGGTCTAAACATGTCATGACATATACCAGCTCATCAATACCAAATACTGATCACCAATCCCTAGTCTGTCCATCACAATGTATTTTAATGCCCCTCGTTTATTTACATATAGGCGGCATAGGATAACCTCGCTTCAATGGACATGCGGGACTCCCACCCCTCGCCTCTCATTGAGCGGCAAATACCCTTTCCTCGCCCTATATGATAACCACGCTCAAATGTGACATGCGGCGCTCCCACCCCTCGCTTCACATTTAGCGGAACCAAAACAAATAGCGGCAAGCATTAAAATCTTCAAGGGATGACCAAGACTCATGGGATGTGCACCAATAATCATATGCATCTATCAACGCCATGCATAACATGTATTTGCATCCACAATGCAATACCACATATATACTCGCATCCACAATGCATAAACAATGAGTATATAAGATACATGTACCGTTGGGTTTCCGTACGTCCACTACGTACCTTTCCAAAAGTGGATTTGATATGGCTTCAGTTCCTTGGTTGCGTTGCTACCTGGGATGGTTCTACACAATCACACAACCCCATATTAGAAGCCAAATAATAGCCAAATACCAAAATTTTGACAAAAGAAATCATTTTCCAAAAATCCACAGGCGGCGATCGATCGCTTCCCTCAGGCGATCGGTCGCCTCAAAATTTTCATCGCGGCGATCGATCGCGCCAAACATGGCGATCGATCGCCTAGCCTTTGATTTGGCTACTGCCTCTCGGCGATCGGTCGCCTCATTTTAGGCGATCGATCGCCTATCCTCCGAAAAGCCTACTGTCCCATGGCGATCGGTCGCCTCTTTTCAGGCGATCGATCGCCTCGCGCAGAGGCGCGATTTCTACCATTTTTGCACCAAAATTTTCATCCAATCCATCCCAACACTTACACAATCAAACAACATCATAAATAACAACTTAAACCACCAAAATATACTTCAAAACAAGTATAAATCCAACCCTCAATCTCAACTACAACAACCCAACACAAACCCATTTCAAAATCCTTCAAAATCATACCAAACTTAAACAAAACACAATAAAATTAACCATGAGGTATCCATACCTCTTGGGGACCTCAAATCACCCAATATACTCCACAAATCAAGATTTTTGAAAGGTTTCTCTTCACCCCAAAGCTGGAACTCGAAAATGGAGAGAAAGGGGAAGGGTTTGGGTGATGTTTGGTAAAGGTAAAGTGAGAGTGGATGAGGTGGGGTTTGGGTATAAAAGTTGAGTTAATTAAAAATGCAATCCACAACCCATGGTGTATAAAACACCCCAACATGATATTTTCCAAAGCATTAAACCAAATGCACCAAAATATCAATTAAACACATGATTTCTAATTAATTGCTAACCAAGGCAAATAAATCATGCTTCCAACCATAATTCCCAACATACCCAACATGCACCCTGAAATGCTATCCCGGGTCACTCTAACACATGACTAAGCATTTCCACATAATAATTCCAACACATAATTAATTACCATCATAATTAATCATATAAACACAATTAAAGCCCAAATGCAAATAACCATTTCGGGGATATCACAGGTACACACCTCCTGATCATGTTGTCTGCACAAACCTTAAACAACAATGGTTCCTCCCACATGTAGTGTTTAACATCAGATAAGACTTTCTTCTTCTGATAGAAGGTCATTTGTTGGAGGATACCACTAACCAGATAATTTGCAAAATCGGCATACCACGGTAGTGCAAGAACTTGGAAAAGCTGTTCATCAGGAAATTTTTCATTGATTTCTTCCAGTTCATTATCATGTTTCTCCATCATATTGTCAATCCTAGATAAATGATCTGCTACTACATTCTCAACACCCCTCTTATCTTTAATTTCTAAATCAAATTCTTGCAATAGGAGAATCCATCGGATTAAACTTGGTTTAACATCTTTTTTAGCAAGAAGATATTTAAGTGCCGAGTGATCAGTGTACACAATTACTTTTGATAGATAGAGATAAGAGTGAAATTTATCAAACGCAAATACTACTGCTAGCAATTCTTTCTCAGTGGTGGCATAGTTTTGTTGTGCCTCATTTAAAGTTCGACTAGCATAGTAAATAGTATGAATATACCTTATTCCGTCTTTGTCCCAATACTGCTCCGACAGCTGTGTCACTAGCATTACACATCAACTCAAATGGCATATCCCAATCCGGTGCTACCAACACTGGTGCTGTTATTAACTTCTCCTTTAATGTCTCGAATGCCTGCACACAATCAGGATTAAAATCAAAAGGTGTATATTTAGTTAATAAATGAGAGAGTGGTTTCGAAATTTTTGAAAAATCTTTAATGAACCCCCTTCACTGATACTGGTGGAGGTAGTTCCTGTATCACCTGGATCTTTGCTCGGTCCACCTCCATACCCTTGTGGGATATTTTGTGTCCCAAGACTATTCTCTCTTGTACCATGAAGTGACATTTCTCCCAATTTAGTATCAAATTCGTCTCTTCACACCTTGTTAGTACTAAGTCAAGATTATTTAAGCAAGCATCAAAAGAATCCCCAAAGACAGAAAAGTCATCCATAAAGACCTCTAAGAATTTTTCAACCATATCATGAAAAATAGACATCATACATCTTTGAAAAGTTGCAGGCGCATTACACAATCCAAATGGCATTCTCCTAAATGCAAACGTACCATAAGGACAAGTGAAGGTAGTCTTCTCTTGGTCCTCAGGTGCAATAGCTATTTGATTATACCCAGAATAGCCATCTAGAAAATAATAGAAATCATACCCTGCTAGACGCTCTATCATTTGGTCAATGAATGGGAGGGGAAAATGGTCTTTATGGGTGGCGTCATTTAACTTTCTATAATCAATGCAGACGCGCCAACCTGTGACTGTTCTAGTAGGGATCGATTCATTGTTCTCATTTTTAACTACAGTCATACCTCCTTTCTTGGGTACACATTGCACAGGAGTAACCCATGCACTATCAGAAATGGGATAGATAATACCTGCATCCAGCAGTTTGATGACCTCTGCCTTTACCACTTCTTGCATCTTTGGGTTTAACCGGCGTTGTGGTTGAACCACGGGTTTGTAAGCATCCTCCATCAAGATCTTATGCATACATGTTGATGGGCTTATCCCTCTTATGTCCGCTACTTTCCATCCGAATGCTTTCTTATGCTCCCTCAAAATCCTAAGTAGTTTGTCTTCGTTTATACCTGTTAAAGATGAAGAGACAATTACAGGCAATGACTCATTAAAATCTAAATAAACATACTTGAGATGAGGAGGGAGGGTTTTGAGTTCAAGAGTTGGTGGTTCTTCAATGGAGGGCTTTTGTGGCTTCATGTCCCTCTCTCCCAACTCGCCTAAGTTGTTCCGCACACGCCTATTATGGGGAATATTGGCATTCAAATAAACGACAATCTCTTTCAACTCGACGGTCTCGCCCAGCTTTTCAATGTCCTCTACCAAGCATGCTTCCAATTCATCCTTGTGTGTTCCCTTAAACACATTAGCAGATAACACATCAATAATATCAACACTAAAACACATATGCTCATCATGTGGGTGTTTTAAAGCTTTAAAAACGTTGAAATTGACTTGATCCTCCCCTACACGGAGGATCAACTTCCCTTGTTGGACATCTATAAGTGCCTTTCCAATAGCGAGGAATGGTCTTCCCAAGATCAGTGGCGTGTCAGCATCTTCTTCCATATCCAACACAAGGAAGTCTGTCGGGAAGATGAATTTATCGACCTTCACTAGGACATCCTCTATGATTCCTAGTGGGTATGTCACAGACTTATCTGCTAATTGAAAAGAAACTGTGGCCGATTTTGGCTCACCAAGCCCCAACTTCCTGAAAATTGACAAAGGCATAAGATTAATACTTGCACCTAAATCACATAAAGATTTTGTAAATGAAATAGACCCAATTGTGCAAGGTATAGAAAAACTCCCTGGATCTTTCAACTTAGGAGGCAGTTTGTTTTGGACAACTGTAGAACACTCCTCAGTTAACTTAATCGTCTCATGCTCACCCAATTTCCTCTTATTCGACATAATATCTTTCAAAAACTTAGCGTAGCTAGGCATTTGAAGTAAAGCATCAGCAAATGGAATATTTATTTGTAATTTCTTAAAAATTTCTAAGAATGTAGCAAAACTAGCATCTACCTTTGCCCTTTTTAATGCAACAGGAAATGGGGGAGGGATTTGTACCTTCTTGGGTGGTGCGATAGGTGTAGTGGTAGTAGTAGACTTACCATTTTCACGTGTCTGAATGTCATTCTCACCAAGTGCTCATCGTCCAGATCTCCAGTCTGTGATCCAATTTCTTTTCCACTCCTCAATGAGATCGCCTTGGCTTGCTCTCGGGGGTTCTTTTTCGTATCACTTGGTAAGCTTCCTGGTGCTCTTCCCGCTAACATATTTGCCATTTACCCCATTTGAGTTTCCAAGTTCTTAATTGATGCATCTTGATTTTGCATCCTATTCTCCATCATCGTCATGAACTTAGTTAGCAACTCTTCCATACTCAGCTTTGGTGGATAACCTGGTGGAGGTTGTGGATTCAAGACATTCTTTTGGTTGGACCAAGAGAAGTTCGGATGATTCCTCCATGGTTGGTTATAGTTGTTGGAGTATGAGTTACCCTGTGGTGGTCTATTTCCTACAAAATTTTCTTGTTCATTAGATTGCACAGGATTACCTGCCTGACATTCCGTGCTTGGATGGTTGCCTCCACATAAATCGAACGTGATCACTTGAGCTTGCATGACTGTCATGCTCAAACTGTCCATCTTCTTGTTCAAAGCCTCCAATTGAGCTTGTATTGATGTCACTTCATCCACTTGATGCATCCCAATTGGTCTTTTGGGCACATTCCTTTCGGACTGCCACTGGTAACTGTTGGATGCCATCTCTTCCAAGAGTGTGAAAGGTTCCTCTGGTGACTTTCTCATAATGGTACCTCCTGCTGCTGCGTCAATCATGGATCTATTAGCAGAAAATAAACCATTGTAAAATGTTTGTACCTGAGGCCAAATCGGAAGGCCATGATGTGGGCATCTTCGACGTAGATCCTTGAATCGCTCCCAAGCGTCGTACAGTGTCTCCGGATCATGTTGCATGAATGTTGTGATTTCATTGCGCATCTTAGCTGTCTTGGAAGGGGGAAAGTATTTTGATAGGAAGGCTTGAGCCATCCCCTCCCAAGTAGTGATCGATCCTGCAGGCAATGAATTTAACCTACTCTTAGCTTTATCATTTAAAGAAAAGGGAAAGAGTCGTAACCTGATGGCGTCGTCACTGACTCCATTGTGCTTGAACGTGTCGCATATCTCCAAAAAGTTGGAGATATGAGCATTAGGGTCATCAGTATGCGATCCTCCGAATTGCACAGAATGTTGAATCATCTGAATTATGGCAGACTTGATCTTGAAGTTATTAGCCTGAATCCTTGGTCTAGTGATGCTAGACATGGTGCCTTGAAAAGATGGTTGTGCATAGTCCATCATGGACCTTGTAATTGGCACTTCATCATTGTGTTGTTCACCATTCCCTCGATTATTCTCAGTCATCTCTCTAGTTTCTTTCCGAAGTCTTCTACAAGTTCGCTCAATCTCTAAGTCAAGTGGCTCTAATATAGGTCTGTCACTTCGTAGCATGCACTACAAAGACAACTCCCTGCAAAATTCAACACAACGAAGGAACAACAGTGGTGAAATCGTATAAACCGTAATAAAAGTAAAAATAAAAAATTATGCTAAATTATAGTCAACTAATCTCCCATGATATTACTTAGACTAGTCCCCGGCAACGGCGCCAAAATCGCTTTTATTTTAAACAGTTATTTCTGAGTGTAGCGATTCTATACCGCAAGTGCACGGTATCAAGTTTTAGTATAAGGGTTTGAAAGTAAGGAGTGTCGTACCCACAGGAACTAGTAGTAATTACCATGTTCGATTAGAATTTCTATATTTAACCTACGATTATGAAATGATTATCAAACTAAATTGACTTAAGCACAACAATTAACCTAACCAGCAGTGATGGATAATTGAAGAGAATTTATAAACGAATTATCAAGACATCGGTTCACCCATGTAATCCCCCAAAAGTTGTCTATTAATTAAGATTCAATGTTCTATGTTCTAGGGTGACGAGTTCTCCTATTTCATTTGTTATACCTTGGTCCGGTTATAACAAATCTAGCATTAATCTACAATAAACCACTCCCGTGTGTTTATTGAATGATTAATACCGAAAAACACTTTGTGAAAACTACTAGCCTTTGATTTTGGTAAATCTATTGCTATCACACGTGTGCTAGATTTTACTTGGTCCGTCTCAACCTAAAACCCACGGCCTACGTTGTATCGTAATCTCCTATGGTCAATTCAATTACGATTACCAATATCATGCAAAAGGTAGCTAATCTTTTACAAGCAATAAAAACATAAATTATGCGCAAAGATCATAGAAATTAAATCAAAACCGTTCATTAACTCAAGGGTTCAAACATGGGATCCCCTATGTCTTGACAAATATCTTAGCCAACAACCATAATCAAATTATAATGTAAAAACATGTCTTTAAACAAATTTAACATCACAATCTGAAATAAAAAATAATCAAGTTCAGAAATACTAAGATAACGAGGATGTCGCTCCGCGCGTCGCTCTGTTTTTCGTTCCTTGCGTTGTTCTTGCTCTTCAATGATTTGTGGTCTTGCTTTGGATGGAGGAATGGCTGCTAGGTCTCAGCAAAAATTGGCAAAAGTCCTTTAAAATTCGTCCCTAGGTCTGATATATAGGGTAACAATAAGTGGGAAGGAGTCCACCTTGAACCAATGGAAAGTCTTTATTTTTCCAAAAACTCTTCTCGGCGATCGATCTTCGTTCCCTCGCGATCGATCTTCGTTCCCTCGCGATCGATCTTCAATCTCTACTGGACGTGATAGCCTAATTACGCATTTCCGCGATCGATCGTTCCCTCGCGATCGATCGCGAGTCTTCACTATATATTGGTGATCGATCGCGAGTTCTTGCCGATCGATCGCCAATGTATTATGTTCAATATCAATTTTATAGCTCGGCGATCGATCGCGATGTTGTTGCCGATCGATCGCGATGTTGTTGCCGATCGATCGCGAGCTGTATAAAATTAATACTTCGAGATTTCAGTCCATTTTCTCACGTCTTCGCTCGGTTTGGTCTTTTTTAATATTATTAGCTTATTTCCTCCACTTTTATCCCCTTGGACCTAGATTCCTGAAATATACAAAAATATACCAAAAATCGTAAAATCTTCCAGGAATCAATACGAAATCAATACAAAAACATAGCAAAATGAGTGTAAAATTCACACTTATCAGATAACATTTAGAAAAAAATAGAGAAGGCACGACACGCAGGTCGTATTAAATTACAAACATTCACAAAATCCTATCTAACAGGTCATAGGGCTATACCCATGCATCATTCTCAAACAACACATAAAACATGCTATACAATTAATGAATTAAATTCTAAACATTTTAAATTTTAATTCCAATTAAAACTGTAAAATAAAATTTATGAAATTATCGTACGCTCGGAACATCACATGCCACGGATACTTGGTGTGTCTCAAGCCATGGACTTGCTAACCCTAGCAAGCCCACGGTTGCAACCATGTTTCGGGATAAAGGTTCGAAAAACCTAGCCTAACCCACGACCCAACCATGCACGTGACTAGGGTTCGAAACCCTAGCCATGTCGGCGGCGGCTTGGAGCTCATCGAGCCAAAAGGGTTCGAAACCCTAGCCACAAGACGGCGGCGGCCGAGAGCCATGGAGCCTAGGGTTCGAAACCCTAGCCAACGACGGCGGCTCGGCCCATGCTCGAGCCAAGGGTCCGAGACCCTAGCTTGCATGCGGCGAACGTGAGGTTCTCGCGAGCCAATGGCTCGGTTTTTAGCATGTATTCTTGTATACTTCGATCTGTCAATTATATCACATATAATATTGCGATAATTTCCACAAAATCGATTAACACATATCATATATGAATCATACAATTTTAAAGCATGCAAAAGATTCAAAACATGATTAAACAATTAATCACATAAATCCGATATGAGCTTTGTACACGGCTCTGATGCCACTGTTAGGAATCCAATCAAGCAATAAGCAGGGGAAAATAAAATTTGGATTCCTACCATGGACCTATACAAAGTAATCATATCGAGATTGATAAGAATCATACCCTTGTAGCGTGTTTGTAGCAGAATCCTCGTTGCAATACCACGAGTCACGAACAAAGATTAGCACCTTTGTCTCTACGGTATCCACACGATCAAATCGAAAAGGGGATGTTGAAGAACAAGTTTCTAGACTTTATCTTCAACCGAAATAAAAGCTTCACACGGTTCTTAACCGATAGACGGCGGCCGGAAAACACACGCAATCAAGGCGGCATCCGTGAGTCTCACTCGGAATTGGCGGCGGCCGAGAGTTACTCGGTGATGAGAGGCGGCCGAGAGCAATATAGTGGTTGCTACTAGGTTATGAAAAATTAACTCTTAATTATTAACCTTGTTAGCTTATTATATTTTATATATATTAGATTTAATTAAAAGGCTTTCAAAAGGCCTTATTGGTACATACCCAATATCTTAATTAAATCCATATATCTAATATTTGTAATTAAGACTCTTCTTAATTAATTAATTAATTCATCCAATGAATTTTATCTACCCTTTTGATTTAATCTTTTGTGCGACCCGATATGATCTTGCAATGTTGGCAGTGACATAAAATCTAATTTTATGTCACAAGCAATGAGCGGTATCTAGCAACACATCAAGGCTACCAAAATTATAAGAATGTCATTGACTCGACATAACCTACACACTGTGACAATATTAACCATGTAACTTAATCCCTTTGTCCAATGTGTTTAGATTGAACACGAGTCATGGAATAGTCATACTCGTATATTCAATCTTTTATTTCTTGATCCCCAAGTAGAACTAGAATAAACGAATAAGCTCGATATCACATATCGACTCATCCGAGCATGGCCATGCATTTTAGTCTTACTTGATCAAGGGCCTAAACACTTCTCATGTTATATAGGAGGGACAAATCCTTTCTTGATCTCTCAACATCCCTCTACATAATTCGTGGTGTATCCAATGATTGTCTTTATAGTTTACCCTGTTACAGGTAACGTTTGACAATATCAAGATACATGACTCCTTATGTTGGGATCTCTAGTGATCTCAAGTCGTAAGGATTACATACATTATTATCACTATGAGAATTGCTTATGACGTTCATATAACTATCCATGTAGCATTCTCATGGTGGGTCTGTCCAGTACATCGTTCTCTATCATGCACCCATGTGTTGATTTGATATCTCATATCTATGAACAATTCATCAATCAAAACATACTAGTCTCAATGCATTATCATTATCCCGATTCATGATAATACTTAACTAGGGACAATCTTTAAGAACAATACGATATTATTCTAAGGACATTAACTTATATATTAGTTCATGTTACACAGATACTCGAATAATATATAATAATGAATTGCCATTAACAAAATCATAATACATTGTATGTCATAAACAATCATCTAATGAGTTGTCTTAGGGCACATCCCAACAGCAAAGTACGAGAACTTGTCAGCCATAGTTAACTGCAGTACATTCCTTTCACTCAATATGTCCCGATTGAATCAAGGGCATTGGTTGATCGAGACCCTTTATGATTTCAATAACTATGTATTTGTTTAACGTTATATGATTCATTGTGTGTATATGAAAAACTCTTTTTTCACAATCAATGCCCACTCTGGCTAGAGATTCCTTGAATCATATGCAGAAAAACACATAGGACGTCCTGGTTCATCAAGACCAGTGGTGAATCCCCAACGACAATCATAGGCCTTTAACAGCATCACTGAATACCCAAAATAACAACTTTATGACCCACATGTGATCAGTCATTAAACAAAATTACACAACTATTTGTCAAGACCTCAATGACGCCTTGGGTCATGAGGAGTAATGGTGCACAACTATGACTAGAAATTCTATACTCGACAAATGGTAACCACTTATATTATTCCGAGTACGGTGGTTCAGTGACCTCATTCCTAATGAGCACCTATTCATGTGTGCTGACTTCTCTAACGGCGCACTACACTAGATACATCATGAATACCAGTCTCTGACGAGCATCGATATCCCATTCTCGAAGGCTCATAGACCAGGAACATTTAGAAATCGCCGTCGAGAATGTATTTCATGGTCACCATTATATGCGTAACCACATTCTGTGGACTATAGCAATCTCAAGGACTTCATTAATACATCAAGATGCATGGATAAACAGATGAAGAAGTGCCATATATATTAATATTCAAACAAATATTTGTCATAATAAGGTTATAAGTACAATCAATCAACTATTGATTTACTTAATCATGTATGACAACAATATCTTTCACTTTCCCAAAGCCAACTACCCATGTGTCTAAAGACCATCTTCCCAAGATGTCTGACAGACACCAATCATTGTAAAGGCTTTGTCAATGGATTCACTATATTTTTCTGTTGAAGCAATTTTCTCGATAATAATGTCGCCTCTACCATCTCTCTCATGAGATGGTATTTTCTCAATATATGTTTGGATCCTGATGAGATCTTGGCTATTCATAATAACTCATCTGTTGTCACAGTACATAGGGACTGTGTCAACTGTATTAGAACTTACACCCAACCCTTGGATGAAATTTCATATCCAAACTGCATCTTTGTTGCATCGTATGCTGCAATGTATTCAGCTTTATTGGTGGAATCCATTGTGGTGTCTTGCTGTGATATCACCGAAATGTTTATATGCATTTGAACATTAATTATGTTATGAAGATTATGGTATTAATTTATTGATGATGATATATTAATATTGGGAAATGCTTAGTCATGCGGTGGTGATGACCTAGTAATGCATTTAGGGTACATGTTGTATATGTTGGGGATTCGAATTATGGCATGATTATTTGGGGTGTGTGTTGATCTTTGTGGTATAGCATGTTTAATTGGAATTAGAAGTGTTTTATTGTATAAATGCTATAAAATATCATGTGAGGATATTTTAAATACGTCATGCTAAATACCGGGACCAAAATATAACACATCACACAACCCACCACCCAACGCATACCTGCAGCAACTGGCCATACCCCTCACTTTACCTCTTCCCCCACTCAATCTCAATCACCCTTTCCCCCATTTTCTTCCAGCATCTGAGCAACAAGAGGGAGTGTAAAGCTTGGGAAATATTACCCTTGTTCTTGCTAAGGAAGTGGGGCAAAAGGGGTAAGGAATCATTTTTGTGTTTTGGTTAAATGGTTGGTTGAGTTTTTTAAGATATTGAGTAGAATTGGCATGTGTAGTAGCCTTTTATTGAAATACTTGTTTTGAGTAGCTACATGGTAGCATATTGGTGTTTTATGTGTGTTGAGTTGTTGGGGTATGTTAGTTTGTGGTGTATTTTATGATAGCTTTGGGAAGGTGCTCGAAAATGGTTATTTTTCGCGATTACAGAGCAGCTCGATCGATCGAGAAGTCCCCTCCGATCGATCGCGCATGGCAGGGGAAAGTTTTGGAAAGATAATGCTCTGCTCGATCGATCGGTGAGATCACCTCGATCGATCGAGCGAGGCAGCGAGTTGGGCACTGTTTATCATGCTTTCTCGATCGATCGAGACTTGGGTACCGATCGATCGAGAGAGGCAGAATCTTGGCAAATATTTTTTAAATCGTTTATTTTGAGGACTTTTTGACAATGATTCTTGAAATGGTATCTAATATTGTATTATGTGGTTGTGTAGAGTCATCACAGGTAGCCACACAACGCAGGGGATAGAGCCCTGCAACTGAAGATATTTTGGAAAGGTACGTAAGAGACGTACGGGCACCCCAACTATGATGACCAGGGATTATTGATGTTAATCCCGGAGTGTTAATAACCCCTAAAGTTGTTTTACGTGGAAATTTGGAGTGTAATCACGGTGCTGGGCCTTCTAGGCTCGTTTATTTGGGTAGTTGGGATCGTTGGATCCCGAGGTTGAGATTGTATTCTCATTTGGGTGAAAAACCTAAGAGTTGGGTTTTTAGTGTGACTCGGGATCAGGGGCGCTTTGTGTGGGCACCGGTAGGGGGTTTTGGAGTTAGAGAGAGAATTTTTGAAAATAGATGATTTTTAATGAATCATGATGTATTTGTGGGGCTATTAGTATTTTGGGGTATTTTTGCTATAAATACCAGTTGAACCCGAGATTTTAATTTTAAAAAAAGCATTTCAGCACCTTACCTTCTCTCTCCCCGCGTCCGCTGCCTTCCCGTCGCACCCAGCCCCCGCGCACAAAAGCGGTGCGCCCGCCGCCGTCCGGCCGCCGTTCGGCGCGTCTGACCCACCGTTGGATTCGTCTCTCCGAGGCGCAGCTTCCCACACCAGCAATTCGAGGTTTAGTAGCGATTTGAGTTCGGATTTTACAGGAAAGCGCCGATCCCCAATTTCTAGGGTTTATCGGATTTCGACCGATTTACTTCCGATTTTCGATTGGCACATCGTTCCTCGGGGCATGGAACTCGAGCAAGGTTTGGCTTGGACTTCGGAGATATAAGGTGAACAGGTACATCGATGGCTGTGGAGCTGAGCTCGAGCTGTTGATTGGATGTACTCCCAGGATCGTGGTACCAGGGCTTGATGGAGCACGGTATCGTATAGAGTACTTATATACACCTGAGGATTATATACACATTCATGATGCTCACATGTGAGCACGATTATACTTGTATATGGATTGTATATAAAGGCATGAGCCTTTCTCTCTTTCATTCTATGTTGCATGCAATTAGAGGTAGAATTGCTAAATGATATGAGAGTCATTGGTGTATTATGTGGGTGTTGAAACCCACTTTTGTCGTCATATGTGTGGTGTCTTCCCTGGATGGGAATTTACTTAGAATTTCTGTATTCTATTGAGTATTGTGCTTCCCTGACCGGGAATCATGTTATGTGTTGTGCTTTTATTTCGGGATAGCTCTATTTATGGGGAGACTCTGCCCAAATTTTTATAAAAGCCCACAATGTGAAAAGTGGCACAAAGGGGATGGAAATGGGCGAACTTTATGAGTCTATTTGTTGTTAGGAGGATGATCTTATAACATTGAGTATTAAAGAAAATTTTGTAATTGCCATTCAATGGTAAAGTATCATCTGAGTTTCCCGTTTGATTTTTATTGAAATCATGTGCCACACATAGTGGTTAATACACTAATCAAGGGTTAAGGGCTAGGGGTCCTTACATTAGTGGTATCAGAGCAGTGGTTGCTCATTGGGGCTGTTAAGGGCCTAGGAAGTCATTGGTAGCACATATTATGCATGATGGCATTAATGTTGTACGACATAACTAATTGTTTATGTGCTTTTATGATATGAAAAGTGGTATTGCTAACCATTGTGGTTGCAGGAATCGTGTGGAACACGATAGGATGGCATTAATGGTAATGTCTGGCACTCCGTATGTCATGGGCCAAGGAATTTGGTTTTTAAGAAAATCAGGTAAAAGGGATAATTCCGAGGTAACATGTCTTGGTACATATTGACATGCTAGTGGTTGCATATATGTATTGCATGTTTGACGCATTGTGTATATGGCTATTGTTGCTAGCCATGATGGTTGCAGGTTACAGGAAATACGGAGTATGAAAAGGAATGATGATTATACATTCCAGGAGTCTTGTTATCATAGTGAAAAATTTTATGAGGTTCTGTAGTAATGATGCGGGGAGGATTGTACCGCTCATTATGAGTTTCTGTAGTAATGATGCGGGGAGGATTGTACCGCTCATTTTGAGTTTCTGTAGTAATGATGCGGGGAGGATTGTACCGCTCATTATGAGTTTCTGTAGTAATGATGCGGGGAGGATTGTACCGCTAATTATGAGGTTCTGTAGTAATGATGCGGGGAGGATTGTACCGCTCATTATGAGTTTCTGTAGTAATGAAGCGGGGAAGATTGTACCGCTCATTATGAGGACACGGATGATAGCGGTGATGTATTCCGCTGTGTCGATTTATATTCATTTCATTATGAGGACACGGATGATAGCGGTGATGTATTCCGCTGTGTCGATGATGATGATTCATCTCTTTGTGATTATTGGCGATGGTTTATACCGCCGGACACGGATGATAGCGGTGATGTATTCCGCTGTGTCGATGATGATGATTCATCTCTTTGTGATTATTGGCGATGGTTTATACCGCCGGACACGGATGATAGCGGTGATGTATTCCGCTTTGTCGATGATGATGATTCATCTCTTTGTGATTATTGGCGATGGTTTATACCGCCGGACATGGATGATAGCGGTGATGTATTCCGTTGTGTCGATGATGATGATTCATCTCTTTGTGATTATTGGCGATGGTTTATACCGCCGGACACGGATGATAGCAGTGATGTGTTCCGCTGTGTTGATGATGAGGATTCACCTCTTTGTGATTATTGGCGATGATTCGTGCCGCCGTATATGTTGATAGCGATGCCTCATTCCGCTATTACGTGGATTTACGATGACTCATTCTTTTATGAGGACTGGCGATG
This sequence comes from Haberlea rhodopensis, assembly GCA_907163345.1. Classification (NCBI taxonomy): domain Eukaryota; kingdom Viridiplantae; phylum Streptophyta; class Magnoliopsida; order Lamiales; family Gesneriaceae; genus Haberlea; species Haberlea rhodopensis. The sequence goes on along the minus strand of CAJQUN010000393.1, from coordinate 423,719 downwards.
ATTCGTGCCGCCGGATATGTTGATAGCGATACCTCTTTTCTCTATTATGTGGACGATGATTCATGCTCAGGTGTATAGCGATGTTTCATGCCACTTATTATATGACGAGGTATCATGCCGTCGATTCTATAGCAATGGATTGTGCCGCTATGTATTCATCACAGGATTTTGCCGCCTTCGAGCGATGGGTGCTGATTACGCACTACTATTGAGCGACGGAGACAGGTATGCCGCTATATGTTAGCGATGAGGTATGAGATATTGCTATTCTATTAGCATTATTATAGCTGGAATGCGTTGATATACATGTTTTATTATGCCTATTTGACTAGCATGATGGTGGATGACATACGCTGATGTACATGGACCGTCACGAGTTTACTGGGTTGTTTAGATGTCATTGTTGACATGTATCGTCACTAGTTGACAATGCCTTAGATGCCATGAGTTGGCATGTGTCGTCACGGGATGACGATGACGATGGTGTAGGAGATGTCTTATTAGACATGCATCATCGTTACGATGAACAATGCGTTGAGTATACGTATTCAGTGGTATGCCTTGGGTGCCAGTACCGAGCACAAGGTGGTGTGTGCGTCACCGATTGACGGGACCCTTATACCGAGCGGGTTGCTCGAGGAATGGATGGATGCGCTGTACATGTGATTGTACCGCAGCTTATGTTTGGGGTGATGATATTACGAGTGGTGATACCCTTGAGGTATGCTCGTTGGAATGGCTTTTTGGCCATGTAAATTGATGACAGGAGTAATCGTGGAGGAATTACTCGCTTTCTATTGATATGACATGTGGTAGACATGGTCACACCACCCATGAGGGTGTAGGATGGGTCCTAAGGGAGTAGGATCAGGTTATGTTAAGTACATAGGGACACTGGAGTGTCCAGGGTGTATAGGCATTAGAGGAATGTTGGGTAAAGACCCACTACTCTATTGATTTTCTTCCCACAGTATGGTATGCCGTGCGGAAACGTCCATCTTATTGGTAGGTTTGAGGTGAACCTAGAGAGGCAGCGACTAGTTTGTCTGCCGCGTGTGTGCAGCACCATGAGGGGCTTGCTAGAGCCGTTATACTGTTCGTTGGAACCAAGTTTGGCAAATCGTAAGGTGATACGATGTGGATTGTGGTGGACTCTAGTAGTCACCACGTCATTTGAGGTTGAGGTTGTGTATACCTCACTGAAACGTGTATACGTTTATGTTTAATCTTGGTGAGACTTGTCTGGGACAGCTCATAATGTTGGAGTACCAACAAGAGAGTCATCAAGTCGTTGTTGACTCGATCTGGGGAATCCGTGTATTTGGGTGTTATTGTATCCAGTTTTTCCGAACGTTGGTTCGAGACTTGTGGATCTCGAGTTCGATGGCACTTCCCTTGTGAGGAAGGAGGTAGTATTATACCCATTTGGGAATCTTGAAAGATTCGGTAAGTTGGTGCATGTGGTGTTGATTTTGAGAATCACGCCGTGTTGTTGATCGTCGATTTTCATTCTCCACTGGATGGGAATGACTCAGGATTTACAGTTGTGTTTGGGGCTTAGGTGTATGTTGTAGATACCCGAGCCAAGTGCATTGAGTATGCATGTGATGTCAGTGCTTAGGCAGGTATACCGGAGAGTATACGGATGCCAGTTATTGATTTCCTTTCTGTCAAGCATAGAGTTATGCTATTTTTGGATGGTTAAATCTCTGATGAGAGATATGGAACACCTTGAGATTGAGAATCTCCATGGCACGATAATTATGAGGAATAATCGTGAAGTTAGTTGACTCCCTTTGAGGATGGATTATCTTGTGTGGGTTAAGGTATCCTTATTGGTGTTTTCCTCCGAGTTATTCGATAGCCTTCCCAAGTTTGGATTGTTAAATCCTAGGATTATCAAGGGATGGCAGGAATTCGGATTGGTTGGGTGTCGCTGTCGACACAAGCGTTGAGGATGCAATGGGTTTATTGCATGTCCTTTCAGAATTTGAAACTCTGTGGAGTCTCGATTGTTTATTTATGATTAGGATGAGATTCTTGGAACATCCGGAAGTGGACATCTTGTGATATGTCTTTTGTGTGAATCTGTGGCCGTGAGTTGCCCAAATTGAGTTGCAATGATGCAACTGCTCATTCGATGGGGGAGGTTTGAAAGTGGAAACCAGGTTTGGTATGTGTACACCGTGGTATATGAATGTTTCCCTCGCAACGATGTATGTTAGACATCGTGAGTCATGATAGAGATGTCATTGAATGATATCTACGATGGAATCGGGAGCGATTCGAATCCTTGCAGTTTCAGTTGACTAACTGCTTTTGAATTATTAGCGTTGAGTTGTGCTGACGCTCTTTGACGTTATGATGGATTTGGAAGTCTATTCCACTCCAGAGTTTGACACGAGGTCAACGTTCTCACGGTTGAGGTGTCATTCAGGATGCGTTCTTACTAGTTGTATTAGAACTAAGGATGACTGTCCGATCTATGGTCATAAGTATGGGTTGTTTTGCAGTCATGAGGGACTGACTTTTGGGAAGAACCGCATCGAGGTACGTTTTGCCTCTTGGGTGATATGTTGGTTTTGGTAAGTCGCTCTGTTCCAGGGTTTGGTGCGAGGTAGGTACCCTCACGTTTATTAATACGATTCTGATATGATCAAGAATCGAGTTTATGGCTTCATGTTGTTGTGTAGCCTGGGTGTTACGTGATACACCGGTGCTAATTTCGAGGACGAAATTCTTTTAGTGGGGGATATTGTGATGACCAGGGATTATTGATGTTAATCCCGGAGTGTTAATAACCCCTAAAGTTGTTTTACGTGGCAATTTGGAGTGTAATCGCGGTGCTGGGCCTTCTGGGCTCGTTTATTTGGGTAGTTGGGATCGTTGGATCCCGAGGTTGAGATTGTATTCTCATTTGGGTGAAAAACCTAAGAGTTGTGTTTTTAGTGTGACTCGGGATCAAGGGTGCTTTGTGTGGGCACCGGTAGGGGGTTTTGGAGTTAGAGAGTGAATTTTTGAAAACAGATGATTTTTAATGAATCATGATGTATTTGTGGGGCTATTAGTTTTTCGGGGTATTTTTGCTATAAATATTAGTTGAACCCGAGATTTTAATTTTAAAAAAAGCATTTCAGCACCTTACCTTCTCTCTCCCCGCGTCCGCTGCCTTCCCGTCGCCCCCAGCCCCCGCGCACAAAAGCGGTGCGCCCGCCGCCGTCCGGCCGCCGTTCGGCGCGTCCGGCCCACCGTTGGATTCGTCTCTCCGAGGCACAGCTTCCCACACCAGCAATTCGAGGTTTAGTAGCGATTTGAGTTCGGATTTTACAGGAAAGCGCCGATCCCCAATTTCTATGGTTTATCGGATTTCGACCGATTTACTTCCGATTTTCGATTGGCACATCGTTCCTCGGGGCATGGAACTCGAGCAAGGTTTGGCTTGGACTTCGGAGATATAAGGTGAACAGGTACATCGATGGCTGTGGAGCTGAGCTCGAGCTGTTGATTGGATGTACTCCCAGGATCGTGGTACCAGGGCTTGATGGAGCACGGTATCGTATAGAGTACTTATATACACCTGAGGATTATATACACATTCATGATGCCCGCATGTGAGCACGATTATACTTGTATATGGATTGTATATAAAGGCATGAGCCTTTCTATCTTTCATTCTATGTTGCATGCAATTAGAGGTAGAATTGCTAAATGATATGAGAGTCATTGGTGTATTATGTGGGTGTTGAAATGTGAGACCCCGTTATCACATCAAGATATTAAGGTGCAATTTAGAGAACTAAACATACATGCGATTATATCAGAGTAATGTGCCGTGTTGATTAACCTGAGCTTTAGAGATTACAGTACCAAAATGTTCCAAAAGGAAAGACGTACATCCTACAAAGGTACTACATCATAGTCTTACTCTACTCAGTAGAAGCTATACAAAAACTCTAACATGCTAATCCTGTAGCACTCCTTACAGCTCAGCATATCAACCCCGGCCCTGGTTCTCGTCAACAAAAGCACCTACAAAGACAACCCCCAACACATGAGCATAACACAATTCATATTTAACATAATATGAAAGTAAGGCATAAATGCAAATCTTAAACACAAGTCCTTCCTGTATTTCCAGCATTTATATCGCCCATTGGTTGTCCCTGTACCATAATTCATAATAGAAACACATTATATGAATGTATGGATATGCAATGTCATGACATTCCTTTTCCCTTAAATCCTTATTTCATCCTGAGCCCTTATCATTAGTACATTTTAATGCTTCTTGCTACTCCATGTAAGCGGAATTCTTCATCGCTTCCAATGGACTTTAGCGTTGCTACTCCATGTAAGCGGAATTCTTCATCGCTTCCAATGGACTTTAGCGTTGCTACTCCATGTAAGCGGAATTCTTCATCGCTTCCAATGGACTTTAGCGTAAGCCATTAAAATCCTTACTAAGATAACTTTGACTCGTGAAATACACCTCTTATATTTCACAACATACATATGCAAAAACAATGCATAAAAACATGTATCATAATCTTAATGCACCACATTGCATTCATCATGTGTCATAAAGACAAACATAAAGTACATGTTACCGTTGGGATGCCCGTACGTCGCTTACGTACCTTTCAAAAGATAGAGGAGTCAATCGACTTTATCTCCTCGGTTGTGCTGGCACCTGGGATGGTTCTACATAGCCACACAACACAATATTAGGCACCTCATAATAATCCGGAAGCAAAACCAAATAAAAAACCAAACAAATCCTTTAATATCATCTCGCGATCGATCGCCCATGAGCCCCGATCGATCGCGAGATGCTACTGCCTCGCATACCAGAAAAATTCAATCCGCGATCGATCGCCACTATATTGGCGATCGATCGCCAAAACTTACTGGAACGTCGCGATCGATCCTGCCTCCTTGGCGATCGATCGCCAACCTTGTTCCTTCGGCGATTTTCCAGAATTGCTTAACACCGATAATCATACCCTTAAATCTAACATGTAGGACAATATACATACCAAGACCATCATGCTAGCATTTGAACTACACTACCCTGAGTGTATTCAAACCAAATATACACCCTTAGCATAAACCTACATGCATAAACATCGATCATTAAAACAAGTACTGGATCAACTTTTTCTGGAAACAGGGCACATTTTCATTTCCAGAATTCTTGAGCACCTCTTTTCATGCTATTAAAACTAACACATATAACATAAACCTTGCTCAACTAAACATGCCATGGGTTTCACAAAACTACCAAGCATGTTTTTACATCAAAGTTTCTCCAATATATAAGCTTATCATGCATGATAACACCTCCTCAAAAACACTCCCAACCCACGTTTTCCAGAAAAACAGAGTAAATCTCTACCCAGATTTTTGAGCACTACTTTTCACAAGCTTAAATCTTCCACATAAAACATACATCATGCTTAAGGAAAATTACAGAGAGACTCATAAAAACACCATGTAAGCATTTAAATCACAGGTTTCAAGAAACATATGCTAACATGCCGTTTTTCACCATGCTCAAAAGTAGAACCAAACCAGTTTTTCCAGAAAGAAACAGGGTAGTTCCTCACCCTACTTTGCCCCGATTTTTGAAGGATTTCCAGGCGATGGAAATGGAAGGGCTCCTCCTAAAATTGCTTAGCAGCTGCTGGATGGTATTTTGGAAGAGGAGGTTCGAAATTTGGAGTGCTGGAAAGGTGTTAAATTATTGAGCCAAGTGGAAGCATGGCCAGCTCATGCTGAGTCAAAGTATGGGTTGGGGGGGGTGGTTAAGTGTTGGGTGGTTTGATGTGTTATGTTTTGGTCCCGATTTGGCACGATGTACTTAAAATATCCCCACATGATATTTATAGTATTTTCTCAACAAAATACTTCAATTACCCTTTTTGCATGCTTTACCAAAACAACAATACACACCCCAAAAACCCAATACATGTTACATGCACCCTGAAGTAATTCTCCCCAATATAATTCATCCAATCCCATGAATTAACACATTAACATCACAATATAACTTAAATGATTAAAAATCACATAATCATTTCGGGGATATCACAATACTCCCCTACTTATAGGATTTCGTCCCGAAATCAAACATGCTACTATCCAGAAATAAAACAGTAAATAAACGCATACCAGAAAACAGTTCTGGATAGTACTGCACCATGTGTCGCTCTGTCTCCCACGTGGCCTCCTCGACACCCCTACGATCCCACTGTACCTTGATCATAGGAATAACCTTGTTCCGAAGTCTGCGGTCTGCTCTATCCAAAATCCTGATAGGCCGCTCCACATAAGAAACATCGGACTCAATCTGAACCTCTGAAGGCTGCAACACATGTGAGGGATCTGGCTCATACTTCCTCAGCATAGACACATGAAAAACGTCGTGTATGCCAGACAGAGAGGGCGGTAAAGCCAACCGGTACGCCAGAGTACCAATACGCTGTAAGATCTCATACGGCCCTACATACCTCGGGGATAACTTCCCTCGCATCCCAAACCGTACTACGCCTCTGAAGGGTGAGATCTTTAAAAACACTCTGTCGCCTAACTGAAACTCCAACGGTCTACGCCGCTGATTGGCATATGCTGCCTGTCTATCCTGAGCTGCCTTCATCTTTGTTCTGATAACCTTAACTTTCTCTTCCATTTCCTGAATCAACTCAGGTCCTCCAACCGACTTACGGTCCATGTCATCCCAACACAAGGGTGACCTACAACGCCTACCATAGAGGGCCTCGAAAGGAGCCATCTGAATACTTGCCTGGTAGCTGTTGTTGTAAGAAAATTCCACCAAGGCTATCGAGTCCTGCCACGAAGTGTCGAACTCCAGCACACAAGCCCTCAACATATCTTCGAGCGTCTGTATCGTACGCTCGGTCTGTCCGTCCGTCTGGGGATGATAGGCTGTGCTCAACCTCAACTCTGTACCTAGAGCTGTCTGCAGACCCTCCCAAAAGTGAGATGTAAACCGCGGATCTCGATCTGACACAATCGAAACAGGGATCCCGTGCAGTCTCACCACATCTTTGACATATAACTGCGCCATTCTTAAATGCGTGAAGGTCATACAGTAGGGAATGAAATGAGCACTCTTAGTCAACCTGTCCACGACTACCCAGATGGCATCAAAACCCGAAACAGTCCTCGGCAAGTGGGTCACGAAATCCATAGATACGTGCTGCCACTTCCACTCGGGTACTTCTAAACTTCTTAGTTCACCTCCAGGCCTTTGTCTCTCAGCTTTTACTTGCTGACAAATCAAACAACGCTTGACAAAAGAGGTGACATCCTGTTTCATACGCCTCCACCAGAACTGGCTGCGTAGATCCTTATACATCTTTTTCCCACCTGGATGGATACTCATCCTGCTGCAATGAGCTCGCTGTAATATACCTTGGCGTAACTCGGGTGTATCTGGAACCACCCATCTGTCGCCGAGCCTCAGAGAACCGTCATCATCCACTCTGAATCTCGATGGCTGTCCTGAATGAACCACTAACATCCATCTCTGAACCTCTACATCGGTCCCCTGAGCCTTCCTGATGTGATCAAATATAACAGGCTCAGCTAGCAAGGTCAAAACCTGTACTGGTGAAGAAGATACATCATAATCGAATCCCAATTGGCAGTAGGAGCCAAACATAGCTGACAGAGACATAGCATCCTCTGCTGTGCTCCTCACCTTCCGACTCAAAGCGTCGGCTGTCAAATTTGCTTTTCCCGGGTGATATTCGATTTCACAATCGTAGTCCTTCAGCAGGTCCATCCATCTCCTCTGCCTCATGTTCAGCTCAGCCTGTGTAAACAAGAATTTCAGGCTCTTGTGATCAGTGAAGATGGTAAATGAGGTACCGTATAAGTAGTGTCGCCATATCTTCAAGGCGAACACTATAGCTGCCAACTCCAGATCATGGACTGGATACCTCGTCTCATGTGGCTTCAACTGTCTCGAAGCGTAAGCCACTACATGTTTGTCCTGCATCAGCACGCACCCTAATCCCTGTAGAGATGCATCGGTATAAAGAACAAATCCTTTGTTCTCCTTGGGTATCACTAGAACTGGCGCAGTAGTCAGTCTGTGCTTTAATTCCCGGAAACTCTGCTCACAAGCCTCTGACCAACAAAATGGGACTCCCTTCTGAGTCAGCTGGGTAAGTGGCTTGGCGATCTTTGAGAAACCCTCGACGAAACGTCGATAATAGCCAGCCAGACCAAGAAAACTTCGAATCTCACTGACTGAAGTAGGGGTAGACCAATCCATAACTGCCTCTATCTTCCTCGGGTCTACTGATATCCCCTCTCGGGATATGATATGGCCCAAAAATGCAACACTGTTCAGCCAAAACTCACACTTGCTGAGTTTGGCGTATAACTGATGATCTCTGAGGATCTGGAGTACTATCCTCAGATGATCGGCATGATCCTCCTCATTCCTCGAATAGACTAGGATGTCATCAATAAACACGATCACAAACTGATCGAGGTACTCCTGAAATACTCTGTTCATCAGGCTCATAAAGACTGCAGGTGCATTTGTCACACCGAACGGCATCACCAAGAACTCATAGTGCCCATACCGAGTTCTAAAAGCCGTCTTTTGAACATCACCAGCTCTAACCCGTACCTGGTGATAGCCTGACCTCAAATCTATCTTGGAGTACACCTCCGTACCCTGAAGTTGGTCGAACAGATCATCAATCCTCGGAAGCGGATATCTGTTCTTCACTGTAGCCTTGTTCAGTTGCCTGTAGTCAATGCACAGACGCATTGATCCATCCTTCTTTTTCACAAACAAGACTGGCGCACCCCAAGGCGATACACTAGGGCGGATGTATCCCTTGTCGAGGAGCTCCTGTAACTGTACCTTCAGCTCCCTCAGCTCTGCCGGTGCCATCCTGTATGGGGCACGAGAAATGGCTGATGTCCCTGGCAGCAGCTCAATAGCAAACTCCACATCCCTGACTGGCGGAAATCCCGGAATCTCATCTGGAAACACATCACTGAACTCCGCCACAACTGGAATGTCCTCGGCTCTCACTTCCTTCTCCTCTGAAGCATTCATAGCATAAATAAGGTACCCAGTATGACCACGTTCCAATAACCGCGACATCTTAACCGCCGAGATTACTGGTATCCTTGGACGAGAGCCGTCCCCATAAAAAGTCCACTGGAACCCCTGATCAGACAGAAAACGAACCATCCTCTTTTGGCAATCTACCATAGCTCGGTATCTGCTCAACACATCAATGCCGATAATGCAGTCAAAGTCTGCCATCTCTAACTGAATCAAATCGGCCCTCAGATCATTGCCCTCAAAATAAATGAGGCAATCTGATAACTGTCGATCCGCAATCACATGCTTCCCCGTGGGTGTCGAGACCATGAGAGGCGTGGGTAACAGAGACGAGCACAAATGGTGTCCTTCCACAAAGGCAGTAGATACAAAGGAATGGGAAGCACCTGTATCTATCAATATAAGTGCAGGGTACGTAAGTAAATGACACGTACCAGCAATGACCTCCTCTGGGGCTGCCTCGGCCTGCTCCCTGGTCAGTGCATACACCTGTCCCTGCGGCGGTCCTGTCGTCTGACCTCCCAGGGGTCGTGGTGCAAACTGCTGCCTCTGTGGTGCCCTCCCAGCATCAAACCTTGGCCTATTCGGCCCTGAATCCGTCTGAACTGCCCGATTGGGGCAACCCCGAGCTATGTGGCCCATCTTGCCACAGATATAGCAACCTCGACAGTCACGTAACAAATGCCATCCTCCGCAGTTGGTACACCTGGTTACCTCTGTCCTGTTTCCCTGTGGATGCCCCCGGGTGTTCTGTTTCTGTCCATGAGACTTCTTCCCACTAAACCTGGAAGATGATGAGGCCCCACGAGCCTTAAACTGATCCCCTCGTGGCTTCAGACTATCAGTAGTAGGCCTCTGTGATGGTACAAAAGGGGGTACAGCATCCTTGTATGCGTCTACGGCAATCTCTGCCAACTCTGCCCGTGTCAGGGCGTCGTCAAACGAGCTGGGGTTGTTAGAGATAACCCTATCGAATAGCTCCGGCCTCAGACCTTTCAGAAAGTTCCTCATCTTGGCATGGCTGCTGACAGCAATATGAGGTACATACCTCAGCAGTGAGGAATACTGCATAGCGTAGTCTGCTACGGACATGCTACCCTGCTTCAAACTGTTGAACTCATCTTCCTTCAATTGTCTGGCAGCCGCAGAGAAATACCGGTTAAGGAACCGGGTCCGGAATACAGTCCAGTCAACTGCCATACCTAGAGCTCTCAGCTCCATCACGGTGGTCTTCCACCACATAGCAGGCTTCTTAGCCAGCTGAAACTCTGCTAACCTCAGCCATGCCGTGAGTGCACAAGGTGCAGTCACAAGTATCTGCTCTATACGTTCCAACCATTCCTCAGCTACTTCACCAGACTCAGTCCCCTCAAACATGGGCGGATGGAAACTCAGAAACTGCTTCAAACTGAGCTCCCCTGGCAGTAATATCTGTACACTGGGCTCCACGCCCACAGCAGGTGGTGGTAAGGGGTTCGGCTGAGCAATACTGGCATGTCTACTATCCATATCTCCTACCTCTTCATTGAGGTCCGCCATGCTGCAACACAATAGTTAACAACAATACCAAAAGCAGTTCATAATATAAGCCGTTAGATAACAAGAGTAAAATATTCAAAGCATGTTAGTATAACACGTATACAACCATATGCATCACATGCATAAGCATGCCTAAATGAATACCTAGCCAACTTGTCTCTAAAGGCTACCCTTCACTCTTCCCTGGTTATCTAACCACTGCTCTGATACCACTAAATGTGAGACCCCGTTATCACATCAAGATATTAAGGTGCAATTTAGAGAACTAAACATACATGCGATTATATCAGAGTAATGTGCCGTGTTGATTAACCTGAGCTTTAGAGATTACAGTACCAAAATGTTCCAAAAGGAAAGACGTACATCCTACAAAGGTACTACATCATAGTCTTACTCTACTCAGTAGAAGCTATACAAAAACTCTAACATGCTAATCCTGTAGCACTCCTTACAGCTCAGCATATCAACCCCGGCCCTGGTTCTCGTCAACAAAAGCACCTACAAAGACAACCCCCAACACATGAGCATAACACAATTCATATTTAACATAATATGAAAGTAAGGCATAAATGCAAATCTTAAACACAAGTCCTTCCTGTATTTCCAGCATTTATATCGCCCATTGGTTGTCCCTGTACCATAATTCATAATAGAAACACATTATATGAATGTATGGATATGCAATGTCATGACATTCCTTTTCCCTTAAATCCTTATTTCATCCTGAGCCCTTATCATTAGTACATTTTAATGCTTCTTGCTACTCCATGTAAGCGGAATTCTTCATCGCTTCCAATGGACTTTAGCGTTGCTACTCCATGTAAGCGGAATTCTTCATCGCTTCCAATGGACTTTAGCGTTGCTACTCCATGTAAGCGGAATTCTTCATCGCTTCCAATGGACTTTAGCGTAAGCCATTAAAATCCTTACTAAGATAACTTTGACTCGTGAAATACACCTCTTATATTTCACAACATACATATGCAAAAACAATGCATAAAAACATGTATCATAATCTTAATGCACCACATTGCATTCATCATGTGTCATAAAGACAAACATAAAGTACATGTTACCGTTGGGATGCCCGTACGTCGCTTACGTACCTTTCAAAAGATAGAGGAGTCAATCGACTTTATCTCCTCGGTTGTGCTGGCACCTGGGATGGTTCTACATAGCCACACAACACAATATTAGGCACCTCATAATAATCCGGAAGCAAAACCAAATAAAAAACCAAACAAATCCTTTAATATCATCTCGCGATCGATCGCCCATGAGCCCCGATCGATCGCGAGATGCTACTGCCTCGCATACCAGAAAAATTCAATCCGCGATCGATCGCCACTATATTGGCGATCGATCGCCAAAACTTACTGGAACGTCGCGATCGATCCTGCCTCCTTGGCGATCGATCGCCAACCTTGTTCCTTCGGCGATTTTCCAGAATTGCTTAACACCGATAATCATACCCTTAAATCTAACATGTAGGACAATATACATACCAAGACCATCATGCTAGCATTTGAACTACACTACCCTGAGTGTATTCAAACCAAATATACACCCTTAGCATAAACCTACATGCATAAACATCGATCATTAAAACAAGTACTGGATCAACTTTTTCTGGAAACAGGGCACATTTTCATTTCCAGAATTCTTGAGCACCTCTTTTCATGCTATTAAAACTAACACATATAACATAAACCTTGCTCAACTAAACATGCCATGGGTTTCACAAAACTACCAAGCATGTTTTTACATCAAAGTTTCTCCAATATATAAGCTTATCATGCATGATAACACCTCCTCAAAAACACTCCCAACCCACGTTTTCCAGAAAAACAGAGTAAATCTCTACCCAGATTTTTGAGCACTACTTTTCACAAGCTTAAATCTTCCACATAAAACATACATCATGCTTAAGGAAAATTACAGAGAGACTCATAAAAACACCATGTAAGCATTTAAATCACAGGTTTCAAGAAACATATGCTAACATGCCGTTTTTCACCATGCTCAAAAGTAGAACCAAACCAGTTTTTCCAGAAAGAAACAGGGTAGTTCCTCACCCTACTTTGCCCCGATTTTTGAAGGATTTCCAGGCGATGGAAATGGAAGGGCTCCTCCTAAAATTGCTTAGCAGCTGCTGGATGGTATTTTGGAAGAGGAGGTTCGAAATTTGGAGTGCTGGAAAGGTGTTAAATTATTGAGCCAAGTGGAAGCATGGCCAGCTCATGCTGAGTCAAAGTATGGGTTGGGGGGGGTGGTTAAGTGTTGGGTGGTTTGATGTGTTATGTTTTGGTCCCGATTTGGCACGATGTACTTAAAATATCCCCACATGATATTTATAGTATTTTCTCAACAAAATACTTCAATTACCCTTTTTGCATGCTTTACCAAAACAACAATACACACCCCAAAAACCCAATACATGTTACATGCACCCTGAAGTAATTCTCCCCAATATAATTCATCCAATCCCATGAATTAACACATTAACATCACAATATAACTTAAATGATTAAAAATCACATAATCATTTCGGGGATATCACATGAAACCCACTTTTGTCGTCATATGTGTGGTGTCTTCCCTGGCTGGGAATTTACTTAGAATTTCTGTATTCTATTGAGTATTGTGCTTCCCTGGCCGGGAATTATGTTATGTGTTGTGCTTTTATTTCGGGATAGCTCTATTTATGGGGAGACTCTGCCTAAATTTTTATGAAAGTCCACAATGTGAAAAGTGGCACAAAGGGGATGGAAATGGGAGAACTTTATGAGTCTATTTGTTGTTAGGAAGATGATCTTATAACATTGAGTATTAAAGAAAATTTTGTAATTGCCATTCAATGGTAAAGTATCATCTGAGCTTCCCGTTTGATTTTTATTGAAAGCATGTGCCACACATAGTGGTTAATACACTAATCAAGGGTTAAGGGCTAGGGGTCCTTACACCAACGATAACATGTATTATATATTCATTATTTGACATACGATAAATGCGAGTTGGTGCATTATGAGTACGATACATGTTGTTATGCATTGTTGTTGCATATGTATGATGTGGAACATTTGGTGTGTATTCCACGAGTCACGGTTATCACAGTGATGATTTTAATGCTTACCGTTATTATACCGCTAAAAATGTGGAGCGAGGGGTGTAGGTCCACTTGCACATGGAGGCGAGGTTTACCATATGAAGCGAGGATAGAAATACCGCTTGTATGAAGAAGCGAGGGAGGGGAGGACCGCTTGTTCTAAAGTTATGAAGCGAGGGGCATTAAAATACACTGATGATAAACTGACTAAGGATTGAAGTAAAGATTTAAGAAGTGAAGTTATGTCATGCCATTTATTTAAAGAAACCATAATATCATATATTGATTTGATTATGAGTTATGGTACAGGGACAACCAAAATGGGCGTTTTAAATGCATTGGATTTCAGGAAGTATCCTATGCCTATGATTTATGCATTTATCCTTTACATTCATATTATGTTGAATATGAACTATGATGTGCTCACGTGTTGGGGGTTGTCTTTGTAGGTGCTTTTGATATGGAGAACCAGGGTTGTGGTTGATACGCTGAGCTGTAAGGAGTGCTACAGGATTAGCAGAACAGAAATTCCTTTTGAATAGTTTCTACAGCGTGTAGAGTAAAGCTATAGTTTAGTGCCTTTTGTTAGGAATATGTATAATTCCTTTCTGAACTTTTGGTACTGTAATCTCTTAAGCTCAGGTTTAATCAACACGACCTAATACTCTGATTATGAATGATTAGTTCTCTTAATTGCACCTTAGAATCTTGTTTAGATAACGGGGTCTTACATTTAGTGGTATCAGGGAACGAGTAAAGGGTAGCCTTTAGAAACAAGTTGGCTAGGCATTCATTGGTGGGCATGTTTATGCATGTGGTGCATATTTTTGTATAAGTTGTTATACTAACATGCTTTTGAATACGATTACTCTTGTTATCTAACGGCTTACATTATGAACTGTTTTTGGTATTGTTGTTAACCCCTGTATTACAGCATGTAGGCTATTAATCTGGAGAACCTCAATGAAGGGGTGGGAGATGTCGGCAGTATCAATGCCAGTATTGCTCACTCAAATCCTCTACCGCCGCCTGCTGTAGGCATAGAGCCTAATGCACAGATACTACTACCAGGGGAGATAAGTTTGACCCAGTTCTTGAGCTATCATCCACCGCTATTTGAAGGGACTGAGACTGGTGAAGCAGCCGAGTAATGGCTTGAGATACTGGAGCAGATATTTGTGTCAGCGCCCTGTGCATGGACTGCCTGGCTGAGGTTGGCAGAGTTTCAGTTGGCTAAGAAGTCTTCCATGTGGTGGAAGACCACAGTTATGGAGCTGAGGGCTCAGGGTATGACAGTAGATTGGACTGTGTTCAGGACTCGGTTCCTTAACCGGTATTTCTCCGCCGCTGCCAGACAAGTAAAAGAAGATGAGTTCACCAACCTAAAGCAGGGCAGCTTGACTGTATCAGATTATGCCATGCAATACTCTTCACTGTTGAGGTATGTGCCTCACATTGCTGTGAACGGTCATGCCAAGATGAGGCATTTTCTGAAAGGGCTGAGACCAGAGTTATTTGATCTGGTTGTCTCCAACAACCCCAGCTCATTTGATGATGCTCTGACTAGAGGAGAGCTGGCAGAAATTGCAGTTAGCGTGTATAAGGAAGTTGTACCCCATTTTGTACCACCCCAGAGACCAGCTGTTGACAGCCTGAGGCCACGAGGGGACCAGTTTAAGCCTCGTGGGGCTTCTTCATCTTCTCGATTTAGTGGAAAGAGGTTTCAGAATCATAGGCAAGGAAATATGAGGAATAATATGCCAAGTAATCGGGGACTAGTGCAAGGAAATAGAACATGAGAAAACAAGTGTGACAACTGTGGAGGATTTCACTTGACACGTGACTGTCGAGGCTGTTATGTTTGTGGCAAGGTGGGTCACCTGGCTCGGGTTTGCCCCAATCGGGTAGGTCAGGCAGACTTTGGGCCGAATAGGCCAAGATTTGACGCCGGGACGGCACCACAGAGACAGCAGTTTACACCTCGACCACAGGGAGGTCAGGCGGCAGGACCGCCGCAGGGTCAAGTATATGCATTGACGCGTGAGCAGGCAGAGGCAACCCCGGAGGAGGTGATTGCTGGTACGTGCCACTTACTTACGTACCCTGCATTTATTTTGGTAGATACAGGTGCTTCTCATTCATTTGTATCCTCTGCTTTTTTGGAGAGACACCACTTGTGTTCGTCTCCGTTGCCCACGCCTCTTATGGTCTCGACACCCACGGGAAAGCATGTGATTGCGGATCTACTGTTATTTGATTGCCTCATTTATTTTAAGGGCAATGATCTGAGGGCTGATTTGATTTTGTTGGATATGGTAGATTTTGACTGTATTGTCGGTATTGATGTGTTGAGCAGATACCGAGCCATGGTTGATTGCCAACAGAGGATGGTGCGTTTTCTATCTGATCAGGGGTTTCAGTAGACCTTCTATGGGGACGGCTCTCGTCCAAGGATTCCATTGATTTCGGCAGTTAAGATTTCACGGTTGTTAGAACGCGGTCACTCATGCTATCTTATTTATGCCGTGGCCGTATCAGAGGAAAAGGAAGAGTTGAGGATCGAGGATATACCAGTAGTTGCGGAATTCACCGATGTATTTCCGGATGAGATTCCAGGATTTCCGCCGATCAGAGATGTGGAGTTTGCGATTGAATTACTGCCAGGGACATCTGCTATTTCCCGTGCCCCTTATAGGATGGCACCGACAGAGCTGAGGGAGCTGAAAGTGCAGTTGTAAGAGCTCCTCGACAAAGGATACATTCGCCCTAGTGTATCACCATGGGGTGCACCAGTCTTGTTCGTAAAGAAAAAGGATGGTTCGATGCGTCTGTACATCGATTACCGTCAATTGAATAAATTGACGATTAAGAACAAGTACCCCTTCCGAGGATTGATGATTTATTTGACCAGCTTCAGGGCACAGAGCTTTACTCGACGATTGACTTGAGGTCAGGCTATCACCAGATACGAGTTAGTGCTGATGACATTCAAAAGACAGCCTTTCGACTCGGTATGGGCACTACGAGTTCTTAGTCATGCCATTCGGGGTGACGAATGCCCCTGCAGTATTTATGAGCCTGATGAACAGAATATTTCAGAGGTATCTTGATCAGTTCGTCATCGTGTTTATTGACGACATTCTGGTTTATTCAAGAAGTAAGGAGGAGCATGCCAATCATTTGAGGACGGTGCTTCAGATCCTCAGAGATCATCAGTTGTACACCAAGCTTAGCAAGTGTGAGTTCTGGCTGAGCAGTGTTGCGTTCTTGGGTCACATTATCTCTCGAGAGGGGATATCAGTAGATCCCAGGAAGATAGAGGCAGTTATGGATTGGTCTGCGCCTACTACAGTTCCTGAGATCCGAAGTTTTCTTGGTTTGGCTGGGTATTATCGACGCTTTGTCGAAGGATTTTCAAATATTGCCAAGCCATTGACTCAGCTAACTCAGAAGGGAGTTCCATTCTTTTGGTCGGAAGCTTGTGAGTAGAGCTTCCAGGAATTGAAGCACAGATTGACTTCGGCACCAGTATTGGTAATTCCCAGGGAGAACAAGGGGTTCGCTCTCTTTACTGACGCATTGCTTCAGGGTCTAGGATGCGTGCTGATGCAGGATAAGCATGTAGTGGCTTATGCTTCGAGACAATTGAAGCCACACGAGACGAGGTATCTAGTCCATGATTTGGAGCTAGCAGCTATAGTGTTTGCCTTGAAGATATGGCAACACTACTTATACGGTACCTCATTCACTATCTTCACTGATCACAAGAGCCTGAAGTTCTTGTTTACGCAGGCTGAGCTGAATATGAGACAGAGGAGATGGATGGACCTGCTGAAGGATTATGACTGTGAAATCGAATACCATCTTGGAAAAGCAAATTTGACAGCCGACGCTTTGAGTCGGAAAGTGAAGAACACAGCAGAGGACGTCATGTGTTTGTCAGCTATGATGGCTTCCTACTGTCAGTTGGGTTTTGATTATGATGCGTCTGCTTCACCGGTACTGGTATTGACCTTATTAGCTGAGCCGATTATTTATGAACAGATCCGGAAGGCTCAGGGGGCAGACGAAGAGGTGCAGAGATGGTTGTCATTGGTTCGTCTTGGTCAGTCGTCGAAGTTCAGGACGGCTGAGGATGGTTCCTTGAGACTGGGTGACAGATGGGTGGTTCCGAATGCGCCTGAGTTGCGTCAGGGAATATTACAGCAAGCCCATTGCAGCAGGATGAGTATCCACCATGGCGGAAAGAAAATGTATAAGGACTTAAGTAGCCAGTTTTGGTGGAGACGAATGCAACAAGATGTCACCACATTCGTCAAGAGATGTCTGATTTGTCAGCAAGTGAAGGCTGAGAGGCAGAGGCCTGGTGGTCAGCTTATAAGTTTGGAGATACCAGAATGGAAGTGGGAGCACGTATCCATGGACTTCGTGACCCACTTACCGAGGACTGTTTCGGGTTTTGATGCCATCTGGGTAGTCGTGGACAGACTGACTAAAGTGGCTCATTTCATTCCCTGCAATATGACCTTCACGTACTTGAGGATGGCTCAGTTATATGTCAGAGATGTAGTGAGACTGCATGGGATCCCTGTTTCGATTGTGTCTGATCGAGATCCGCGGTTTACATCTCACTTCTGGGAAGGTCTTCAGTCAGCTCTGGGTACAGAGTTGAGGTTGAGCACAACATACCATCCCCAAACGGACGGACAGACCGAGCGTACCATATAGACGCTCAAAGATATGTTACGGGCTTGTGTGTTGGAGTTCGATACTTTGTGGCAGGACTCAGTAGCCTTAGTTGAGTTTTCGTATAAAAACAGCTACCAGGCAAGCATACAGATGGCCCCGTTTGAAGCCCTCTATGGTAGACGTTGTAGGTCGCCTTTATATTGGGATGATGTGGACCGTAAATCGGTCGGAGGGCCGAAATTGGTCCAAGAAATGGAAGAAAAGGTAAAGGTGATCAGAAGAAAGATGAAAGCAGCTCAGGACAGACAGGCAGCATATGCTAATCAACGACGTCGGCCGTTAGAGTTTCAGTTGGGCGACCGGGTCTTTTTGAAGATCTCACCTTTCAGAGGTGTAGTACATTTTGGGATGTGGGGGAAGTTATCCCCGAGATATGTTGGACCGTATGAGATGTTACAGCGTGTTGGTACTCTGGCATAACGGTTGGCTTTACCGCCCTCTTTGTCTGGCATACATGAGGTGTTTCACATTCTATGTTGCGGAAGTACGAGCCAGATCCTTCTCATGTGTTGCAACCTTCTGAGGTTCAGATAGAGTCCGATGTTTCCTATGTGGAGCGGCCTATCAGGATTCTGGATCGGGCAGATCGTAGACTACGAAACAAAGTTATTCCTATGGTCAAAGTTCAGTGGGATCGTAGGGGTGTCGAGGAGGCCACGTGGGAGACGGAGCAACACATGGTGCATCACTATCCAGAACTGTTTTCCGGTATGTTATTTATGTTTTATTTTGTTTTGGGTAAGTGCATACTGATTTCGAGGACGAAATCTTATAGGTAGGGGAGTATTGTGATATCCCCGAAATGTTTATATGCATTTGAACATTAATTATGTTACGAAGATTATGGTATTAATTTATTGATGATGATTAATATTGGGAAATGCTTAGTCATGCCGTGGTGATGACCTAGTAATGCATTTTAGGGTGCATGTGGTATATGTTGGGGATTCGAATTATGGCATTATTATTTGGGGTGTGTGTTGATCTTTGTGGTATAGCATGTTTAATTGGAATTAGAAGTGTTTTATTGTATAAATGCTATAAATTATCATGTGAGGATATTTTAAATACGTCATGCTAAATACCGGGACCAAAATATAACACATCACACAACCCACCACCAAACCACCCGCCCAACCCATACCTGCAGCAGCTGGCCATACCCCTCACTTTACCTCTTCCCCCACTCAATCTCAATCACCCTTTCTCCCCAACTCCTTTCCCCCATTTTCGTCCAGCATCTGAGCAACAAGAGGGAGTGTAAATCTTGGGAAATATTGCCCTTGTTCTTGCTAAGGAAGTGGGGCAAAAGGGGTAAGGAATCATTTTTGTGTTTTGGTTAAATGGTTGGTTGAGTTTTGTTAAGATGTTGAGTAGAATTGGCATGGGTATTAGCCTTTTGTTGAAATAATTGTTTTGAGTAGTTACATGGTAGCATATTGGTGTTTTATGTGTTGAGTTGTTGGGGTATGTTAGTTTGTGGTGTATTTTATGATAGCTTTGGGAAGGTGCTCGAAAATGGTTATTTTCGCGATTACAGAGCAGTCCCCTCCGATCGATCGCGCATGGCAGAGGAAAATTTTGGAAAGATAATGCTCAGCTCGATCGATCGGTGAGATCACCTTGATCGATCGAGCGAGGCAGCGAGTTGGGCACTGTTTATCATGCTTTCTCGATCGATCGAGACTTGGGTACCGATCGATCGAGAGAGGCAGAATCTTGGCAAATATTTTTTAATTGATTTATTTGAGGAATTTTTGACAATTCTTGAAATGGTATCTAATATTGTATTATGTGGTTGTGTAGAGCCATCACAGGTAGCCACACAACGCAGGGGATAGAGCCCTGCAACTGAAGATATTTTGGAAAGGTACGTAAGCGACGTACGGGCACCCCAACAGTAACATGTATTATATATTCATTATTTGACATACGATAAATGCGAGTTGGTGCATTATGAGTACATTACATGTTGTTATGCATTGTTGTTGCATATGTATGATGTGGAACATTTGATGTATATTCCAATTGTCACGGTTATCACAGTGATGATTTTAATGCTTACCGCTATTATACCGCTAAAAATGTGGAGCGAGGGGTGTAGGTCTGCTTGCACATGGAGGCGAGGTTTACCATACGAAGCGAGGATAGAAATACCGCTTGTATGAAGAAGCGAGGGAGGGGAGGACCGCTTGTCTAAAGTTATGAAGCGAGGGGCATTAAAATACACTGATGATAATCTGACTAAGGATTGAAGTAAAGATTTAAGAAGTGAAGTTATGTCATGACATTTATTTAAAGAAACCATAATATCATATATTGATTTGATTATGAGTTATGGTACAGGGACAACCAGCGGAATACCTTTATCCATCGTTCACCAGCGGTACACAAGCAGCATCCATCGCCCGTAGGCGGCATAATCCAGTGCTACGCACATTGCGGTATAACCCATCGCGATAGAATCAGCGGCATAAAACATCTCCAAAGAATATCCGGCGGTATGAAGCATCGCCATAGATGTAGCAGAATGTACCATCGCTATATGATACCTGGCGGCATGAACTGTGATATCCCCGAAATGATTAATTGCAACTTGGTGCATTAATTGTGATTATATGATTAATTATGGTGGTAATTAATTATGGGTTGGAATTATTATGTGGAAATGCTTAGTCACGTGATAGAGTGACCCGGGATGGCATTTCAGGGTGCATGTTGGGCATGTTGGGAATTATGGTTGGAAGCATGATTTATTTGCCTTGGTTAGCAATTAATTAGAAATCATGTGTTTAATTGATATTTTGGTGCATTTGGTTTAATGCTTTGGAAAATATCATGTTGGGGTGTTTTATACACCATGGGTTGTGGATTGCATTTTAATTAAACCCAATCCCCTTTTATACCCAAAACCCCCCACCTTTACCAAATCACTCTTACTTTACCAAAATCAATTCCCACAAACCCTCCCCCCTTCATTTTCGAGTTTGAGCTTTGGGGAGAAGAGAAGTCCTTGCAAAATCTTGATTTGTGGAGTTTATTGGGTGATTTGAGGTCCCCAAGAGGTATGGATACCTCATGGTTAATTTTGTTGTGTTTTATTTAAGTTTGGTATGATTTTGAAGGGTTTTGAAATGGGTTTGTGTTGGGTTGTTGTGGGTTTGGTTATATGTTGGATTTATACTTGTTTTGAAGTATATTTTGGTGGTTTATGTTGCATTTGATGTTGTTGGTTTGTTGGGTTAAGTGTTGGTATGGATTGGAAGGTTTTTGGGAGCAAAAATGGTGAAAATCGCATGTCTGTGCGAGGCGATCTATCGCCTGAAAAGAGGCGACCGATCGCCAAGGGACAGTAGCATTTTTGCGGGTTAGGCGATCGATCGCCTAAAATGAGGCGACCGATCGCCGAGAGGCAGTAGCCAAATCAAGGGCTAGGCGATCGATCGCCATGTTTGGCGCGATCGATCGCCGCGATGAAAATTTTGAGGCGACCGATCGCCTGAGGGAAGCGATCGATCGCCGCCTGTGGATTTTTGGAAAATGGTTTCTTTTGTCAAATTTTTGGGTATTTGGCTATTATTTGGCTTCTAATATGGGGTTGTGTGATTGTGTAGAACCATCCCAGGTAGCAACGCAACCGAGGAACTGAAGCCAGATCAATTCCACTTTTGGAAAGGTACGTAGTGGACGTACGGGCACCCAACGGTACATGTATCTTATATACTCATTGTTTATGCATTGTGGATGTGAGTATATATGTGGTATTGCATTGTGGATGCAAATACATGTTATGCATGATGTTTATAGATGCATATGATTATTGGTGCATATCCCATGAGTCGTGGTCATCCCTTGATGATTTTAATGCTTGCCGCTATTTGTTTGGTTCCGCTAAATGTGAAGCGAGGGGTGGGAGCGCCGCATGTCACATTTGAGCGTGGTTATCATATAGGGCGAGGAAAGGGTATTTGCCGCTCAATGAGAGGCGAGGGGTGGGAGTCCCGCATGTCCATTGAAGCGAGGTTATCCTATGCCGCCTATATGTAAATAAGCGAGGGGCATTAAAATACATTGTGATGGACAGACTAGGGATTGGTGATCAGTATTTGGTATTGATGAGATGGTATATGTCATGACATGTTTAGACCATTAAAAATAATCTATTGATTATACTCATGAGTTATGGTACAGGGACAACCAAACGGGAAGCGTTTGAAATGCATGGGGAAAACAGGAAGTGTTTTATTATGATTATGCATTTACGCTTTATCTTCATATTGTGTTGAATATGAATGATTATTATTGCTCATGTTTGGGGGTTGTCCTTGTAGGTACGTTTGTCATGATAGAAGGGCTAGACGGGTTGAGATGGTGAGCTTGTTGAGGATGCTTTTGGGACTTGAAGGACAGGATTATTTTGGATAGTATCTACTCTAGGAGTAGTATAAAACTATAGTTGAATACATTCATTGATTGGAATGTAATTAATCCTTTTGGTAGTCCTTATTTTTGGCATGTAATGCTTAAGCTCATAGACTCAACACGTTCTTTTACACTCTGATCTTTTATATTAGCTCTATTATGCCTTGATTCCGCACTTAAGGATTAGGGTCCTTACATTAGTGGTATCAGAGCCAGGTTTGAGAACCCGGGAACGAGTGAAAGGTAGCCTTAGCATGATTGGCTAGGTGCTTACATTTGAAGCATGTTTATGCATGTGGTGCATATTAATGTATATCCTGTTATACTAACGTGCTTATTCTCATTCCTGTTATCTAACGGCATAACATATATATTGCCTTGGAATTGTTGTTAACATTTGTGTTACAGCATGGCTGCTAATGAGGAGGTTGGAGATGTTGGTAGTGTGAACGCAAGCGTTGGACAAGTGAACCCTCTACCTCCACCGGCCGTAGGCATGGAACCCGTAGCTCAGTTATTACTACCGGGTGAGATCAGTCTGATGCAATTTCTGTCTTACCATCCGCCCCGGTTTGAGGGGACAGAGTCCGGAGAAGAGGCTGAAGAGTGGCTGGAAAGACTTGAACAGATCCTTGTATCGGCTCCTTGTGCTGTTACAGCTTGGCTGAGGCTGGCGGAATTTCAGTTAGCTAAGAAACCTCTAATGTGGTGGAGGAGCACGGTGATGGAGCTAAGAGCACTAGGTGTTGTGATTGATTGGACACTCTTCAGGACTAGGTTTCTGAAACGGTACTTCTCCGCAGCGGCGAGACAGACGAAGGAGGACGAATTTACAAGTTTGAAACAGGGGAACATGACGGTGTCAGACTATGCCACGCGGTACTCTTCGTTGCTGAGGTATGTTCCCCACATTGCCACCAATGGGCACGCAAAGATGAGGAATTTTATGAAGGGGTTGCGACCGGAGCTCTATGACCGGGTTATCACCAATAACCCAACGTCTTTTGATGATGCTCTCACAAGGGCGGAGCTTGCCGAGCTTGGAGTGGGAGCTTACCCTAATGCTATGCCACCACAAGTACCACAACAGAGGCAGACCAATGATAGCTTGAGGCCCCGAGGAGAGCCATTTAAACCTCGTGGTGCCTCTTCATCTTACCCCCGTAAGATGAAGAGGCATGGCATCTTACCACAATAACATCGCATGGCCTCTTACCATGTGGGGCATCTTACCCCGTGGCATCTTACCACAATACATCGCATGGCCTCTTACCATGTGGGGCATCTTACCCCGTGGCATCTTACCACAATACATCGCATGGCCTCTTACCATGTGGGGCATCTTACCCCGTGGCATCTTACCACAATTACATCGTGTAAACGTCATCATATAAGCATCATCATATAAACATCGTATGAACTTCATCGTATAAACATCATCGTGTAAACATCGTATAAACATCATCATTTCATCGTGAGTACTCATGAAATAAAAGCATAGTTGTAGTATAAAGATGTGTGTCACCGTCCGATGCCCGTACGCCTCTTACGTACCTTTTCAAAAGGAGGAGGAGTCAACAGACTTATCTCCTTGATGGTGCCGGTACCTGGGATGGTTCTACAAGACCACATAATACCATATTAGATGCCTCAAAACCATCTCACATCATAAACTTAACAAAATAAAACATCATTATATTTTTCAACGTTCTGCCTCTCTCGATCGATCGGCCCAAGGTCTCGATCGATCGAGACACTGTGCACAAACAGTGTCTTAGCATCCTGCCTCGCTCGATCTATCGAACATATTACCGATCGATCGAGGAGCTTCACCGATCGATCGAGAAATCCTTCGATCGATCGGCACCAAAATTTTCAAAACATGCATTAGACCTTCTGTCTCGCTCGATCGATCGGGACCAAATCTCGATCGATCGAGAGCTCTGAAAAATCGGGATTTTCCCTAGTTTTTTGAGCACCTCTTTTCATACCATCTTTTCTACTTCATAACACATCTTTCATGCTGAAACAAACATGTGAAGAACTTCAAAAAATTTCCATGTAAGCTCTTAAATCAAAGGTTTAACAACACCTAAGCTAACATGCATCATAACATCATCATAATCTTCATCCTCAACCATCCTATACAAAAACAGAGTATCTTCTTCTTTGTCCAGGTTTTTTTTTGAGCACATAGATTCATAACAAGAAATCTATCACATAAATCATGTAAAATGCTCAAACAACCATGCTAGTAGTTACTTAATACTACCATGTAAGCATCCTTACCAAGGTTTCACCCAAGCCTACACTTAGCATGCGTTAAAAACAACCCACCAAACCCAAGCTCAAACACAAACCCAGAAAAACAGGGTACCCACTTACCCCTCTCTTTTTGCTCCTCTTTTTGCAAGGATTTGAACACCTTCTTACCAAGCTTTTTCCTTGCCTTACAGCTGTTAAGCTGGAATGAAAATGGGGGGAAAAAGAGAAGGAGAAGGGAATGATTTGGCTGCAAGAAGTGATTGGAAGCATGGGCATGATCAAGTGGGGGGTATGGGTTAAACAAGTGGGGAAGGGGTGAGGTGGCCGATTGGGGGGGTGGTATGGTTGGGGTGCCTTGAGGTGTTTAATTGTGTCCCGGTATATAGTACGATGTATTAAAATATCCTCACTCGATATTTTCTAACTTCATATAATTAATACATCCTTTAAAACACCCAACATGTTCCCCACATCATATCGTCATAACATAAATCGTGGCCCCCAATTTAAATACACCACAACCCTTAAACACATCATAATTATCATCGTAGAACATAATCATATCACATTTCGGGGTATTACAATACCAGTTCCATAACCAAATACGATTAAACCATCAAAATAGAATACTACAGAATCACATATATTTAGCAATTGACTCCATATTTCTATGTCATAGCTCGCTCCACAATAGCGGCATTTCGACCCCACGCACGCTCAACAATAGCGGCGTCATAACCGATGGTCGCTCAACGGCGACAACATCCCAATCCTTGCTCGCTCAAAAGCGGCACCATATAATTCCCAATGTATAATCCATTTGACGCAAATACCATTTACCGCGTATATCGTTATCCATTCATAGTAAGTGCCATGCACCATGCATTTCAATACCTATTCGATGCAATTACCACGTGCCACATATTTCAATATCCATATAATGCAATTATCACACACCATGTGTTCCAATGCCCATTTAATGCAATTATCACATACCATGCATTTTACAGTTGCAACATTATAATAGGCTATGCTCGTACGTCATACGTACCTTAGAATTCCGTAATCCATGTCAAGCCTGGCTTGAGTTCCATGCTCCGTTAAACATGTGCTAAAACACATAAACAACCCACAATCAAGCATAAGCATGCAACCATGTGCCCAAGCACGTTCAAAACTCCCAAACATATCGTCTATCCATGATGATTACCAAATTATAAAAGTTCCCGGCTAAGCATGTATAATACCCCAAAAATATTGTCTATCCATGACAATTAACATTTTAAAAAAAATAACCCGGGGCGAAGCATGCAAGACACCCAAAAAGAGCGAAGAAACCACAAAAAGGGGCACCAACACACTGGCCATCTCGATCGATCGAAATTTCATCTCGATCGATCGAGAACCGCCTTCCGATCGATCTGTCAAAATACCGATCGATCGGTGCACTGTTCCAACGCCACAAAACACATTCTGCCATGCTCGATCGATCGAAAATATTTTCGGATCGATCGAGCAGCCCTGTATACGCGAGAAACCTCCAAGAATGAGCTTCCAACAACACCCTAACTCACACACCACCAAGATCAACCATCCAACACATCATTAAACCACAAAACAACATGAAAATGCATCCCCCAAGCATAAACAACATAATGGACCAAGATCCACCCTTCTAACCCCAAAAACAAGCTACAACCCAATCAAAACTCAACAAAACTCTACCATAGTGGAAGCTTACCATTTGAGCTCCAAGTTTTTAGCAAGAACCACAAAAAGATCCCTTTTTCAAAGCTTTCCCCTCCTCTCTAGATGCAGAAACGAAAATAAGGGTTTGGATAATGGATGGGGTTGAATGGACATCCAAATTGATAGAGAGGGGTGATGGGATATAAAGTAGGTGCAAGTGGCTCATTTGCCATGTATGGGATTTTAAATGTGTATCAAGACACAAGCATGATATATAAAATACCTCAACATGATATTTTAGAAGCATTTTACCACAATGCATCAAAATCCCTATTAAAATCATGTTTTACCAAATAAACACAACCCATTTCATTTAAATCATTCTAACACCCAATATCCCAACATGTAACCCGAAATGCACCCCAGGTCACCCATACCATGTGACTAAGCATTTTACCAAGATAATTAATTCCAACACATATATTAATTATCACCGTAAGAATCATATAAACACAATTAATTCTTAATTGCCACAATAAAAATCCATTAAAGATTAATAACCCTCCGGAATTAATATCAATAATCCCAAGGACATCACAATTATCCCCCACAAATAAAATTTCGTCCTCGAAATTTGCACCGGTGTACTCCACGTAACACCAAGGCTACACCAACCAAAATAAAACCACGAGCCCGATTCTGGATCACATTAGAATCGAATTAACAACTGCGAGAACACCAATCTCGTACCAAGTTCTAAAATAGAGCAAACGTCAAAATCCACACAAACCCATAAGATAACAACATACCTCGATGTGAATCGTCCCAGAAGTCATTCCACCACAATTTCAAATCAACCAAATCTCCCTTGGTTCTGACATAGATATCATTCCATTATATTCACCACTTGCCCACGATGCTTGACACGCATCGTTATGATGGGAACCACTAGTATAAACAGTATACTCACAGAAAAATTCAGTTTCTGCTTCCCAGTCCATCTCCTCCAAAGGAGTAGTTGCACCAATTGCAATCCGGACCGGGTTACCCACGGTCACTGATCCACACAAAACACATCACCAAGGATGTTTACACCGGTGTGTTCCAAGAAATCATATCTTGGTCCCGACACACCATCAAGACTCCACAAAGTCGCAAGTTCCACAGAGGTCACGCAAAACAATCAATTTGCATCCCCGCCACGCGTGTCAACCACGACACCAAACAAATCCGAGTCCTGGCCACCCCTTGTCTATCCTGGGATTTAACAATCCTAAAACAGGGAGGCTATCGAATTAACCAGCAAGAACTACCATGGTCTCAAAACACGACAATCCCTCCTCAGGGGGAAGTCAAACAACCCTCACGATCATTCATCAGAATGCATCGTGCCATCGAGATTACCGATCTCGAGGTTCCACAATCTCGCACCGGAGATTCACCAAACCAAGCATACAACCCGGCGTTCGACAATGAACAAAATAACGTTGGCATTCGTATACACTCACGGCATACATGCCCAAACACCAATCACAACATGCATACACAATGCAATAGACTCGGGTATCTCCAAACATACCCAAATCCCAAAACCAACTGTCAAACCTCAATTATTCTCACCCCACGGAGAATGATGGTTGACAAACCAAAACCAAAGGGTGTGATTTCAACATCACCACCACACGAACCAAAATAACGAATCCCCCCAAAAGATTCAACCGGTAGGTATCATAATACCGCCTTCCTCTCAAGGAAAAAGTCATGAATCCATGATCCTCCAATCCTCGAACCACCGTTCGGAAGACCTGGATATATTTATACTGAAACATATCCCGGAACCCAGAAATACACAACTGGTTAGAGTAGTGCATCAATGCCACCAATACCCGATCCAAAATCCGTATACGCCATGTATACACATCCAAACAATGCTCTGTACTAATGCCATAGTACTCCACAATCGAGCATCTCCCCGAAGACGTCTCCTCAAACGTCTCACCGAGGTAAGAAATCCATTACTCGGCCCAACACCAGTAATGCTTACCATGGCTGATTCAAAATCAATCCACGACCGATGCAAGCTGTCTCCAAGACAGTACAATCAAAAACTCTCCAAGAGACAGAAATCAATATAGTAGTGTCACCCCACTAACTATATCTCACAAACCATTGTGACTCCCGTTGCATTCCATATGCAAGGATGCTCAACCAGAGCTAACCACGACTTGACGACACTCACGTTGGCATTCCCAACAGAATTGAGCTGCCCCAAAGCAAGTCTCTCAAAACATTTGACGTATAAACGTCCCCGTGAGGTATTCCCTACCTCAAATACCATGCCACATAGAGACTACAAGAGTCAACCATGACCCTCATCGTATCACCATACGATTCACCAAACTCGAATCCAACGAGCATTATAATGGCTAACACAAGCACGCTAAAGTACTGCAACAATACCTGGCTAGCGATTCGCTGGCCCCATAGGCTCATACCAACCTATCAACGTGACACACGTTCCATCCTGGTATACCATACCCTAACCATTAGAGTTGTGGGTCATCGCCCAACATATCTCTAAAACACCAAAGCACAATGGACAACCCGGCGTCCATGCTTAATTACCATGCAATCCTAATCCATTAGGATTTATTCCACACCCTCACGGTGGGTGTGCCCATGCCTATCACATATCACAACAACAAGCGAGTAGTTTCCTCAATGACTACTCTTACCACCAATCACTTGGCCCTATCCAATCCAACGAGCATACCCAAGGGTATCATTGCTCGGCAAATATTTACCTCCACAACATGATGCGGTATACACACCGGTACAATGCATCCGATGCTCCCTCGAGCAAACCTGCTCGGCAAACAGGTCTTGTCAACTAGTGACCCAGACTCTACCATGTGCTCACCATCGGCACTCAACCATACAACCAAATACATAAACACGAATGTATTATTCACTAAAACGACACCACGCGTCCACATAGACATCCCAAATAACATCGTCAAACACATGACGGTACCCGTCGATACACGACACTCATAATCTCATCGTCAAACACATGACGATATAAAACAACACATAATATCCACAATAATGATAACAAAAGTAATATGCCATACCTCATCGCTATCAAGATAGCGGAATACCTTTATCCATCGTTCACCAGCGGTACACAAGCAGCATCCATCGCCCGTAGGCGGCATAATCCAGTGCTACGCACATAGCGGTATAACCCATCGCGATAGAATCAGCGGCATAAAACATCTCCAAAGAATATCCGGCGGTATGAAGCATCGCCATAGATGTAGCAGAATGTACCATCGCTATATGATACCTGGCGGCATGAACCATTGCCAATAAAATACCCGGTGGCATGAACCATCGCCAATATAATATCCGGCGGCATGAACCATCGCCAATATAATGCCCGGCGGCATGACAGCGGCATCATCGCTTCGACGTGACAGCGGCATGTAACATCGCTTCGACACGACAGCAGCATCATCGCTTCGACATGATTGTGGTACCATCGCTTCGACGTGACAGCGGCATTCACCATCGCTTCGACATGACAGCGGCATTTACCATCGTTCCGGCATGACAGTGGAAATACCCCTCGCTTTACATGACAGCGGAAATACCCCTCGCTTTACATGACAGCGGAAATACCCCTCGCTTTACATGACAGCGGAAATACCCCTCGCTTCGACAATACCAGCGGAAAATAATATCCCTCGCTGTTAATATGACAGCGGCCGTGTTCTTCGCTTCATATTAGCGGCAAATATTCTCTCATCGCTACGGTATGACAGCGGCAAGTATTCACATCGCTACGCCACGCATGCAACCGTAATGCATATCCCGTGTTCCAATAATTGTTTCGGCACGACAGCGGCATCATCGCTTCGACGTGACAGCGGCATTTACCATCGCTTCGACACGACAGCGGCATCATCACTTCGACGTGCATGCAACCGTAATGCATAACCCGTATTCCCATAAACATAGCCATGAGTGTATTTTCATGCACCTCGCTCCAACATATTGCGGCAAAGCATTAAAATCATCACTCCGATGTATATCTATGCAACCGTAATGCATAGTCCATGTCTCATAAGACCCTGCAACCACCATGGTTAGCAATAGCATATTCCAATTATGAACACATATCATAAATGCACATAAGCAATCATGCATAAGTATGTGCTTCTCATTCCCATTAACATGTTCCTAGGCCCTCAACAGCCCCAAAGAGCTAACCACTGCTCTGATACCACTAATGTAAGGACCCCCGTGCCCTTAACCCGTTATTAGTGTATTAAGCCATATCATTAGTGCATATAATCATACCATCATGGGGAAAACCATGTGCAAGTGCAACACCGTATGCTACCCAGAAAATTTCTTGCATTCAATTCACATAATATTCAGATTCCCCAACCAAGATTATTCATATAACATGCACCCACATAATACACTAACATGCTCTTAGTTCATTTAGCAATTCCATAATTAATTGCATGCAACCATAATGAACAGAGAGAAGCCGTAGCCCATTGATACATTCCATATACACGTAAAATGTACTCACATAAGAGTACCCAATGGATAAGCGTGTATCTGATGTATAAAGCACTCTACCGGATACCGTTACTGGTACTTCAATCCTGGAAGCACCTCCCAAGCACAGCTCGATCTCAACACTTGATCTATGTACTTATTCAACCAGCTCTGGTACCTCGATCCTGGAAGTACCTCAGGTATCAGAGCAGTGGTTAGATAACCAGGGAAGAGTGAAGGGTAGCCTTTAGAAACAAGTTGGCTAGGTATTCATTTGGGCATGCTTATGCATGTGATGCATATGGTTGTATAAGTGTTATACTAACTTGCTTTGAATATGATACTCTTGTTATCTAACGGCTTATATTATGAACTGCTTTTGGTATTGTTGGTAACTCTTGTGTTACAGCATGGCTGAGATTAACCCGGAGAACCCCAATGAGGAGGTAGGGGATATGGACAGTAGGAATGCCAGTATCGCTCAGCTGAATCCTTTACCACCACCTGCTGTGGGCATGGAGCCCAGTGTACAGATGTTACTGCCAGGGGAGCTCAGTTTGAAGCAGTTTCTGAGTTTCCATCCGCCCATGTTTGAGGGGATTGAGTCTGGTGAAGTAGCCGAGGAGTGGTTGGAGCGTATAGAGCAAATACTTGTGACTGCACCCTGTGCACGCACGGCATGGCTGAGGTTAGCCGAGTTTCAGATGGCTAAGAAGTCTGCTATGTGGTGGAAGACCACCGTGATGGAGCTGAGAGCTCTAGGTATGGCAGTTGACTGGACTGTATTCCGGACCCGGTTCCTTAACCGGTATTTCTCTGCAGCTGCCAGACAATTAAAGGAAGACGAGTTCAATGGTTTAAAGCAGGGTAGCATGTCAGTGTCAGACTACGCTATGCAGTATTCCTCATTGCTGAGGTATGTGCCTCATATCGCCGTGAGCAGCCATGCAAAGATGAGGAACTTTCTGAAGGGTCTGAGGCCAGAGCTGTTTGATTGGGTTGTCTCCAACAACCCCAGCTCATTTGATGACGCCCTGACACGGGCAGAGTTGGCGGAGAATGCGGTGGGCGCGTATAAGGATGATGTACCCCCTTCAGTACCACCACCGAGGCCTGTTGCTGATAGTTTGAGGCCACGAGGGGATCTGTTCAAGGCTCGTGGGGCCTCATCATCTTCCAGATTTGGTGGGAAGAAGTCTCAGGGTCAGAAGCAGAACAATCGGGGACCCACACAGGGGAGCAAGACAGGGGGAAGCAGGTGTAACAACTGTGGAGGATGGCACTCGTCACGGGACTGTCAGGGTTGCTATGTTTGTGGCAAGGTGGGCCACTTGGCTCGAGGTTGCCCCGATCGGAGAGCACCACAGAGACAGGCAGACTCTGGGCCGAATAGGCCAAGGTTTGATACTGGGAGGGCACCACAGAGACAGCTGTTCGCACCTCGACCGCAGGGAGGTCAGACGGCAGGACCGCCGCAGGGTTAGGTGTATGCACTGACTAGGGAGCAGGTTGAGGCAGCCCCAGAGGAGGTCATTGATGGTACGTGCCATTTATTTATGTACCCTGCACTTATATTGATAGATACAGGTGCTTCCCATTCCTTTGTATCTACCGCTTTTGTGGAGAGGCACCGCTTGTGCTCGTCTCTGTTACCCACGCCTCTCATGGTCTCGACACCCACGGGGAAGCATGTGATTGCGGATCGGCTGTTGTCTGATTGCCTCATTTATTTTGAGGGCAATGATCTGATTAAGTTAGAGATGGCAGACTTTGACTGTATTATCGGCATTGATGTGTTGAGCAGATACCGAGCTGTGGTAGACTGCCGACAGAGGAAAGTACGTTTTCTGTCTGATCAGGGGTTCCAGTGACTTTCTATGGGGACGACTCTCGTCCAAAGATTCCGGTAATATCAGCGGTTAAGATGGCACTATTATTGGAGCGCGGCCACACAGGTTACATCATTTATGCCGTGGATGTATCTGAGGAAAAGGAAGTGAGAGCCGAAGACATACCGGTTGTGGCAGAGTTCATTGATGTGTTCCCAGATGAGATTCCGGGATTTCCGCCTGTCAGGGATGTGGAGTTTGCTATTGAGCTGCTGCCAGGGACTTCTGCTATCTCCCGTGCTCCTTACAGGATGGCACCGGCAGAGCTGAAGATACAGTTACAGGAGCTCCTCGACAAGGGATACATCCGTCCTAGTGAATCACCTTGGGGTGCACCAGTCATGTTCGTGAAAAAGAAGGATGTATCAATGCGTCTGTGCATTGACTACAGGCAACTGATGTAAGGACCCCATATACTTAACCCTTGATTAGTGTATTATTCATTATGTGTGGCACATGCTTTCCATAAAATCATTCGGGAAACTCAGATGATACTTTACCATTGAATGGCAATTGCAAAGTTTTCTTTAACATACAATGTTATAAGTTCATCATCCTAATAACAAGAGACTCATAAAGTTCGCCCATTACATCACTTTTTGCAATTTGGACTTTTATAAAAATTTGGGCAGAGTCTCCCCATAAATAGAGCTATCCCGAAATAAAGTACAACACATAATATAATTCCCGGCCAGGGAAAACATAATACTCATCAGAATGCAGCAATATCAAGTAAATTCCCAGCCAGGGAAGACACCACACATATGGCAACAAAAGTGGGTTTCAACACCCACAATACACCAATGACTCTCATAACCTTTAGCAATTCTACCTCTAATTGCATGCAACATAGAAAGGAAAGAGAGAAAGGCTCATGCCTTTATATACAACCCATAAACAAGTATAATCGTGCTCACATGCGAGCATCATAAATATATGTATAACCATCATGGGTATATATATATATAGGTACTCTATACGATACCGTGCTCCATCAAGCCCTGGTACCACGATCCTGAGAGTACATCCAATCAACAGCTTGAGCTCATCTCCAAAGCCATCGATGTACCTGTTCACCTGCCCCCAACAGAGACAGCCCCCAACGGGGTGAGCATACCAATTCCACAATTTCATAATCATAATGACATAATACATAATTTACGAAAATGTAAATATTGTGGAACATATGTGACACTTCCTGGATGGTATCATCATCATCCTAGCGTACCCCTGTAATAACCCTGTTCTCAAAACAGATAAATCATCAAATCCTGAATATGCAGTTAATCATCATATTGGTTAACCCTAACCAGTTTCGAATTAACAACATTTCATAACATCTTTCTTTATCTAGCAATTATCATAATTCTAGATATCATATCGAGACTTCCTTAACTTCCGATACTAGTTAATCACTTCTCTGATTAACTACGTCTCTGTTCCTATTCATTACCAATAGGGAATAAAAATACAGATATCCTAGATATCTAATCAATACCACATTTTCATTTCTTACTTCAAAGTAGCGTCATACTACTGGTGTTCGCTCCGTAGCGACCACACCCATCATTTGCTCGCTTCATAGCGGCACCAAGCATTTCACCATGTGATTCAACATAACGTAACCAAGTCACGGTGCCATCATAGTAAAGCATTTCATGTATTTTAAATCATGCATCATACTTGTAAAACATCATTTAAGCTATGCTCGTACGCTAAACGTACCTTAAATCCTCGAAGTCCGAGCCAAACCTTGCTCGAGTTCCATGCCCCGAGGAATGATGTGCTAACACGATAAATAATTCACGATTATTTACGAACATGCAACCCATGCTCAAGCACACCCATAACCCTCAACATATTGTCAACACACGACAATTAACCTTTAAAAAGACCCGGGGCAGGGTACATGTAGGGAGGGGAACGAATGAGACAACAACGAAAATTGTTCAAGGATACCCTACAAATTTTCGAACCCTTATCTCACAAATCGAACCCAAATTAAAAACCATAATTCATTTAAACATGAATAAATCGAATAACAACAAGAATCATCATCCTCATGCCAAAAACCCCCAATTTTCGAATTCAAAGCCCTCAATTTTCGAACCAAACGAGCCCTTAAATTCGAACCCTTATAGTTCTTTAAATTCGAACACAAATCCACCAAATATAGCAGGGAATTACATGAGAGGGACGAAAAAGAGGTAAAGAACGTTACCCAATCGAAAATCGGAAGGAAAATCGACCAAAATCGATAAACCCTAGAATTTGGGGATCGGCGCTCATCTGCAAAATCCGAACTCAAACCGCGATGAAACTTCAAATTGCCGGAGGGGAAAGGAGCGCCTGGACGAGACGAAGCCGTGGGTAGGTCGGACGCGCCGAACGGACGGCGGGACGGCGGCGGCCGAAACATTTTAGCACGCGGAGGTGCAGGGCAGACGGGAAGGGGCGCGCGGGAGAGAGAGAGAATGTGAGGGCTGAAATGAAACTTTTCTTTAAAATTTTGGGTTCAGTTGGTATTTATAGCAAAAATACCCCGAAATACTAATAGCCCCACAAATACATCGTGATTCATTAAAAATCATCTGTTTTCAAAAATTCTCTCTCTAACACCAAAACCCCCTACCGGTGCTCACACAAGCACCCGAGATTCCGAGACACATCAAAAACCCAACTCTTAGGTTTTACACCGTAATGTGAATACAATCTCAACCTCGGGATCCAACGATCCCAACTACCCAAATAAACGAGCCCAGAAGGCCCAACATCGCGATTAAACTCCAAATCGCTACGTAAAACATCTTTAGGGGTTATTAACACTCCGGGATTAACATCTATAATCCCTAGTCATCACAATATCCCCCACTAAAAGAATTTTGTCCTCGAAATTAGCACCGGTGTATCCCGTAACCCCCGGGGTACACCACAACATGGAGCCATAACCTCGATTCTTGATCATAACAGAATCGTATTAATAAACGCGAGGATACTTACTTCTCATCAAACTCTGAAACAGGACGACTTACCCAAAACCAATATATCACCCAAGAGGCAAAACGTACCTCAATGCGGGTCATCCTAAAAGTCAGCCTTTCATGACTGCAAAACAACCAATACTTACGGCTGTAGATCGGACAGTCATCCTTAGTTCTAATACAATTAGTTTGAACGCATCCTAAATGACACCTCAACCGTGAGAACGTTGACCTCGTGTCAAACTCTGGAGTGGAATAGACTTCCAAATCCATCATAACGTCAAAGAGCGTCAGCACAACTCAACGCTAATAATCCAAAAGCAGTTAGTCAACTGAAACTGCAAGGATTCGAATCGCTCCCGATCCCATCGTAGATATCATCCATTGACATCTCTTATCATGACTCACGATGTCTAACATACATCGTTACAAGGGAAACATCAGTACACCACGGTGTACACATACCAAACCTGGTTTCCACTTCCAAACCTCCTCTATCGAAGGAGCAGTCGCATCATTGCAACTCAAGTTGGGCAACTCACGGCCATAGATTCACACGAAAGATATCTCATAAGATGTCCACCTCCGGATATCCCAAGAACCACATCCTGGTCATAAAGAAACAATCGAGACTCCTTAGAGTTTCAAATTTGAAAGGACATGCAATAAACCCATTGCATCCCAAATACATGGATTCCCAGATCGAATCAACGACGACTTGATGACTCTCTTGTTGGTACTTCAACATCATGAGCTGTCCCAGACAAGTCTCACCAAGATTTAAACATAAACGTATACACGTTTCAGTGAGGCATGCACAACCTCAACCTCGATGACATGGTGACTACTAGAGTCCACCACAATCCACATCGTATCACCTTACGATTTGCCACACTTGGTTCCTACGAGCAGTATAACGGCTCTAACAAGCCCCTGGTGCTGTACACACACGGCAGACAAACTAGTCGCTGCCTCTCTAGGTTCACCTCAAACCTACCAATAAGATGGACGTTCCCGCACGGCATACCATACTGTGGGAAGAAAATCAATAGAGTAGTGGGTCTTTACCCAACATTCCTCTAATGCCTATACACCCTGGACACTCCAATGTCCCTGTTTCATAGCCATGCATATAGTCATTAATTCTTGACATGAATGATTAAAATCATCATCTTATAATTATCACCATCTTATAACATCTTCATCATATGAGCATCATCATTTCATAAATATCATCATCTTATAACATCATCATCACATAAGCATCGTCATCTTATAGCATCATCATCTTATACATCATCATCATATAAGCGTCATCATCTTATAGCATCATCATCTTATACATCATCATCATATAAGCATCATCATCTTATACATCATCATCATATAAGCATCATCATCTTATACATCATCATCATATAAGCATCGTCATCTTATACATCATCATCATATAAGCATCGTCATCTTATACATCATCATCATATAAGCATCGTCATCTTATACATCATCATCATATAAGCATCGTCGTCATTATACATCATCATCATATATGCGTCATCATCTTATAGCATCATCATCTTATACATCATCATCATATAAGCGTCATCATCTTATAGCATCATCATCTTATACATCATCATCATATAAGCATCATCATCTTATACATCATCATCATATAAGCATCATCATCTTATACATCATCATCATATAAGCATCATCATCTTATAACTATAACAGTAAATGTACGAAATCATAGTTGAGTAAGTTTGCTGGTTATCATTAACTTCTTTCATTTTCCCTGGTTCATATTCATGCACATGGGCAT
The DNA here is from genome assembly GCA_907163345.1 of Haberlea rhodopensis. Classification (NCBI taxonomy): domain Eukaryota; kingdom Viridiplantae; phylum Streptophyta; class Magnoliopsida; order Lamiales; family Gesneriaceae; genus Haberlea; species Haberlea rhodopensis. The sequence continues at coordinate 385,564 of CAJQUN010000393.1, read as the reverse complement.
CATACCTGTGGCATCTTATCACATAATAACATCGTATGGCCTCTTACCATATGGGCATCTTACCCCGTGGCGTCTTACCACATAACATCGTATGGCCTCTTACCATATGGGCATCTTACCCCGTCATATGGCATCTTACCATAACACAATCATCATGTGGCATCTTACCACATGGGCATCTTACCCAATCATATGGCGTCTTACCATATCATAAACATCTTGTGGCATCTTACCACATGGGTATCTCACCCAATCATATGGCGTCTTACCATATCATAAACATTGTGTGGCATCTTACCACATGGGCATCTCACCCAATCATATGGCGTCTTACCATATCATAAACATTGTGTGGCATCTTACCACATGGGCATCTCACCCAATCATATGGCGTCTTACCATATCATAAACATTGTGTGGCATCTTACCACATGGGCATCTCACCCAATCATATGGCGTCTTACCATATCATAAACATTGTGTGGCATCTTACCACATGGGCATCTCACCCAATCATATATACGTCATCATAAACATCGTCATAATCATCATCATCGTAAACATCATCAGAAACATCATATCATCTTTACTCAGCATAAACATCGGCAGCAGAACTTACGGAGCATAAGCAGCATCAGAAACAGCAGAGCATCGGGACGGAGCAGAAACAGGATCAGCAGAACGGACTTAGCAGAAGCATCAGCAGAAACATCATAGCATCTTTACGGATCAGAAACATCAGCATCGGAACGGACGGATCAGAAGCATCATCATAACTTATCATAAACATCATCATCTTAACTTACTATCATAATCATCATCATAAACATCATATCATCTTACTTATCATAAACATCATCATCTTAACTTACTTATCATAATCATCATCATAAACATCATATCATCTTTACTTATCATAAACATCATCATCTTAACTTACTTATCATAATCATCATCATAAACATCATATCATCTTTACTTATCATCAACATCATCATCTTAACTTACTTATCATAATCATCATCATAAACATCATATCATCTTTACTTATCATCAACATCATCATCTTAACTTACCTATCATAATCATCATCATAAACATCATATCATCTTTACTTATCATAAACATCATCATCTTAACTTACTTATCATAATCATCATCATAAACACTTATGCAATCAATGCAAAGTCATAGTTTAAGAATATGTTACCGTTTGATGCCCGTACGTTTCTTACGCACCTTCCTTGCTTGAACATTACATGAACAAACGTATTAGTATATTCAATAATAATTGAGACCATACCGAAGTATTCCACTGTCGGTTGTCTACCCAGTCTGTCATCAGACAATACATCATATCTTTCTTTTCCATGATTTTCTTCAAAATCAGGTTCCTTAGCACGTAGCATATAGAGTGTTAGACATCGCTATTAATGCCATCCTATCGTGTTCCACACGATTCCTGCAACCACAATGGTTAGCAATACCACTTTTCATATCATATAAGCACATAAATAATTAGTCATGTCGTATAACATTAATGCCATCATGCATAAATATGTGCTATCAATAACTTCCTAGGCCCTCAACAGCCCCAATGAGCAACCACTGCTCTGATACCACTAATGTAAGGACCCCATATACTTAACCCTTGATTAGTGTATTATTCATTATGTGTGGCACATGCTTTCCATAAAATCATTCGGGAAACTCAGATGATACTTTACCATTGAATGGCAATTGCAAAGTTTTCTTTAACATACAATGTTATAAGTTCATCATCCTAATAACAAGAGACTCATAAAGTTCGCCCATTACATCACTTTTTGCATTGTGGACTTTTATAAAAATTTGGGCAGAGTCTCCCCATAAATAGAGCTATCCCGAAATAAAAGTACAACACATAATATAATTCCCGGCCAGGGAAAACATAATACTCATCAGAATGCAGCAATATCAAGTAGATTCCCAGCCAGGAAGACACCACACATATGGCAACAAAAGTGGGTTTCAACACCCACAATACACCAATGACTCTCATAACCTTTAGCAATTCTACCTCTAATTGCATGCAACATAGAAAGGAAAGAGAGAAAGGCTCATGCCTTTATATACAACCCATAAACAAGTATAATCGTGCTCACATGCGAGCATCATAAATATATGTATAACCATCATGGGTATATATATATATATAGGTACTCTATACGATACCGTGCTCCATCAAGCCCTGGTACCACGATCCTGAGAGTACATCCAATCAACAGCTTGAGCTCATCTCCAAAGCCATCGATGTACCTGTTCACCTGCCCCCAACAGAGACAGCCCCCAACGGGTGAGCATACCAATTCCACAATTTCATAATCATAATGACATAATACATAATTTATGAAAATGTAAATATTGTGGAACATATGTGACACTTCCTGGATGGTATCATCCTCATCCTAGCGTACCCCTGTAATAACCCTGTTCTCAAAACAGATAAATCATCAAATCCTGAATATGCAGTTAATCATCATATTGGTTAACCCTAACCAGTTTCGAATTAACAACATTTCATAACATCTTTCTTTATCTAGCAATTATCATAATTCTAGATATCATATCGAGACTTCATTAACTTCCGATACTAGTTAATCACTTCTCTGATTAACTACGTCTCTGTTCCTATTCATTACCAATAGGGAATAAAATACAGATATCCTAGATATCTAATCAATACCACATTTTCATTTCTTACTTCAAAGTAGCGTCATACTACTGGTGTTCGCTCCGTAGCGACCACACCCATCATTTGCTCGCTTCATAGCGGCACCAAGCATTTCACCATGTGATTCAACATAACGTAACCAAGTCACGGTGCCATCATAGTAAAGCATTTCATGTATTTTAAATCATGCATCATACTTGTAAAACATCATTTAAGCTATGCTCGTACACTAAACGTACCTTAAATCCTCGAAGTCCGAGCCAAACCTTGCTCGAGTTCCATGCCCCGAGGAATGATGTGCTAACACGATAAATAATTCACGATTATTTACGAACATGCAACCCATGCTCAAGCACACCCATAACCCTCAACATATTGTCAACACACGACAATTAACCTTTAAAAAGACCCGGGGCATGGTACATGTAGGGAGGGGAACGAATGAGACAACAACGAAAATTGTTCAAGGATACCCTACAAATTTTCGAACCCTTATCTCACAAATCGAACCCAAATTAAAAACCATAATTCATTTAAACATGAATAAATCGAATAACAACAAGAATCATCATCCTCATGCCAAAAACCCCCAATTTTCGAATTCAAAGCCCTCAATTTTCGAACCAAACGAGCCCTTAAATTCGAACCCTTATAGTTCTTTAAATTCGAACACAAATCCACCAAATATAGCAGGGAATTACATGAGAGGGACGAAAAAGAGGTAAAGAACGTTACCCAATCGAAAATCGGAAGGAAAATCGACCAAAATCGATAAACCCTAGAATTTGGGGATCGGCGCTCATCTGCAAAATCCGAACTCAAACCGTGATGAAACTTCAAATTGCCGGAGGGGAAAGGAGCGCCTGGACGAGACGAAGCCATGGGTAGGTCGGACGCGCCGAACGGCGGCGGGACGGCGGCGGCCGAAGCGTTTTAGCGCGCGGAGGTGCAGGGCAGACGGGAAGGGGCGGGCGGGAGAGAGAGAGAATGTGAGGGCTGAAATGAAACTTTTCTTTAAAATTTTGGGTTCAGTTGGTATTTATAGCAAAAATACCCCGAAATACTAATAGCCCCACAAATACATCGTGATTCATTAAAAATCATCTGTTTTCAAAAATTCTCTCTCTAACACCAAAACCCCCTACCGGTGCTCACACAAGCACCCGAGATTCCGAGACACATCAAAAACCCAACTCTTAGGTTTTACACCGTAATGTGAATACAATCTCAACCTCGGGATCCAACGATCCCAACTACCCAAATAAACGAGCCCAGAAGGCCCAACATCGCGATTAAACTCCAAATCGCTACGTAAAACATCTTTAGGGGTTATTAACACTCCGGGATTAACATCTATAATCCCTGGTCATCACAACTGAACAAGGCCACAGTGAAGAACAGATATCCACTTCCGAGGATAGATGATCTGTTCGATCAGCTTCAGGGTACAGAGGTGTACTCAAAGATAGACTTAAGGTCAGACTATCACCAGGTGCGGGTTAGAGCTGGTGATGTCCAAAAGACGGCCTTTAGAACTCGGTATGGACACTACGAGTTCTTAGTGATGCCATTCGGGGTGACGAATGCCCCAGCTGTGTTTATGAGGCTGATGAACAGAGTATTTCAGGAGTACCTCGATCAGTTTGTAATCGTGTTCATTGACGACATCCTTGTCTATTCAAGGAGTAAGGCGGATCATGCCGATCATCTGAGGATAGTGCTCCAGATCCTCAGAGATCATCAGTTGTACGCCAAACTCAGCAAGTGTGAGTTTTGGCTGAGCAGCGTTGCATTCTTGGGCCATATCATATCACGAGAGGGGATATCAGTAGACCCGAGGAAGATAGAGGCAGTTATGGATTGGTCTGCCCCTACTTCAGTCAGTGAGATTCGAAGTTTTCTTGGTGTGGCTGGCTATTATCGACGTTTCGTCGAGGGTTTCTCAAAGATCGCCAAGCCACTTACACAGCTGACTCAGAAGGGAGTCTCATTTTGTTGGTCAGAGGCTTGTAAGCAGAGTTTCAGGGAATTGAAGCACAGACTGACTACTGCACCAGTTCTAGTGATTCCCAAGGAGAACAAAGGATTTGTTCTTTATACCGACGCATCGCTACAGGGTTTAGAGTGCGTACTGATGCAGGACATACATGTAGTGGCTTACGCTTCGAGACAGTTGAAGCCACACGAGACGAGGTATCCAGTCCATGATCTGGAGTTGGCAGCTATAGTGTTCGCCTTGAAGATATGGCGACACTACTTATACGGTACCTCATTTACCATCTTCACTGATCACAAGAGCCTGAAGTTCTTGTTTACACAGGCTGAGCTTAACATGAGGCAGAGGAGATGGATGGACCTGCTGAAGGATTATGATTGTGAAATCCTATACCATCCCGGGAAAGCAAATCTGACAGCCGACGCTTTGAGTCGGAAGGTGAGGAGCACAGCATAGGATGCCATATGTCAATCAGCTATGTTGGGCTCCTACTGCCATTTGGGATTTGATTATGATGTGTCTGCTTCACCGGTACAGGTTTTGACCTTGTTAGCTGAACCTGTTATTTATGATCACATCAGGAAGGCTCAGGGGACTGATGCAGAGGTTCAGAGATGGATGTCAGTGGTTCATTCAGATCAGCCATCGAGATTCAGAGTGGCTGAGGACGGTTCTCTAAGACTTGGCGACAGATGGGTGGTTCCAGATGCACCCGAGTTCCATCAGGGTTTATTACAGCTAGCTCATTGCAGCAGGATGAGTATCCACCCAGGTGGGAAGAAGATGTATAAGGATTTATACAGCCAGTTCTGGTGGAGGCGAATGAAACGAGATGTTACTTCGTTTGTCAAGCGCTGTTTGATTTGTCAACAGGTAAAGGCCGAGAGGCAGAGGCCTGGAGGTGAGCTAAGGAGTTTGGAGATACCCGAGTGGAAGTGGCAGCACGTGTCTATGGATTTCGTGACCCACTTACCGAGGACTGTTTCGGGTTTTGATGCCATCTGGGTAGTCGTGGACAGATTGACTATAGTGGCTCACTTCATTCCCTACTGTATGACATATAAGCACTTGAGGATGTCACAGTTATATGTCAGAGATGTGGTGAGACTACACGGGATCCCTGCTTCGATAGTGTCCGATCGAGATCCGCGGTTCACATCTCACTTCTGGGAGGGTCTGCAGACAGCTCTAGGTACAGAGTTGAGGCTGAGCACAGCCTATCACCCTCAGACGGACAGACAAAATGAGCGTACGATACAGACGCTCGAAGATATGTTGAGAGCTTGTGTGCTAGAGTTCGACACTTCATGGCAGGACTCGATAGCCTTGGTGGAGTTCTCTTACAACAACAGCTACCAGGCAAGTATACAGATGGCTCCTTTCGAGGCCCTCTATGGTAGGCGTTGTAGGTCACCCTTGTGTTGGGATGACATGGACCGTAAGTCGGTTGGAGGACCAGAGTTGGTTAAGGAAATGGAAGAGAAAGTTAAGGTTATCAGAAGAAAGATGAAGGCAACTCAGAACAGACAGGCAGCATATGCCAATCAGCGGCGTAGACCGTTGGAATTTCATTTAGGCGACAGAGTTTTCTGAAGATCTCGCCTTTCAGAGGCGTAGTACGGTTTGGTATGCGGGGGAAGTTGTCCCCGAGATATGTGGGGCCGTATGAGATCTTACAGCGTGTTGGTACTCTGGCGTACCGTTTGGCCTTACCACCTTCTCTGTCTGGTATACACGATGTATTCCATGTGTCTATGCTGAGGAAGTATGAGCCGGATCCTTCACATGTGTTGCAGCCTTCAGAGGTGCAGATTGAGTCCGATGTTTCCTATGTGGAGCGGCCTATCAGGATTCTAGATAGAGCAGACCGCAGGCTTCGGAACAAAGTTATTCCTATGATCAAGGTTCAGTGGGATCGTAGGGGTGTCGAGGAGGCTACGTGGGAGACAGAGCGACACATGGTGCAAGCACTATCCAGAACTGCTTTCTGGTATGCGTTTATTTATTGTTTTACTTCATGTTGGTGAGCATGTTTGATTTCGGGGACGAAATCTTATAAGTAGGGGAGTATTGTGATATCCCCGAAATGATTATGTGATTTTAATCATTTAATTTAAATTATGATGATTTGGGTGTTAATTAATGGGATTGAATTAATATTATTGGGGAGATTCATTTCAGGGTGCATGTGATATATGTTGGGATTTTGGGGTCGTGGCATGTTTATTTGGGGTGTGTGTTGTTTGTTTTGGTAAAGCATGTTAATGGGAATAGAAGTATTTTATTGAGAAAATACTATAAATATCGTGTGAGGATATTCTAATACATCGTGCTAAATACCGGGACCAAAACATAACACATCAAACCACCCAACACCCAACCACCCCCCAACCCATGCCAATCAGCCTGTACACATGCTGACTTTAGTCACCACTTGGCTCAATCATTTCACCACTCTCAGCCATTCTAATTCTCGAGCCTTCTCTCCCATTTCTTCACCAGCACCTGCTAAGCAAAATTCTGAGGAGCTTTCCCTTTTTCATCGCCTGGAAGTCCTTCAAAAATCGGAGCAAAGTAGGGTGAGAAACCATGCTCTGTTTTTGCTTTAAACTTGTTTAAGTACATGTTTTTAGGTGGCGTGAAAAGGGCATGTTAGATTAGGTTTCTTAAAACCTTCGATTTAAATGCTTACATGGTGTTGTTATGAAGCTCTCAGTATTTTTCCTTATGTATATTACATGTTGTATGTAGAGGAAATAAGCATGTAAAGTATGGTGTTCGAAAATCTGGGTAAGGTTGTGCCCTGTTTTCTGGAAAAATATGAGTTGGGAGTGTTTTTATGAAGGCGTTATCATGCACGTTAGCTTAGGTTTTGGTAAACCTTTGATGTGAAAATATGCATGGTAGTTTTGTGAAGCCCTTGGCATGTTTGTTCGAGCATGCTTTATGTTATATGTTGTATTTTTAATAGCATGAAATGAGGTGCTCAAGAAATCTGGAAATGAATATGTTGCCCTGTTTCCAGAAAAGTTGATCGAGTACTTGTGTGAATGGTCGACGTTTATGCATGTGGGCTTATGTTTGGGGTGTAAAATTTGATATGACTACACTCAGGGTAGTGTGTTGTAACTGCTAGCATGTTTCTTTGGGAATGTTGTATTTCTTACATGTTAGATTTAAGGGTATGAATATCGGTGTTAGGGAATTCTGGAAAACCTGGGTTGAAACGGAGCGACCGATCGATCGGTGAAGAACACCGATCGATCGGCAAAAGCCGTAGCATTTTTCCAAAATTCAAACAGTTCACCGATCGATCGGTGATGAGGACCGATCGATCGGTAATGCCTATATTTTTATAAAATATAAAAATTGTTTAATTTTGATATTGGATTGTAATGAGACATCTAATATTGTGTTGTACCCTGGTGTAGAGCCTTCACAGACAGCTACACAGCGCAGGGGATAGAGTCCCACAACACACTACATTTTGGAAAGGTACGTAAGCGACGTACGGGCATCCCAACGGTAACATGTACTTTATGTTTGTCTTTTGACACATGATGAATGCAATGTGATGCATTAAGGTTATGATACATGTTATTATGCATTGTTGTTGCATATTATGCATTGTGTTGCATATTGTGATGTGGAATAAAGAGGTGTATTCCACGAGTCAGGGCGATCACAGTTAAGGTTTTAATGCTTACGCTTTACTGCTAAAAATTTGGAGCGGGAGGGGGGAGGCTCGCTTGCACATGGAGGCGGGGTATACCATACTGAGCGAGGATGAGATACCGCTAGTATGAAGAAGCGAGGATGAGATACCGCTTGTTTCGAGATTATGAAAGCGAGGAAGCATTAAAATAACTGACGATGACTGACTCAAGAAAAAGAGATGATATGTCATGACATTTATTGGTGAAGCCATATATTCATATAGTGTTTTGATTATGAATTGTGGTACAGGGACAACCAATGGGCGTTATAAATGCGATGGAAATACAGGAAGTGCTTTGTATTTTATGATTTGTGCATTTACGCTTTACATTCATATTATGTTGAATATGAATTATGATATGCTCATGTGTTGGGGGTTGTCTTTGTAGGTGCTTTTGTTGACGAGAACCAGGGTCGGGGTTGATATGCTGAGCTGTAAGGAGTGCTACAGGATTAGCATGTTAAGAGAAAAATTTTGTATAGCTTCTACTGAGTAGAGTAAGACTATAATGTAGTACCTTTGTAGGAATTCGTGTTATTCCTTTTGAAACATTTTGGTACTGTAATCTCTAAAGCTCAGGTTAATCAACACGTCACGTTACTCTGATATATTCACATGAATGTTTAGTTCTCTAAATTGCACCTTAGTATCTGATAAGATAACGGGGTCTCACAGGATGGGAGTGAAGTTGTGAAGATGTTATTATGCATGTTAGCTAGGTATTTGGTAGACCTTTGATTTGAGTACATACATGGTAGTTTTGTGAAGCCCTTGGCATTTTTGTTCGAGCATATTTCATGACTTATGTGGTAGATTTATTTGATTGAAAGTGGGTACTCGAAAATCTGGGTAGGGAAGAAGATACCCTGTTTCCAGAAAACAACTTGGGCGAGTACTGATATGGCTGAGCGATTTTTATGCATGTGGGTTTTTAGTATGGGTATAACTTTGATATGAATACACTCATGGTAGTATATTGTAGCTCTTAACACATTTGTTCAAGCAAGAGGTGTGTCTTATATGCTAGATTGAAGGGTATGAAAACGAGTGTTCGGAAATTTGGAAAATGAAATTTTTGATTTGTTTTCGGTATTGGATGGTATTGAGGCATCTAATTTTGTGTTGTACACTTGTGTAGAGCCATCACAGGTAGCCACACAACGCAGGGGATAGAGTCCTGCAATACACCATATTTTTGAAAGGTACGTAAGCGACGTACGGGCATCCCAACGGTAACATGTATTTATGTCTGTCTATTTGACACATGATAAATGTAAAGTTGTGCATTAAGAGTATGATACATGTTCATATGCATTGTTGTTGCATATATAAATGTTGTGGAATAAAAAGTGTGTATTCCACGAGTCAGGGTTATCGTAGTGATGATTTTAATGCTTACGCTTATACCGCTAAAAATGTGGAGTAAGGCTTGCACATGGAGGCGGGGTATACCATACTAAGCGGGGAAGAAGGTACCGCTAGTATGAAGAGCGGGGAGGAAGGTACCGCTAGCGGGGAAGAATGTACCGCTTGTTATGAAATAATGAAGAGGGGTAGATGGTACCGCTCATTATGAAGTTAAGAAGTAAGAAGCATTAAAATACACTGATGATAAACTGACTAAGGAAGATTTAAGATTAAGAAGTGAAGTTATGTCATGACATTATTAAGGAACCATAATTTCATATGTTGATTATTTATGAGTTATGGTACAGGGACAACCAATGGGCGTAGTAAATGCAATGAAAATACAGGAAGTGTTTGTATTTATGATTTATGCATTTACGTTTGCATTCATATTATGTTGAATATGAATTATGATGTGCTCATGTGTTGGGGTTGTTCTTGTAGGTGCTTTTGCTAAGGAGAACCAGGGTCGGGGTTGATACTTTGAGCTGTAAGGAGTGCTACAACGATAGCAGGACAGAGTTCTTTTGTGTAGTCTCTACAAGTAGTAGAGTAGAACTATTAGTGTCACTCCTATTGTTTTGAGGAATGTAACTAATTTCTTTTGAAATTTTTATTGGCACATGTGACCCTTAAGCTTAAGATGTCAACACGATTAAAACTCTGATTTTATATGATTAGTTCTCATAATTGCACCTAGTATCTTATTTAAGATAACGGGGTCTCACAGACAGAGAGCAGGGCCCCAAGCCCAAGTATATGCACCGAACAAGGAGCAATCAGAGGCAGCTCCTGATGATGTGACCGGGTAAGTGTTGTTTATTTACTTATCCGGCTTTTATATTGATTGATACTGGTGCATCACGTTCATTTATTGCACAAGCTTTTGTTGAGCAGTATCATATATGCTCGTCTCCACTGTTGATGCCTCTGTCTGTCTCGACACCCTTGGGAACTACTCTTATGACTTGTCAGATTGTATGCTTGCTGCTCTATTCGGTTTAATGATGTTTATGACATACAGGCATATTTAATTGTGTTGGTTATGACTGATTTTGACTTTATTCTAGTGATTGTTGTGTTGAGTAGATATCAAACTATTGTGGATTGTTGTCAAAGAAAATGAGGTTTCAGTCTGATACTGGTAACCAATGGATCTTCTATGGACAGAGATCATGTGCAAAGATTCCATTGATTCTCCTATTCGAATATCACGTTGTTAGAACGTGGACATACGTGATACTTGATATATGCGATTGATGTAATTGAAAAGAAAATAGAAAGAAGAATAGAGGATATTCAAGTGGTTGCAGAGTACGTAGATGTGTTTCCAGAGGAAATTCCTGGATTTCCACCAAGTCGAGAGGTTGTAATTTGGCATTGAATGGTACTTCTGCCATTTCACAAGCACCATATCGAATGGCACCAACTGAACTGACAGAGTTGAAAACTCAATTACAAGATTTACTTGACAAGGGATACATACGTCCTAGTGTATCGCCTTAGGGTGCTCCGGTGTTGTTTGTAAAGAAGAAGGATGAATCAATGCGACTATGCATATACTATAGACAGTTGAACAAGGTAACAATTAAGAATAAACATCCTCTTCCCCGTATTGATGATTTATTTGATCAGTTGCAGGGATCAATGATTTATTCTAAGATTGATTTGAGATCTGGTTATCATCAAATACGTGTGAGGGAAAAAGATGTACAGAAAACAACATTTAGAACTCGTTATGGACATTATGAGTTTCTAGTTATGCCATTTGGACTGACTAATGCTCCAGCTGTTTTCATGAGTTTGATGAATCGAGTTTTTCAAGACTACCTTGATCTATTTGTCATTGTCTACAATGATATACTGATCTATTATCGTAGTGACATAGAACATGTCCAACACTTGCATATGGTATTGCAACTATTGAGAACACATCAATTATACGCCAAACTCAGTAAGTGTGAGTTTTGGTTGAACGGTGTAGAATTTTTGGGGCATGTGATTTCCAAAGACGGGTATCAGTAGATCCGAGAAAGATAGAAGCGGTGTTGAATTGGTCGTCACCTACTTTGTGCCAGAGATTTGTAGTTTCTTGGGTTTGGCAGGTTATTACAGACGGTTTGTTGAAGGATTTTCCAAAATTGCCAAACCATTAACACAACAGACACAGAAGGGAGTACCTTGATAGGCTTAGATTTTTAGTGTTTTTAACTGTAATTTCTTCCTATTTTCCGTACTTTTTCCTGGATGTATTATGCTTTTTTTGGTGTTTATTCATTTGTTTCAGGAAAATAGATCGGAAGTGGAAGAAATGAGCTAATATGAAGATAACGGGTGAAATCGAGGCGAGAAAGAGTTGAAATTGAAGAAGTGAGATTTTCGAATCTCGATCGATCGAGATTTTGTCTCGATCGATCGAGCCGGACAGTGTGCTGAGAAGAAAAGAATTTCAAGTCTCGATCGATCGGAACAATTTTCCGATCGATCGAGCGAGGCAGTAACTTCAGAGCTAAATTTATCAAAGTCTCGATCGGGGAAGGAAATCTCGATCGATCGAGCGAGGCAGTGAGTTTCAAAGGCTGGCATGAACAGCGCACCGATCGATCGGACGCAAATCTCGATCGATCGAGACGCAAATCCGGGAAAATCTTATCTTCCATTTTTGAAATGATTTTTGAGGTATAAATGGAAAAATCACTTCCATGTCAGATATAGACCATACCAGACGTGATTTAGGTCGAAAATAAGCAGCCCTAGCCGCCGCCTAACGCCGCTGAAGGAGATTCAATCTCCGTTCTTCGTCCAAAGTCAAGCCAATCCATTCCGGAGTGCAAGGAAGGAGCAAGAGAAGAAATCACGGTGCAACGCACGGATTCATCCACCGTTTATCGTATTTCTAAACTTTGATTTCTTTGATTTTCAATTCCATTTGATGTTTTCGAGGTCGAGAGACAATTAAACTCTTATGTATTTGATTTGAATTAAATCTTGTTTATTTTATAGAGTTTTAGTTTCGTTGTGTTTGATTATTGATTCAATTGTGTTTGAGCGTATTGATTGTTATTGTTCATAAATTAATTGTTTGTGTAGATCAAAGTCTAGCTAACTTTGATTGAATTTGAGAGTTATAACCGAGATCGAGAGATAACGTTGTAACACGCTCCATTAATTTATGATGTATGTTACGATTGAGATCGAGAGATGATATCGCATAGGTGAGAACTTGGAATCGAAAGATTTAGAGTTATAAGGTGTTGACGTTTTATGCAATATTATATTAGTAAATAGGTGCACGAGAGTGACTTATTCTAATTAATGTTAGTTTCGTTACAGCTCGAGAGAGTGTATCGAATAATCGCGAAAACCTTTCACCTTTAAAATCAATTGGTTTATAATTTGAGAATTCAGTTGAATCATTAAAGATAACATAGTTGAACGACGAGCTTGGTAATTTTCTCGAGTAACTTGCCTTCGCATATCCGGAACCATACATTTTACTGTTTCTTGTTTGTTTGTCGGACGTTAGTTTAGTTTGGCATTAGATAATCACCTTTGTTAATCGTAGGCTAAATATAATTTTATTAATCTTATTTGGTACTTATACGTTAGTCCCTGTGGATTCGACAACCCATACTTAATTTTCACTATACTAAAACTTGACAACCGTGCACTTGCGGTAGAATCGCTTCGCAATACACTTTGAAATTTTCTGTTTAAAAATAAAGCGGTCAAGTTTTTGGCGCCGTTGCCGGGGACTAATCTGTATAATATCATACAAGATTAGTTAATTGTAATTTAGCCAATTCTTTATTATTTCGATTTGTTTCATTGTTTTAGTTAGTTGATTTGTTTTGATTTTTGATTTGTGTATTTTGTTGTCTCCTTTTGTCTATTTTGTACATGAATCGTTTCTCTAGTGCATGATCAGAAGAGAGGAGCCCATTCTCGAGCCTTTCGATCCGGAAATAGAAAGAACCCTACTTAGGCGATTATGAGAAGCTCGAGCGATGACAGATAATAATGAAGCACAGAACCCAAGGTCAATGATGGACTTTGCGCAACCGGCATTTCATGGATCGTTGTCCAGTATTACGAGGCCGACGATTCAAGCGAACAACTTTGAGATCAAGCCGGCAATTATACAAATGATTCAGCACTCGATTATGTTTGGGGGAGCGGCTACGGATGACCCGAATAATCACAGCTCCAACTTTTTGGAGATTTGTGACACGTTCAAACATAATAGCGTCTCCGACGACGCCATCAGGCTAAGACTTTTCCCCTTTTCATTACGAGACAAAGCTAAGTCATGGTTGAATTCACTACCTGCAGGTTCTATAACAACATGGGAGGGGATGACGAAGGCATTTTTATCAAAGTACTTTCCCCCTTCCAAGACGGCGAAGATGCGGAACGATATCACAACTTTTGGGCAGTTTGACCCCGAGACTTTATATGAAGCGTGGGATCGTTTTAAGGAATTGTTGAGGAGATGCCCACACCATGGTCTACCTATTTGGTTGCAGGTACAAACTTTCTATAACGGTTTATTTTCTTCTAACCGTTCGATGATAGATGCAGCATCTGGGGGATCAATAATGAGGAAGACGCCGGAAGAGGCATATAGCCTATTGGAAGAAATGGCATGCAACAGCTACCAGTGGCAGTCAGAGAGGAGCACGCCACAGAAGCCAATAGGAGTCCATCAAGTGGACGAGATCACTGCTCTTTCGGCTCAGTTGGAAGCCATGAACCGGAAGATAGACAGCTTGCATCGCTGCAAGCTATCTTCTGTGAGCTGTGTGGAGGCGGTCATCCAAGCATCGAGTGTCAGGCATGTAATCAGTTTAACCAATCTGTTGAGGCTGTGAATTTTGTAGGTAACAGGCCACCCAACAATTCGTACTCGAATTACAACCAACCATGGAGGAACCACCCGAACCTAAGATGGTCGAACCAGGAGAATGTGCTGAACCCACAACCGCAGGCAGGGTTCACACAAAAGCCAAGTATGGAGGAACTTATGGCAAAGCTGATTTCATCGACAGAGGTAAGGATGCAAAATCAAGATGCATCGATCAAGAATTTGGAGGTGCAGATAGGGCAGTTGGCCACATTGATTTCGGGGAGAACGCAAGGTACGCTGTGATTCTGTAAAGAATCCAAAGGAGCCATCGAATTGACAAGACGAGGAGGTGACAGTCCAGCTTGGGACTATAAAATAAGAACTTTCTCTTCCTTCCTCGAGTTTTGTTTCAATTCCTTGTTTTAGTTGGTTTTATTGTTAGTTGTGTTTCTTTTTGTCAGTGAATAAGTGTGTGTTATTATTGCAGATGTGAAAGTAAGAGCAATAAGGATGTAGGCGAGGCAACCCGAGAGAGAAAGTGTTGAGAGAAAATTAAATTTCTGGCTTCTGGTGTTGGCGATCGATCGAGACAAAATCTCGATCGATCGCCCAAAGTTTGTAAATTGCGATTTAAGCTACTGCCTCGCTCGATCGATCAAAAAATTTTCCGATCGATCGAGCGAGAGAAAATTTTGAAAAAAAATAGGGCACAGACGCAGCAGCCATCACATTCAAACTCAATTTCTCTCCTCTTCACAACAGAACCCTAGTCGCCTCTTTCAATTCTTCCATCTAATCTCATCCTTGTTCCATCAATTGTCCAATTATCTCAAATTCTTGAAGTAAGAATTTTTCTAATGAGAAATTCTTTGCAGATCTGAAATATTACGCTCCGAATTGGGTAGAATTGCAGGCGAAAGGAAATTCCAAGTCAAGCACAAAGAGTCCTCAAAGATTAGATTTTTACTTGGTAATTGCTTTCATAATTCATTTATTTTCATCCGTTGGTGCAATTACTTTGTTGAATTGAATTGGGTAGATAAGCATCAACGTTTGGGGAAAGTATTGTTCTGTTGAGGGGTATTGGCACTGCTGTATCTTTGAGGTGGTGTTTAGTTGCATTCAAGCGAGTTAGTTGGGAATAATTTAGCAAGAAAATGTCGTCTAGAAAGAGGTCAAAGCAGGCGGAGACTTCCCAAAAGCAAAAGCAGGTGGAGGCTACCGTTTCTGAACCAGGGTATGACGAACAGAAGTTTGTCAATGCCACAATTGCCGAGTTATATCCCACATACCATAAGAAACCTCTGAGCCGTGAAAGGGGAATGAGCATGGATAAATTGGAGTGTTCTGTCATTAGGACAGTACGGCGAAAAGGGTGGTTTCAATTTGTTCAGACACCGATTGATGCTGTGGTGCCACTGGTGAGGGAGTTTTACACAAATCTTCGGGCTATTAAACCAGGGCACCGAGCAGTTGTTTATGTTCGAGGGAAGGATGTGTTGGTGGATCGAGCTTCAATAAATAATATTTACCGGATGCCGTTCCTGCATAACTGTGCATACCAATCTTTCAAGAATAGCAGGATTGACTATGATGAGGTATTGGCAGTCATTGGCATGCCGGGAGTGGATGCAAAGGAACGATAAAGCAGAGCCACAGTTGGTTCTAAAAAAAAGCATTTGAAGCCAGAGGCCCAAGCATGGTTTTCATTTGTCGCCTCGCGGGTCATGCCTTCGACCCACACTTCTGAGGTGACAAAAGATAGAGCGGTCCTGGTATATGCCATCCTCTCAGGGAAGGAAGTGGACTTCGGCGAGATCATTAGTGATCACATTGAAGAGATTGGGAGCAGCCCACCGACCTCCGCACTACCTTTTCCATCCACAATCACTGCTTTATGTCAGAGAGGTGGAATGACATAGGGGGAAGACGAGGAGCTACTTCCGCCGAAGACCCCGATCATTGTGGACGGTCCACCACCTCCTACGGGCCGACGAAGGGCCGAGCCAAGACCCTCGGACACTACACAGGCTGGAGCATCATCCTCCACTGCAGAGCGTACACGTGTTACATTGGACTCTCTTCATAGGGATCTCCAAGATATTCGCCTGGAGCAGCAGAGTATTCACAGCATGCAGCGGGACATTCATAGCATGCAGAGAGCATTGCAGATGGACCATGAACAGGTAGCTCAGCGACAGATGGAGTTCATGCACTATCAGAGTGCATGGAACACTGCCATGGCCCAGGGCTTTCCAAATTTCCAGTTCCCGCCAGAGCCACACTTTGCACCTTATCATCCGCATGCACCTCCACCTTCCGAGTACCCACCATTTCAGCCATATCAAGGCGAGGAGCACCACTACCCAGTTCCCCCTCCAGAGCATGATGAGGACGACGATAAGTGACGATCGTCGTCATGGTATGTGTCTTTGCCTTTGCATTTATTTATTTTTTCTTGTTCATTGAGGGCAATTCACATGCTAAGTTTGGGGGGGGGGTTTGAGTATTTGTATATATCTTGTACTTGCACATTCTGCTACTTGTCTTGTTTCTGTTTCTTGCATGATTGCATGATTTTGTGACTGATTCATCCTTGAGCATTACCAACAAAAAAAAAAAATTTTTTTTTTGTGAGTTAGTCTTGAGAAATGAAGAATTAGATTTGCAACGGTAATACATGATGAAATTAATCCTCATCTAGATAGGAGTCATGAAAATGTTTAACTTGTTTGTATATATCCTTTGTTAACCATATGTCAAAGCTGAGGAATAATCTGAGCACTTATTGAGTCATGATTGAGTGAAGTATGTATTGATTAAATTGAAAATCTGTGTTAACTATGATGAGTCTTGAGTATCTTAGATAACTCTATAGTTTAGTTGAAAGCACTTTGAGGCAAAATTTATAATTAGGAACTAGACTTGGAAATGATTTAGGCGATCTGTGGACCGTTTGAGCCTTTCAAGCCCACCTGTTATACATTATTCCTTAGTGTCCCCTTTTGTGCCTGATTGAAAAAGAATGGTATATGCATTGCATATGATTAGACCCCCATTCAACATTCTTGACAACCTCGTTATACCTACCTTGGATTGAGCCTAAAAGAAAATTTTTACCAACCCCTAAGGGAG
Organism: Haberlea rhodopensis; assembly: GCA_907163345.1. Taxonomy (NCBI): domain Eukaryota; kingdom Viridiplantae; phylum Streptophyta; class Magnoliopsida; order Lamiales; family Gesneriaceae; genus Haberlea; species Haberlea rhodopensis. The sequence goes on along the minus strand of CAJQUN010000393.1, from coordinate 367,749 downwards.
TATAATGAATCTCATTCATTGCATTAAATTGTTATATGTTGATAAGTTCATTGTGAAAGAAATGAAATGAACAAAAGAATGAACAAAGAAAAAGAAAAGATGTAGAGAAAAAGCCTTGAAAAGAAAATTTAAATAAGACCCAAAGTGGCCAAGGCTAGAAAATGTGAAGAGAAGCTCAATGATTATGTGAGAAGATTTGAACTGATTCTGTTATACTCTCTTCTTTGCTTCTATCCTACCTTTTCTTTGGAGCCGACACCAAAAGGCCTAACGTTATAAGCTTTTAAAGTCCTGTTGATCCAAGTCTAGGGAATAATTACATTAGTGGAGAAGTGCTGGATAGTAAATTGGTAGAGTAGTTCAAAGTAATCTTGACTAGGAGTTGATATGGCACATGTTGATCTTAAAGATAAATATGTAACTCATGTTTGACAATAGCACACACGCACGTTCCGATGTTGCGATGTATTGTTTAACTTAGGAGGAATTGCTTCTTGTTAAATGTTGAATGACTTTTATTGATGTGTAAGTAGGATTTCTGAGTTTTTACGTATGTTGTAAAGATGATTCATGCTTAGTATCGAGTTTAACTTTTCTTTTCGAGCTTATTGCTTGCTCGAGGACGATCAAGTCTAAGTTTGGGGGAGTTGATAGGCTTAGATTTTAAGTGTTTTTAACTGTAATTTCTTCCTATTTTCCGTACTTTTTCCTGGATGATATTATGCTTTTTGGTGTTTATTCGTTTGTTTCAGGAAAATAGATCGGAAGTGGAAGAAATGAGCTAATATGAAGATAACTGGCGAAATCGAGGCGAGAAAGAGTTGAAATTGAAGAAGTGAGATTTTCGAAATCTCGATCGATCGAGATTTTGTCTCGATCGATCGAAACGGACAGTGTGCTGAGAAGAAAAGAATTTCAAGTCTCGATCGATCGGAACAATTTTCCGATCGATCGAGCGAGGCTGTAACTTCAGAGCTAAATTTATCAAAGTCTCGATCGATCGGAAGGAAATCTCGATCGATCGAGCGAGGCAGTGAGTTTCAAAGGCTGACATGAACAGCGCACCGATCGATCGGACGCAAATCTCGATCGATCGAGACGCAAATCCGGGAAAATCTTATCTTCCATTTTTGAAATGATTTTTGAGGTATAAAAGGAAAAATCACTTCCATATCATATATAGACCATACCAGACGTGATTTAGGCCGAAAATGAGCAGCCCTAGCCGCCGCCTAACGCCGCTGAAGGAGATTCAATCTCCGTTCTTCGTCCAAAGTCAAGCCAATCCATTCCGGAGTGCAAGGAAGGAGCAAGAGAAGAAATCACGGTGCAACGCACGGATTCATCCACCGTTTATCGTATTTCTAAACTTTGATTTCTTTGATTTTCAATTCCATTTGATGTTTTTGAGGTCGAGAGACAATTAAACTCTTATGTATTTGATTTGAATTAAATCTAGTTTATTTTATCGAGTTTTAGTTTTGTCGTGTTTGATTATTGATTCAATTGTGTTTGAGCGTATTGATTGTTATTGTTCATAAACTAATTGTTTGTGTAGATCAAAGTCTAGCTAGCTTTGATTGAATTTGAGCGTTATAACCGAGATCGAGAGATAACGTTGTAACACGCTCCATTAATTTATGATGTATTTTACGATTGAGATCGAGAGATGATATCGCATACGTGAGAACTTGGAATCGAAAGATTTAGAGTTATAAGGTGTTGACGTTTTATGCATTATTATATTTGTAAATAGGTGCACGAGAGTGACTTATTCTAATTAATGTTAGTTTCTTTACAGCTCGAGAGAGTGTATCGAATAATCGCGAAAACCTTTCACCTTTAAAATCAATTGGTTGATAATTTGAGAATTCAGTTGAATCATTAAAGATAACATAGTTGAACGACGAGCTTGGTAATTTTCTCGAGTAACTTGCCTTCGCATATCCGGAACCATACATTTTACTGTTTCTTGTTTGTTTGTCGGACGTTAGTTTAGTTTGGAATTAGATAATCACCTTTGTTAATCGTAGGCTAAATATAATTTTATTAATCTTATTTGGTACTTATACGTTAGTCCCTGTGGATTCGATAACCCGTACTTAATTTTCACTATACTAAAACTTGACAACCGTGCACTTGCGGTAGAATCGCTTCACACTACACTTTGAAATTTTCTGTTTAAAAATAAAGCGGTCATACCTTTTAGATGGTCAGAGGCGTGTGAACATAGCTTTCAGGAATTAAAACATCGGTTAGCAACTGCTGTAAGGACCCTGATACCTTAAGTGTGGATTTAAGTGCAATAAGAACTAAGCATGCATAAATTAGAGTACAAAATTCGTGTTGATGCCTTGAGCTATTAGGATCACAGTGCCAAAATAAAATTTCAAAAGGATTAATTACATTCCCAGCTAAATGAATGTTAATCCTATAGTTTTACACTACTCCTAGAGTAGAGACTATACAAAAGAATTCTATCTTCCGATACCAATAGTGCTCCTCACAAGCTCACCGCATCAACCCGGTCCTTAGTCCTTCATGCCAAAATATACCTACAGGAACAACCCCAAAACCATGAGCATGTAACAAATCATATCCACAATAATATGATTGCAACATCAAAACACCATGATGTAAATATAAACCTTAATAACACCAAAAATCCAACACCCAACCAAATACAACATATATCCAAACAAACCCATTTTACAATCTCAAAATCAAACAAAACATGCTCAAACATTAACCAAGGATATTGCTCACCTCTTGAGCTACAAAACTAGCAAGACATCAAGTTTTGGAAAGTTCTCCTCCCTTCTCCTTGCCAAAAACGTGATTGGGGGTTTTGGGGATAGGGTTGGGGTGATTTGATAAGGAGTGGTGGGTTATGAGGTGTTAGGGGGTATATGTGATGTCCGGGAATTATTGGTGTTAATCCCGGTGTAGTGGATTTAATTGTAGCAATTGTGTATTAATTACGGTTTCGAGGGTTCCAGGGATTTTAAATCCCGTATATGGAGTCATTGGATCCAAGGGCTGAGATTGTATTCTGGTTGTGGTGATAACCTTGGAATTTGTTTTTTTTGTGGAATCTGGGGTCCGGAGTACTTTGTACTGGGGCTGGTGATGGAATTTGAGTTGGAGAGATAATTTTTGGAAATAGATGATTTTTAATGAGTCATGATGTAGTTGTGGAAGTATTGGTATTTTGGAGCGTGGGTGCTATATATACCAAGTGGACTCGGTATTCCGTCATTATACGGAATCATTTCCCTCTCCTCTCCCTCACGCCTCTTTCCCTCACCCCAAACCCTTCCCTCTTCTTCTCTTGGCACAAATCGAGGGGGGCTCTTCTTGGGAGAATGATTTCTTGAAGAAAGGCTGGTAATCTTCTTCTCCTCACCTTTAGCTTCGATTTGATTATGGTTTTGTGCTATATGGTTGAGTTTTGGGTTGGTTTTGAGTTTTGGGGGTTTTGGGTTAAAAATCTAAAGTGTTGATTTTGGAGTTTTTATTGAGTTTAAATGGGGTATTAGGGGTGTTGAGGAAGTTAGGGGTGTTGGCTTTGAGTTTGAGAGTCAAAAACACCATGGAAGCTCAAATTTCTCGAAAAATCGCAGGTCGCGATCGATCGCCGAGGAGGGCCGATCGATCGCGACGAGCAGCTGAAAATTGGAGACGATGTACAATGCTGCCGATCGATCGCCATGTCTCGGCGATCGATCGCGGAGACGCGCGATAGATCGCGAGATCATTCTGTTTGGCAGCGGGTGTGTACGATCGATCGCGACAGAAGCGGCGATCGATCGCGGCCGAAGTGTAGTGTTGTTTTCAAAATTTTGGAAAATGTCGGGATTTTGGAATCGAGGTTTAAAGGGGCCGTTTCCGGGGCAATGTCTACATTCCAATGGGAATGCTATACTTTTAAAATAAATTGGTTGGAGCCAAAATTTAATATAACGGATTTCTCGATTGGGTTTTTGGCTATCTTTTAAATTGGTAAAATGTAATATTTTGGGTATTATGCATGCTTAGCCGGGGGGATTTTATTTTGGTAATCGTCATGGATGGACGATAGGTTTGGAAATCATGAACGTGCTTAGGCACGTGATTGCATGCCTATGTTTAATTGAGAGTTATTTGTGTGTTAGCACATAACTCATCGGACGTGGAACTCAGGCAGGATTGGACTTGAACTACGGAATTATAAGGTACGTATGATGTACGAGCATTGACTATTATAATGTTGCAACTGTAAAATGCATGGTATGTGGTAATTGCATTAAATGAACATTGAAATGCATGGTGTGTAGTATTTGCAATAAATGGATATTGAAATGCATGGTACATGGTACTTGCTATAAATGGATAGTTATATGCATGGAAATGGTAATTGCGTTAATTGGACATACATTGGGAACCATCCGGTGCCGCTATTGAGCGAGCAATGATTTGGGATGTTGTCGCCGTTGAGCGACCATCGGTTATGACGCCGCTATTGTCGAGCGTGCGTGGGGTTTAGAATGCCGCTATTGTGGAGCAAGCAATGAAATAGGAACATGGAATCATTGGTTAGATATACATGATAACTAGTGTCTTATTTATATAGATTTTACCATATTGATTATGGAACTGGCATAATAGGAATGTCATTAGTTAATCTATGTGGCGATTAACTGGCTTTGGGAATTTGCTGAGTTTGGTTATTTTTTAGAACAGGGACAATACATGAGATCCCGGATGAGGACGATACCATCCAGGGAGTATCATTTAAATTATGGCATTTACATTCTGTAAATTATGAACTGCAATATCATGATTATTGGATTGCTGGTATTGGTATGCTCACCCCGTGTGGGGGTTGTCTCTGTTGGGACAGGTGTAGCAGCAGCTTTGGAGTTGCGCTCGGGCAATTGATTAGTGGTACTTCCCGGATCGAGGTACCAGAGCTGGTTGAATAAGTGCAGAGATCCAGAGTTGAGATCGAGTTGTGCTTGAGAGGTGCTTCTAGGATTGAAGTACCAGCAACGATATCCGGTAGAGAGTTTTATACATCAGATACACGCTTATTCATTGGGTGCTCTTATGTGAGTACATTTTACGTGTATATGGAATGTATAAATGGGCTACGGCTTTTCTCTGTTCATTAATGGTTTGCATGCAATTAAATATGGAATTGCTAAATGAATTGAGAGCATGTTAGTGTATTATGAGGGTGCATGTTATATATGTAATCTTTGTTGGGGAATTTGAATATTATGTGGATCAAATGCAAGAAATTTTCTGGATGGCATATGGTGTTGTACTTGCATATGGCTTTTCCCCATGATAGTATGATTATATGCACTAATGGTATGGATTAATACACTAATAACGGGTTAAGGGCATGGGGGTCCTTACATTAGTGGTATCAGAGCAGTGGTTTGCTCTTTGGGCCTGTTGAGGGCCTGGAACATGCTGATAGGAATGGGTAGCACATATTTATGCATGATGATAGTTAGTGTTGTGTGGCACAACTATATTGCTTATGCGCGTTTATGATATGTGTTCATAGTTGGAATATGTTGTTGCTAACCATGGTGGTTGCAGGGTCATATGAGACATGGACTTTGCATTACGGTTGCATAGATATACATCGGAGTGATGATTTTAATGATTTGCCGCTAAATGTTGAAGCGATGGTAAAATTTTGCATGTCACATTTGAAGCGAGGTGCATTAAAATACACTCATGTCGAATCAAAGGATAATTCCGCTGTCATATTACTATTGCGAGGGATATTATGCCGCTAATATGTAGAAGCGAGAGGTATTTCCGCTGTCATGATAAAATGAGGTGTAGTGGCGCCGCTTGACTACCATTGCGATGAAGAATATTTGCCGCTTAAGCGAGGGATATTATACCGCTAATATGGCGTAGCGATGAGCTTTCCGCTGTCATATGATAGCAGCAGAAGATATTTGCCGCTTAAGCGAGGGATATTATGCCGCTGGTATGTCGAAGCGAAGTAGCAAAGAGGGATATTTGCCGCTTCTTAGTGAGGGATATCATGACGCTAGTGTATTGGCGATGGTTTATGCTGTCGGGTATTCTATTGGCGATGGTTCATGCCGCCGGGTATCCTATTGGCGATGGTTTATGCCGCCGGGTATCTATATAGCGATGGTTCATTCCGCTAGTGTATTGGCAATGGTTCATGCCGCCGGGTATTCTATTGGCGATGGTTTAAGCTATCGGGTATCTATATAGCGATGGTTCATTCCGCTAGTGTATTGGCGATGGTTCATGCCGCCGGGTATTCTATTGGAGATGGTTCATACCACCGGGTATTCATAGCGATGGCTTATTCCGCTATTCTATTGGCGATGGTTCATACCGTCGGGTATTCTATTGGCGATGGTTTGTACCGTCGGGTATTACATAGCGACGGGTCATTCCGCTACATCTATGGTGATGGTTCATACCGCCGGATATCTATAGCGATGTTTTATGCCGCTGACTCTATGACGATGGATCATGCCGCTGATTCTATAGCGATGGGTTATACCGCTATTTGCGTAGCACTGGATTATGCCACCTACGAGCGATGGGTGCTGCTTATGTATCGCTGGTGGACGATGGGGTATGGCATATTACTTTTGTTAGCATTATTGTGAATACTATGTGGTTATATACCGTCATGTGTTTGACGTTGAGGTTATGGATGTCGTGTATCGACATGTACCGTCATATGTTTGACGGTGTTATTTGGATGTCATATGTTGACATATACCGTCACGGGATGACGATGACATAGTGGATGTTCTATGTAGACGTGTAGCGTCGTTTGATGAATAATACGTCTGAGTGTACGTATTTAGTCATATGGTTTGAGTGCTGATGGCGAGCACAGGATAGTTTCTGGGTCACTAGTTGACAAGACCATTATGCCGAGTAGATTGCTCGATGGATAATTGGATGCATTGTACCGATGAGTGTACCGCATCATCTAATATAGGTAAATATTTCGAGTAATGATACCTTCTGGGTATACTCGCTGGATTGGCTAAGGCTAAGTGATTGGTGGTAAGAGTAGTCATTGAGGAAACTACTCGCTTGTCGTTGTCATATGTGTTAGGCATGGGCACACCCACCCTGAGGGTCTGGAATAAATCCTACGGAATTAGGATTGCTTTGTGGTTGAGCAAGGACACTGGGATGTCCATTATGCTTTGGTGTTTTAGAGATATATTGGGTGATGACCCACAACTTTAATGGTTTGTACGGAATGGTATACCGGGACGAGGCGAATGTCACGTTGATAGGTTGGTATGAACCTATGGGGGCCAGCGAATTGCTAGCCAGGTATTGTTGCAGTGCTTTAGTGTGCTTGTGATAGCCATTATACTGCTCGCTGGATTCGATTTTGGTGAATCATATGGTGATACGATGAGGGTCGTGGTAGACTTTTGTAGTCTCCTTTGTGGCATGATGATTGAGGCAGGGAGTACCTCACGGAGACGTTTATACATCAAATGTTTTGAGGGACTTGTTTTGGGACAGCTCAATTTTGTTGGGAATACCAACGTGAGTGCCAACAAGTCATTGTTAGCTCTGGTTGAGATATGGCATGCAATGGGAGTCACAATGGTTTGTGAGATATAATTAGTGAGGTGACACTACTATATTGACTTTATCTCTTGAAGAGATTTTGATCGTGCTGTATGGAGACAGCTGGTATCGGTCGTGGGTTGATTGTAAATCAGCCATGGTGGATATTACTAGTGTTGGACCTGGTAATGGATTACTTACCTATCGGTGAGACGTTCGAGGAGACGTCTCCGGGGTAATGCTCAAGACTGTTTAGTACTATGGTATTAGTACAGAGCATCTTTAGGATGAGTATGCATGACGTATACATGCTTAGATTTGGTAATAGTGGCTTTGATGCACTATACTGGACCAGTTGGGTAATTTATTGGTCATGGAACATGTTTCAGGTATAAATACATCCAGTTTTCCGAACGGTGGTTCGAGGTTGGAGGGTCATGGATTCATGACATTTTCCTTGTGAGGAAGGCGGTATTGTTATACCTACCGATTGGGAGTCTTTGGAAGACTCAATGAGTCAGTTTGCGTGGTGTTGATGTCGGATCACACCATTGGTCTTTGGTTTGTCAATCATTGTTCTCCGCGAGGTGAAAACAGCTGGAGATGGACAGTGGGTTTTGGGACAATTGGGTATGATTGGTGATACCCGAGTCAATTGCATTGTGTATGCAGGTTGTATTGGTACTTAGGCATGTGTACCAGTGTGTGTATATGGATGCCAGTTTTTATTTGGTCCTCGTCGAGCATCAGGTTAGTGTGCTTGGGTGAATGAATCTCCGGTGAGAGATTGTATCACCTTGAGTTTGGTAACCTCGATAGCACGATGTATTCTGAGGAATAATCGTGAGGTCCAGTTGACTTCCCCTGAGGAAGGATTGTCGTGTTTTGGGACCATGGTAATTCTTGGTGGTTAATTCGATAGCCTCCTTGTGTTAGGATTGTTGAATCATAAGGTAAACGAGGAATGACCATATTTTGGATTGGTTCAGTGTCGTGGTTGACACGTGGGGCGGAATGCGATTGATTATTTTTGCATGTTCTTTTGGAAATTTGAGACCTTGTGGAGTCTCGATGATGTGTTTGACGAATATGTGATTTCTTGGAACTTACGGATGTAGACATCTTTAGAGATGTGTTTTGTGTTGATCGATAGCGGTGAATTGCCCGATCCGTGTTGCAAAGTGGTGCAAATGCTCCTTTGATGGAGGTATAATTGGAGAACGGGAACCGGATTTTGTATAAGTACACTGTAGTGTACTGGTGGTTTCCTTGGTGACGACATTTGGTTAACATCGTAGGCTAAATCGTTGAGATATCATCGAGGCGATATCTATTCTGGTGATCACGAATGATTCGTTTGATTTGTAGTTATGTTTGGCTGACTGCTTTTGAGATGGTTAGAATCGGAGAATGCTGATGTCTTTCATGGATTTGTGTCGGTTTGGGAGGTTACTCCATTCCAGGTTTCGGTGCGAGGTCGGTATCCTCGCGGTTGGTGTGTCGTTCATGTTATCGACATTGTGGGGTCCTCTTTACTTAATCCATTATGTATTATGTTAACATACATCTGTGAGTCTGAATTAAGTAATAACATACACTGATTAAGAGTATCTTACTAGTTCAGTTGTTACAGGAGTTATAAAAACCTACCAACTACACATCATATATACAACCAACAACCTACTACAAGATAACTCCTAGGCAGTGGTTAAACTCGCAGCGGAAAATGACTCACATCCCGTCTCCCCACGTCTCTGAGTCCCTACAGAAACATTCACACAACGTGAGTATAGATAACAACTATCTCAGTGCAATATCAAAACAATAACATCAATGATAAAGCACAATAAATCATCAATAGTGAATGCTCTGTATCATGCATCACCAAATGCACTATGTCATGACATGTCTCAACAATCATCCTATTATCACGAGCCCAATATGATATGTCTATTCAGCTCAATATGTCAGTGGAACCACATCACATCTTCATATTGGCAGCACATATCATAGTACCGTACTCATCTGTGATAATAACCAGAGCATATACCCAAACCAGGCGTATATCTCTCAAGCCAAAGCATATGTAGTATATCTATCGTGGCAACGATCCCAGCCAAAGCATATACCAAACCTGGCATATCTATCAAGTCAATGATCTCACCAAAGCATATACACACTATCAAGGCATCCATCACAATCATATGAAATCCATGTATGCACATGCATATGATACTACCAATCATATGACAGAAAGATAACATAAATCATATGATATTAAAACCATAACATCATCATCACATAATATCTATACTCCGTACGTCAACACGTACCTGTACTGCGACACAAACGATTTAAATTAGGCGTCACTGGCTAATTGCCTCGTTGTCCCGTCCCTTGAGATGATGCTACAACAATGCCAACAATATATCATGTTATCATAGGCATAAAAATCACATTCTATAAAAATATAACATTTTTCAACATTCTGCCATCACCGATCGATCGCCCCAGATTCTCGATCGATCGCCGTAACTGTTCACTCTTCACCGATCGATCGAACAAAAACACCGATCGATCGCCACATGTACCGATCGATCGCCTCAAAATCACCGATCGATCGCCTCATGCTCAAACCGCCTTAAAATGTTTCTGTCAGCGTCAATCGATTGAAACCACATTGCCGATCGATCGGCACGATCAGAAAAATCGAGACAATGGTGATTTTGAGCTTATCTTCATGGTACTTCTTCTCCTACCCATAATTTCACATGTAACCATGAGTCATGCAATCCCTAGTATCATATAAACATGTTTCGATCATCCTAGAATCCAATTCTTGGCAAAGAAACAAGTTATGATTCTATGCATAAATATTTGACATTCCCCTTCACATACATCAACACCAATTACATAATTCAAGTGTAAAACCATGAAATCCTTACCAAGATATTAAGAAATCACTTCACACAACTTCCTAGCTCAATTCACAAGTGAATTCCAAGCTCAAGCTATCAAGAACTTGAAAGAGATAGAGAGGAGCTTGTGTAGGATTTTAGTTGGTGTAAAATGCTGTATTGTGAGTTTAAGCTCACTAATCCCCTTCATATAGCCACTTGCTATAATAACATGACAACTAACATAAACATGTAAATCCAAACTCAAATTCACATGCTAATGCAACCTTAAATGAATGGTAAAGGCATATGAAATTCAAATCAAATGCATACTAGTCCATGTTGCTTGATATGCCACTACAATTCAAGTCATTTCTTTGCACTACACCTTATGCACCATGTTTCATTCTTTGACATATATCATATAATTATGTCATATATGTGAGTATTAACCCTCGGTTCAACCCGAACCCGAGTCCACATCGTACCGTAATTATTCCAAATTACGTCATAATCCTATGACACGTATAAAAAGTAAATCGAGGCATTACAATTCTCCCCTACTCAATGAATTTCGTCCTCGAAATTACATATACAAACATGCATATATAGATACGCAACTCAACAATCCTACTAGAAGAAGATAGGAAACATGATCATGTATACAACAGTATCATAAAACTGTAAAATCATACCAGCAAACAACTCAGGATACTGCTGTATCATATGCTGCTCCGTCTCCCACGTTGCCTCTTCGACACCCCTTCTGTCCCACTGTACCTTAACCATAGGAATCACTTTATTACGCAACCTGCGTTCAGTTCGATCCAAGATCATAACTGGTCGTTCCTCATACGATATATCTGTATCCAACTGTACCTCAGGTAACTGTAATACATGACTTGGATCAGGTTCATATTTCCTCAACAGTGAAACATGAAAGACATCATGAATACTACTCAAAGATGGTGGTAGTGCCAATAGATATGCCAACGTACCAATACGTTGCAACACCTCATACGGACCAACATACCGTGGAGATAATTTTCCACGCTTACCAAACCGTACTACACCTTTAAAAGGTGAGATTTTCAAGAACACACAGCCACCAACTTGAAATTCAAGTGGTCTACGTCGCTTATTGGCATAAGCAGTCTGTCTGTCCTGAGCAGCTTTAAGTTTCAATCGAATTAACTACACTTTCTCTTCCATTTCATGAATCATATCCGGTCCATGTAAAGAAGACTGATCCACATCATCCCAATACAATGGTGATCTACACCGTCGCCCATATAGAGCCTCAAATGGTGCCATCTGTATACTAGATTGATAACTGTTATTATATGAAAATTCCACTAATGGCAATAACTCTTGCCAAGAGTTATCAAACTCTAATACACAAGCACACAACATATCCTCAAGTGTCTGTATCGTACGCTCTGTCTGTCCATCTGTCTGAGGATGATATGTTGTACTCAACCGCACTTCAGTTCCCAACGCTGTCTATAACCCTTCCCAAAAATGAGAAGTAAATCTAGGATCCCTATCCGATACAATGGAAACTGGAATACCATGTAGTCTCACTACATGTTGAATGTACAACTGTGCCATTCTCAGATATGTAAATGTCATACAATATGGCACAAATGAGATACTTTGGTGAGTCGATCAACGATCACCCAAATAGCATTGCAACCAGAAGACGTCCGTGGTAAATGAGTCACAAAATCCATCGCGATATGTTCCCATTTCCACTGAGGAATTTCCAAACTATGTAATTCACCTCCTGGTTTCTGTCTTTCCGCTTTCACTTGTTGACAAATCAAACACCGTTTCACAAAGCTCAACACATCCTGTTTCATACGTTTCCACCAAAATTGGGTACGTAAGTCATGATACATTTTCTTTCCTCCAGGATGTATACTGTATCTACTACAATGAGCACGTTGTAGTAGTTCTTGGCGTAGTCCCAATATCGCAGGTACTACCCAACAGTTTCTATATTTCAGAATTCCATCATTTGCAAGTACAAATTGCGATGTTTGTCCTTGACTTATCATTTCTTTCCAATGTTGTACCTCATCATCGGTCATTTGTGCCTTTCTGATTTTGTCAAAAATGTCAGGTTCAACTAATAATGTTGATACCCGTACTGGCAGTGTTTCCACATCAAAATCATAACCCAAAGTACAACAAGAAGTCATCAATGCTGATAAATGAATCATCTCATCAGCCGTATGATGTACTTTTCGACTCAAGGCATCTGCTGTAAGATTAGCCTTTCCTGGATGATATTCAATCTCACAATCATAATCTTTCAACAGATCCATCCATCTTCTTTGTCTCATATTCAACTCTGCTTGAGTGAATAAAAACTTTAAACTCTTATGATCTGTGTATATGGTAAACGACGTACCATATAAATAATGTCGCCATATCTTCAAGGCAAAGACAATGGCAGCCAATTCCAGATCATGTACTGGATATTTCATTTCATGTAACTTCAACTGTCGTGATGCATAAGCCACTACATGTTTGTCCTGCATCAATACACAACCCAAACCAAGTAAAGATGCATCCGTATATAATGCAAACCTGTCATACTCCGATGGAATGATCAAGACTGGAGCTGTAGTCAATCGATGTTTCAATTCCTGAAAACTACGCTCACAAGTATCTGACCATCGAAACGACACTCCTTTCTGTGTCAATTGTGTCAATGGTTTGGCAATCGCTGAAAATCCTTCAACAAACCGTCTATAATATCCAGCCAAACCCAAAAAACTGCGAATCTCTGGTACAGAAGTAGGTGCTGACCAATTCAACACTGCTTCCACTTTCTTTGGATCAACTGATATACCTTCTTCTGAAATTACATGCCCCAAAAAGCCGACACTAGTCTACCAAAACTCACACTTACTGAGTTTGGCTTACAACTGATGTGTCCTCAACAATTGCAATACCATATGCAAATGTTGAACATGTTCTGCATCACTCTGCGAATAGATCAGTATATCATCGATAAAGACAAAGACAAATCGATCAAGGTATTCCTGGAAAAACCGATTCATTAAACTCATAAAGAGAGCTGGAGCATTTGTCACTCCAAATGGCATTACCAGAAACTCATAATGTCCATAACGAGTTTTGAATGCTGTCTTCTGTATATCTCCTTCCCTCACACGTATTTGATGATATCCTGACCTCAAATCAATCTTAGAATAAACCTTTGATCCCTGCAACTGATCAAACAAATCATCAATACGAGGAAGAGGATATTTATTCTTTATTGTTACCTTGTTCAATTGTCGATAATCAATACACAATCGAATTGTCCCATCCTTCTTCTGAACAAATAAAACCGGAGCACCCCAAGGCGATACACTAGGACGTATGTACCCCTTATCCAATAAATCTTGCAATTGAGTTTTTAATTCTTTCAATTCAGTTGGTGCCATCTGATAAGGATCTCGTGAAATTGAAGAAGTACCAGGTATCAAATCAATACCAAATTCTACTTCTCGACTCGGTGGGAATCCAGGTATCTCATCTGGAAACACATCCGCATATTCTGCAACCACTGGTATCTCCTCCACCTTCCTTTCTATTTTCTGTTCAGTTACATCAAGGGCATAAATTAAATAACCTGCATGTCCACGTTCTAATAAACGCGACATTCGGATTGCTGATATCAAAGGAATCTTTGCCCTTGATCCCTGGCCAAAGAAGTACCATTGATTTCCAGTATCAGACTGAAATCTCACAATCTTCTGACAACAATCCACAACAGACTGATATTTACTCAACACATCAATTCCAATGATGCAATCAAAATCTGTCATATCTAACACAATCAAATCAGCTTGTAGTCCATATTCAGTCTCAAACTGAATATCACAATCAGACACACTCTGACAAGTCATCACAGTAGTTCCCATGGGTGTCGAAACATAAAGAGGCATCAACAGTGGAGACGAGCATATATGAAACTGATCAATAAAAGCTTGTGCAATAAAAGAATGTGATGCACCATTATCAATCAACAGTAAAGCAGGATAGGTAAACAAAGTACACTTACCCGCTATCACAGCATCAGGAGCTGCATCTGCTTCCTCCCTGTTCAATGCATACACTTGAGCCTGAGGTGGTCCTGTCCTCTGTCCTCCACCAGACTGTGGTAAACCCTGTGGTCTCTGCTGCACTGTATTTTCTGACATTGGTCCTCTCCTTTGTTGTCCACCCACTTGAGGACAATCACGGATCACATGTCCTGGCTTCCCACAACGGAAACAAACCACCGTATCAAACTGTGGACAATTTCTTTGATAATGTGGCCCTCCACATTTAAAACACTGTAATCCTCGTCAACTACTACTACTACTTCCTTGGGACTGTCCCTTAGTTCTTCGTTCATCCCCTTACCGTGGTCCAAAACGTTTCCCACTAAACCTAGATGAGGATGCACCACCTCGTGGTGATTTAAATGGTTCTCCTCTAGGTCTCATACTTTCAGATTTAGGTGGTTGGGCTTGTCCAACATCTTTGTATACCCCTACAGCAATCTCAGCCATCTCAGCCCTAGTTAATGCTTCTTCATATGATGTAGGGTTATTGGACATGACCCTATCAAACAATTCAGGCCTCAAACCTTTCACAAATTGTCTGATCTTTGCCTTTGTATTTACAGCAATATGTGGCACATACCGGAGCAATGAAGAATATTGTACCGCATAGTCCGATACTGTCATTGATCCTTGTTTCAAGTTCGTAAATTCATCCTCTTTCCTCTGCCTTGCAGCAACAGAGAAATAATGCTCCAGGAACTTCTTCTAAACACATCCCAGTTAACTGTCTGTCCTTGAGCCCTCAACTCAAGCACTGTGGATTTCCACCACATCATAGCTTACTTAGCTATCTGGAATTCAGCTAAACGTAACCAAGCTGTCTTGGCACACGGTGCTGATACAAATATCTGTTCCACACGTTCCAGCCATTCCTCCGCCAGTTCCCCTGATTCAATCCCCTCGAACCTGGGTGGCTGATAACTCAGAAACTGCGTCAACGTCAATTCCCCAGGCAACAATATCTGTTCCACTGGCCCTTGCTCGATCTGTGGTGGTGGCACAGGCGCCATTCTCACACTAGCATTGCCACTCATGGCATCCCCAACATCCTCATGATACCCTCTGTCTGTCATAACTGTATATCAAGGGTTAACAATAACATTCACAAATATATAACATGTTAGAATAACATCATATTACAAATCCTAACATGATATTACTATTCTCAACATGTTTTCAAGAGTTTAGGTAACTCCCTAATACACTTCCTCTACCCATGTTCACCCCGTTCTCGAACCACTACTCTGATACCACTAATGTGGGGTCGTCTTTACTTAATCCATTATGTATTATGTTAACATACATCTGTGAGTCTGAATTAAGTAATAACATACACTGATTAAGAGTATCTTACTAGTTCAGTTGTTACAGGAGTTATAAAAACCTAACAACTACACATCATATGTACAACCAACAACCTACTACTAGATAACTCCTAGGCAGTGGTTAAACTCGCAGCGGAAAATGACTCACATCCCGTCTCCCCACGTCTCTGAGTCCCTACAGAAACATTCACACAACGTGAGTATAGATAACAACTATCTCAGTGCAATATCAAAACAATAACATCAATGATAAAGCACAATAAATCATCAATAGTGAATGCTCTGTATCATGCATCACCAAATGCACTATGTCATGACATGTCTCAACAATCATCCTATTATCACGAGCCCAATATGATATGTCTATTCAGATCAATATGTCAGTGGAACCACATCACATCTTCATATTGGCAGCACATATCATAGTACCGTACTCATCTGTGATAATAACCAGAGCATATACCCAAACCAGGCGTATATCTCTCAAGCCAAAGCATATGTAGTATATCTATCGTGGCAACGATCCCAGCCAAAGCATATACCAAACCTGGCATATCTATCAAGGCAATGATCTCACCAAAGCATATACACATATCTATCAAGGCATCCATCCCAATCATATGAAATCCATGTATGCATATGCATATGATACTACCAATCATATGACACAAAGATAACATAAATCATATGATATTAAAACCATAACATCATCATCACATAATATCTATACTCCGTACGTCAACACGTACCTGTACTGCGACACAAACGATTTAAATTAGGAGTCACTGGCTAATTGACTCGTTGTCCCGTCCCTTGTGATGATGCTACAACAATGCCAATAAATATATCATGTTATCATAGGCATAAAAATCAAATTCTATAAAAATATAACATTTTTCAACATTCTGCCCCAGATTCTCGATCGATCGCCGTAACTGTTCACTCTTCACCGATCGATCGAACAAAAACACCGATCGATCGCCACATGTACCGATCGATCGCCTCAAAATCACCGATCGATCACCTCATGCTCAAACCGCCTTAAAATGTTTCTGTCAGCGTCGATCGATCGAAACCACATTGCCGATCGATCGGCACGATCAGAAAAATCGAGACAATGGCGATTTTGAGCTTATCTTCATGGTACTTCTTCTCCTACCCATAATTTCACATGTAACCATGATTCATGCAATCCCTAGTATCATATAAACATGTTTCGATCATCCTAGAATCCAATTCTTGGCAAAGAAACAAGTTATGATTCTATGCATAAATATTTGACATTCCCCTTCACATACATCAACACCAATTACATAATTCAAGTGTAAAACCATGAAATCCTTACCAAGATATTAAGAAATCACTTCACACAACTTCCTAGCTCAATTCACAAGTGAATTCCAAGCTCAAGCTATCAAGAACTTGAAAGAGATAGAGAGGAGCTTGTGTAGGGTTTTAGTAGGTGTAAAATGGTGTATTGTGAGTTTAAGCTCACTAATCCCCTTCATATAGCCACTTGCTATAATAACATGACAACTAACATAAACATGTAAATCCAAACTCAAATTCACATGCTAATGCAACCTTAAATGAAAGGTAAAGGCATATGAAATTCAAATCAAATGCATACTAGTCCATGTTGCTTGATATGCCACTACAATTCAAGTCATTTCTTTGCACTACACCTTATGCACCATGTTTCATTCTTTGACATATATCATATAATTATGTCATATATGTGAGTATTAACCCTCGGTTCAACCCGAACCCGAGTCCACATCGTACTGTAATTATTCCAAATTACGTCATAATCCTATGACACGTATAAAAACTAAATCGAGGCATTACAGACATCGTGGATCCATTTGGATTGCGTGTTCTCGGCGTTACGTGGAGTACGCCGTACAAATTTCGAGGATGAAATTTTATTAGTGGGGGATAATTGTGATGTCCGGGAATTATTGGTGTTAATCCCGGTGTAGTGATAATCCTTAATGGATTCTAATTGTAGCAATTGTGTATTAACTGCGGTTTCGAGGCTCCCGGGGATTTTAAATCCCGTATATGGAGTCATTGGATCCAAGGGATGCGATTGTATTCTCGTTGTGGTGATAACCTTGGAAGTTGTTTTTTTGTGGAATCTGGGGTCCGGAGTACTTGTACTGGGGCTGGTGATGGAATTTGAGTTGGAGAGATAATTTTGGAAACAAATGGTTTTTAATGAGTCATGATGTAGTTGTGAGCTCGTCTTGGGAGCTCGATTTCTTGAAGAAAGGCTGGTAATCTTCTTCTCCTCACCTTTAGCTTCGATTTCATTATGGTTTTGTGCTATATGGTTGAGTTTTGGGTTGGTTTTGAGTTTTGGGTTAAAAATCTAAAGTGTTGATTTCGGAGTTTTTATTGAGTTTAAATGGGGTATTAGGGGCGTTGAGGAAGTTAGGGGTGTGGATTTGAGTTTGAGTGTCAAAAACACCATGGAAGCTCAAATTTCTCGAAAAAATCGCAGGTCGCGATCGATCGTCGAGGAGGGCCGATCGATCGTGACGAGCAGCTTAAAATTTGAGACGATGTACAGTGTTGTCGATCGATCGCCATGTCTTGGCGATCGATCGTGAGGCGATTACCGATCGATCGCGGCCCGAAGTGTAGTGTTTTTTTCAAAATTTTGGAAAATGTCGGGATTTTGGAATCGAGTTTTAAAGGGGCCATTTCCGGGGCAATGTCTACATTCCAATGGGAATGCTATATTTTTAAATGAATTGGTTGGAGCCAAAATTTAATATAACGGATTTCTCGATTGGGTTTTTGGCTATCTTTTAAACTGGTAAAATGGAATATTTTTGGTATTATGCATGCTTAGCCGGGGGCTTTTATTTTGGTAATCGTCATGGATGGACGATAGGTTTGGAAATTGTGAACGTGCTTGGGCACGTGATTGCATGCCTATGTTTAATTGAGAGTTATTTGTGTGTTAGCACATGTGATATCCTTGAAAGGCTTATGTGTATGCATGCTATCAAGTGTTGATAATTATGTATCAGGGGCGATTTAATTTGGGGATTATTGGTGAAGTTTATGTGTTTAAATGCATGTAATCAAATTGAGGAGAAATAAGTATGTGGTTAGTGTCAAATAAAGAGGAATGTGGGGTATTTAAATGATGTATTTATGTGGTAAAATTATAAAATATCAAGGAAGGATAATTTAATACATCGTATGAAATACCGTGATAAAATTAAACACCACATGACCACCCTACATGCAACCATCCCCCCCTATCGGCATTCAAACCCACGCCACCTCCCCTGAAATCCTGCAGCATGGGTTGGCCAAGGACATGCTTTCCACCTCATTCTACCATTTTTTCCTCTCACCTCAAGAACTCCATTTTTCTCTCTTTTTCGTCTGAAATCTGAGCTGCTAGTAGGAAGGAAGGGCTCGGAAATTTCTTGTCTTTTCTTGACAAACAATCGAGGAGCATAAGTGGTGAGGAATCATATATTTTTCCCAGCTTTCAATGTTTAAGCATGTGTGTTCATTAAAGCAGAAATGGCATGCTAGCTAAAGATTCGATTAAATCTTGTTTTTGAGTGCTTGCATGTACGTTTTATGAAGCTCCTAACATGTTTGCCTTAGCAACTTACATGCTTTGTGTGTTAGATTTTCGGGTATGAAAAGTGGTCCTCGAAAATCTGGGCAAGTGAGATGCCCTGTTTTTGGTTAGGTAGGTATTTTTTCATGATGATATGATGCATGTTAGCTTAAGTTTTGGTTAACCTTTGATGTGAATACATGCATGGAAACTTTGTGAAGTTCTCAGAATTTTATTCGAGCATTTTATATGTATCGTGAGGTGGTTTTGATAGCATGAAATGAGGTGCTCGACAATTCTGGAAAATCGCATTTCTGCAGGGGAGCTCGATCGATCGGTGGTGATTTTCGATCGATCGGGCGAGGCAGAAAGTTTTAAACAAAACGGATCGATCGATCGGTGGTTTTCTCGATCGATCGACTAAAGTCCTCGATCGATCGGTGAGGTCTTTTCGATCGATCGGTCGAGGCAGAAGTATGAAAAATATAATTTTGATTTATTATGTGAAGTTTATGAATTGAATCATAATGAGGTGCCTAATGTTGTGTTATGTGGTTATGTAGAACCATCTCAGGTACCAACACAAACGAGGAGATAAAGTCTATTGACTCCTCTATCTTTTGAAAGGTACGTAAGCGACGTACGGGCACCCAACGGTAACATGTACTTTATGTTTGTCTATTTGACAAATGATGAATTCAAGGTGATGCATTAAGAGTATGATACATGTTATTATGCATTGTGGTTGCATATTGTGCTGTGGAATAAAAGAGGTGTATTCCATGAGTCAGGGGTGATCACAGTGAAGATTTTAATGCTTACGCTTTACCGCTAAATATGTGGAGCTGGAGGGGGAGGCTCGCTTGCACATGGAGGCGGGGTATGCCATACTAAGCGAGGATGAGATACCGCTTGTATGAAAAAGCGAGGATGAGATACCGCTTGTTTTGAGATTATGAAGCGAAGAAGCATTAAAATAACTGATGATGACTGACACAAGAAAAAAGTAATGATATGTCATGACATTTATTTATGAGGCCATATGTTCATATAGTGATTTGATTATGAATTATGGTACAGGGACAACCAATAGGCGTTGTAAATACGATGGAAATACAGGAAGTGTTTTGTATTTATGATTTATGCATTTACGTTTTACATTCATATTATGTTGAATATGAATTATTATATGCTCATGTGTTGGGGGTTGTCTTTGTAGGTGCTTTTACTAAGGAAAACCAGGGTCGGGGTTGATACATTGAGCTGTAATGAGTGCTCCAACGATAGCAGGACAGAGTTCTTTTGTGTAGTCTCTACAAGTAGTAGAGTAGAACTATAGTGTCACTCCTATTGTTTTGAGGAATGTAACTAATTTCTTTTGAAATTTTTATTGGCGCATGTGACCCTTAAGCTCAAGATTTCAACATGATTAAATAATTTGATTATGCATGATTAGTTCTCATTATTACACCTTCTATCATGTTTAAGATAACGGGGTCTCACATTTAGTGGTATCAGAGCAGTGGTTAGATAACCAGGGAACGAGTAAAGGGTAGCCTTTAGAAACAAGTTGGCTAGGTATTCATTGGTAGGCATGTTTATGCATGTGGTGCATATTTTTGTATAAGTTGTTATACTAACATGCTTTTGAATATGATTACTCTTGTTATCTAACGGCTTATATTATGAACTGCTTTTGGTATTGTTGTTAACCCTTGTGTTACAGCATGGCGACTATTAACCCGGAGAACCTCAATGATGAGGTAGGGGATATGGGCAGTATGAATGCTAGTATTGCTCAGATAAATCCTTTACCGCTACCTGCTGTGGGCGTGGAGCCCAGTGCACAGATGTTGTTACCAGGGGAGCTCAGTTTGACACAGTTACTTCCATCCACCCATGTTTGAGGGGACCAAATCTGGAGAAGGGGCCGAAGAGTGGCTGGAACGGATAGAACAGATACTTTTGACTGCGCCTTGTGCACGGACCGCATGATTACGACTAGCAGAGTTTCAAATGGCTAAAAAGCCTTCTATGTGGTGGAAGACCACTGTGATGGAGCTGAGGGCTCAAGGTATGGTGGTAGACTGGACTGTATTCAGGACCCGGTTCCTTAACCGCTATTTTTCTGCAGCTGCCAGACAATTAAAGGAAGATGAGTTCAATAATTTAAAGCAGGGCAGCCTGTCAGTGTCATACTATGCTATGCAGTATTCCTCACTGTTGAGGTATGTACCTCATGTCGCTGTGAGCAGTCATGCCAAGATGAGAAATTTTCTGAAGGGACTGAGACCAGAACTATTTGATCGGGTTGTCTCCAACAACCCCAACTCATTTGATGATGCCTTGACTAGGGCAGAGTTGGCAGAGATTGCAGTGGGTGCGTATAATGAAGATGTACCCCCTTTCGTACCACCTCAGAGACCAGCTGTTGACAGCCTGAGGCCACGAGGAGACCAGTTCAAGCCTCGTGGGGCCTCTTCATCTTCTAGATTCAGTGGGAAGAAGTCTTAGAGTCATAAGCAAAGTAATCGAGGACCTACAAAAGGAGTAAGGCAGGAGGGGACAGGTGTGACCGCTGTGGAGGATTTCACTTGTCACGTGACTGCCGAGGATGTTATGTTTGTGGCAAGGTGGGCCACTTAGCTCGGACTTGCCCCAATCGGGCAGGTCAGGCAGACTTTGGGCCGAATAGGCCGAGATTTGATGCCAGGACAGCACCACAGAGACAGCAATTTGCACCTCAACCACAGGGAGGTCAGGCGGCAGGACCGCCGCAGGGTCAGGTGTATGCACTGACTCGGGAGCAGGCTGAGGCAGCCCCGGAGGAGGTCATTGCTGGTACGTGTCATTTATTTACGTACCCTGCATTTTTATTGATAGATACAGGTGCTTCCCACTCTTTTGTGTCTGCTGCTTTTGTGGAAAGACACCGCTTGTGCTCGTCTCTGTTACCCACGCCTCTCATGGTCTCGACACCCATGGGAAAGTATGTGACTGCAGACCGACTGTTATCTGATTGCCTCATTTATTTTGAGGGCAATGATCTGAGGGCCGATCTGATTCAGTTAGAGATGGCAGATTTTGACTGCATTGTCGGCATTGATGTGTTGAGCAGATACCGAGATGTGGTAGATTGCCGACAGAGGATGGTACGTTTTCTATCGGATCAGGGGTTCCAGTGGACCTTCTATGGGGACGGCTCTCGTCCAAAGATTCCAGTGATCTCAGCGGTTAAGATGTCGCGGTTATTGGAACGCGGCCACGCGGGCTACTTTATTTATGCCGTGGATGCATCAGAAGAGAAGGAAGTGTGAGCCGAGGATACTCCAGTCGTGGCGGAGTTCATTGATGTATTCCCAGATGAGATTCCAGGGTTTCCGCCGATCAGAGATGTGGACTTTGCCATTGAGCTACTGCCGGGGACATCAGCCATTTCTCGTGCCCCATACAGGATGGCACCGCCAGAGCTAAGAGAGCTGAAAGTGCAGTTGCAGGAGCTCCTTGACAAGGGATACATTCGTCCTAGTGTATCTCCTTGACAAGGGATACAGGTACCCGCTTCCGAGGATTGATG
This sequence comes from Haberlea rhodopensis, assembly GCA_907163345.1. Classification (NCBI taxonomy): domain Eukaryota; kingdom Viridiplantae; phylum Streptophyta; class Magnoliopsida; order Lamiales; family Gesneriaceae; genus Haberlea; species Haberlea rhodopensis. The sequence continues at coordinate 344,641 of CAJQUN010000393.1, read as the reverse complement.
ATCTGTTTGATCAGTTACAGGGTACAAGGCTCTACAGTAAGATTGATCTGAGGTCGGGGTATCATCAGATTCGGGTGAGGGAGGATGATGTACAGAAGACGGCTTTCAGGACCAGATATGGGCACTATGAATTCCTGGTCATGCCTTTTAAAGTGACGAATGCCCCAGCTGTCTTCATGAGTTTGATGAACAGGGTGTTCCAGCCGTATTTGGACCAGTTCGTCATAGTTTTCATTGACGATACTCATCTACTCCCGGACTGAGGAAGAACACGTGGAGCACTTGAGGACAGTACTCTAGATCCCCAGGGATCATCGGTTATACGCAAAGCTCAGCAAGTGCGAGTTCTGGTTGAACAGTGTTGTATTCTTGGGCCATGTTATTTCTAGCAGTGGGATATCAGTAGATCCCAGGAAGATTGAGGCAGTTATTGATTGAACCGCCCCTACTTCAGTTAGTGAGATTCGAAGCTTTCTGGGTTTGGCTGGCTATTACCGACGTTTCGTCGAGGTATTCTCAAAGATCGCCAAGCCACTTACACAACTGACTCAGAAGGGAGTCCTATTCTGTTGGTCAGAGGCTTGTGAGCAGAGTTTCAGGGAACTGAAGCACAGACTTACAACTGCACCAGTTTTGGTGATTCCCAGGGAGAACAAAGGGTTTGTTCTTTATACTGACGCATCACTACAGGGCCTAGGATGTGTGATATCCCCGAAATGATTAATTGCAATTTGGTGCATTAATGGTGTTTTTTATGATTAATTATGGTAGTAATTAATTATGTGTTGGAATTATTATGCGGAAATGCTTAGTCACTTGTTAGAGTGACCCGGGATAGCATTTCAGGGTGCATGTTGAGCATGTTGGGAATTATGGTTGGAAGCATGATTTATTTGCCTTGGTTAGCAATTAATTAGAAATCATGTGTTTAATTGATATTTTGGTGCATTGTGAATTAATGCTTTGGAAAATATCATGTTGGAGTGTTTTATACACCATGGTAATTTATGGAATGAAATTGGTTTAATTAAACCACTTATACCCCAATTCCACCCTTCCAACCATCACTCTTACTTTCCCCAAAAACCACCACCAAACCCTTTCTTTCCCCATTTTCGAGTTGATGCTTAGGGTTGAAGAGAAAACTTTCAAAAACTTGCCTTGTGGGATTTGGTGTGAGTTTTGAAGTCCCCAAGAGGTATGGATACCTCCCCATTGCTTTTATTGTGTTTAGATTGGGTTTGAAATGATTTTTGAAAGGTTTTGAAATGGGTTTGTGTTGGGTTATTGTGGTTTTGTTTGGGGGTTGGATTTATGGTTGTTTAAGGTGTATTTTGGAGGTTTATGTTGTTATTTGAGTTGTTGGTTTGATGGTTAAGTGTTGGAATGGGTTGGAATGGTTTTGAGGTGCAAAAATGGAGGTTTTTCGGGTAACAGGGGTTGGCGATCGATCGCCCATTCCAGGCAATCGATCGCGCCCAGGCAGTGGGCTTTTCAAGCATTTGGCGATCGATCGCCACTCTTGGGCGATCGATCGGCGGGACTGGCGATCGATCGCGCCAGGGGTGGCGATCGATCGCCGAAGGGTGCAAAAATTTGGTTCTCGGACAGTGAGGTTTGGCGATCGATCGCCGTGATGGGCGATCGATCGCGAAGGCCAAAATTTGGTATTTTTGGATTTTTTTGTAGGATTTTTGGTATTGGACTATTATTGGGTTCTAATATTGATTTGTGTGAATGTGTAGAACCATCCCAGGTGGCGACACAGCCAAGGCATTGAAGTCCTACCATATCCTACATTTTGGAAAGGTACGTAGTGGACGTACGGGCACCCCAATGGTACATGTATCTTATATACTTATTGTTATGCATTGTGGATGCAAGTATATATGTGGTATTGCATTGTGGATGCAAATACATGTTATGCATGATGTTTATTAGATGCATATGATTATTGGTGCATATCCCATGAGTCGTGGTATCCCTTGATGATTTTAATGCTTGCCGCTATTTGGTTTGGTTCCGCTAAATGTGAAGCGAGGGGTGGGAGCGCCGCATGTCACATTTGAGCGTGGTTATCATATAGGGCGAGGAAAGGGTATTTGCCGCTCAATGAGAGGCGAGGGGTGGGAGTCCCGCTGTCCATTGAAGCGAGGTTATCCTATGCCGCCTATATGTAAATAAGGGAGGGGCATTAAAATACATTGTGATGGACAGACTAGGGATTGGTGATCAGTATTTGGTATTGATGAGCTGGTATATGTCATGACATGTTTAGACCATTAAAAATAATCTGTTGATTATACTCATGAGTTATGGTACAGGGACAACTAAACGGGAAGCGTTTGAAATGCATGGGAAAACAGGAAGTGTTTTATTATGATTATGCATTTACGCTTTATCTTCATATTGTGTTGAATATGAATGATTATTATTGCTCATGTTTGGGGGTTGTCCTTGTAGGTACACGTTTGGCATGATAGGAGGGCTAGACGGGTTGAGACAGTGAGCTTGAAGAGCATCTTTGGTAGATGAAGGACAGGATTATTTTGCCTAGTGTCTACTCTAGGAGTAGTGTAAAACTAGTTGATAGCATTCATTTGATGGGGAATGTAATTAATCAATTTTTGGTAGTCCTTATTTTTGGCATGTAATGCTTAAGCTCATAAACTCAACACGTTATTTCTCACTCTGATCATTTATATTAGCTCTATTATGCCTTGATTCCGCACTTAAGGATTAGGGTCCTTACATTAGTGGTATCAGAGCAGTGGTTAGAGAACCCGGGAACGAGTGAAGGGTAGCCTTAGCATGATAGGCTAGGTGCTTACATTTGAAGCATGTTTATGCATGTGGTGCATATTGATGTATATTCTGTTATACTAACATGCTTATTCTCATTCCTGTTATCTAACGGCATAACATATATATTGCTTTGGAATTGTTGTTAACATTTGTATTACAGCATGGCTGCTAATGAGGAAGTTGGAGATGTGGGTAGTGTGAATGCAAGTATCGGACAGGCGAACCCTCTACCTCCACCGGCCGTAGGCATGGAACCAGTGGTTCAGTTATTGCTACCGGGTGAGATCAGTCTGACACAATTCCTATCTTATCATCCGCCCCGGTTTGAGGGGACAGAGTCCGGAGAAGAGGCTGAAGAGTGGTTGGAAAGACTCGAGCAGATCTTTGTATCGGCTCCTTGTGCTGTGACAGCTTGGCTGAGGCTGGCGGAGTTTCAATTAGCCAAGAAACCTCTGATGTGGTGGAGGAGCACAGAAATGGAAATGAGAGCACTGGGTGCTGTGATTGATTGGACACTCTTCAGGACTAGGTTTCTGAACCGGTATTTCTCCGCTGCGGCGAGACAGACGAAGGAGGATGAATTTACAAGTATGAAACAGGGGAACATGACAGTGGCAGACTATGCCACAAGGTACTCTTCGTTGTTGAGGTACGTTCCCCACCTTGCCACTAGTGGGCACGCTAAGATGAGGAACTTTATGAAGGTATTGCGACCGGAGCTCTATGACCGGGTTATCACTAATAACCCAACTTCGTTTGATGATGCTCTCACAAGGGCGGAGCTTGCCGAGCTAGGAGTGGGAGCTTATGCTAGTACTATGCCACCACCGGTACCACAACAAAGGCAGACTAGTGACAGCTTGAGGCCCCAGGGTGAGCCATTTAAACCCCGTGGTGCCACTTCATCTTTGCGATATGGTGGAAAGAAACACTTTGGTCAGAAACAGGATGGCAAGAAGGGCAATTGGACGGCCAACCGAGGGTCTTCACAAGGGGATAGGCCGGGAGAGCCGAGGTGCAACAATTGTGGAGGGCCACATTCTTCAAACAAGTGTCCTGCATGTTATATCTGTGGCAAGATGGGCCACATCGCTCGGTATTGCCCCACACGGGGAGGACAGTCTGAGTTTCAGGGCAACAGGCCGAGGTTTGAGGATAGGACAGTGCAGCAGAGGCAGCAGTTTGGGCCTCGACCATCGGGAGGTCAGACAGTAGGACCACCCAAGGGGCAGGTGTATGCACTGACCAGGGAGCAGTCCCAGGCAGCCCCAGAGGAGGTGATCGCCGGTACGTGTCATTTATTTACGTACCCTGCTTTTATTTTGATCGATACAGGTGCCTCCCATTCTTTTGTATCGGTGGGTTTTGTGGAAAGACACCATATGCGCACGTCTTCTTTACCCACGCCTCTCCTTGTCTCGACACCCACTGGAAGAAATGTCGTTGCTGATCAGTTTATGGCAGACTGCCTCATTTATTTTGAGGGCAACGAGTTGAAGACAGACTTGATCGTATTGGGCATGTCAGACTTCGACTGCATCTTGGGTATTGATATTCTGAACAGATATCAGGCAGTGGTAGATTGCCGGCAGAGGATAGTGAAGTTCAGACCTGAATTGGGCAGTCAGTGGACTTTCTATGGCAACGGTTCTCGTGCAAAGATTCCGTTGATTTCAGCGATCAAGATGACTCAGTTGTTGGAACGTGGACACACGGGCTATCTCATCTATGCCGTGGACACGTCTGGGAAGAGTAAAGAACTAAGAGTTGAGGATGTACCAGTGGTAGCAGAGTTTGCTGATGTATTCCCAGAAGAGATCCCAGGTTTCCCACCGGCTAGGGAAGTGGAGTTTGGGATCGAGCTGTTGCCAGGGACATCCGCTATCTCTCGTGCACCTTATAGGATGGCACCGGCAGAATTGAGGGAGTTGAAAGAACAGTTACAGGATCTCCTGGACAAGGGATATATACGCCCGAGTGTGTCGCCATGGGGCGCACCAGTTCTCTTTGTGAAGAAGAAGGACGGTTCGATGCGGTTGTGTATCGATTACCGGCAACTGAATAAGGCTACAGTGAAGAACAAATATCCTCTCCCAAGGATAGATGACTTGTTTGATCAGTTGCAAGGTACCAGGGTGTATAGCAAGATTGATTTGAGATCCGGGTATCATCAGATTCGGGTCAGAGAGGAAGATGTGCAGAAGACAGCGTTCCGGACCCGATATGGACATATGAGTTCCTAGTGATGCCGTTCGGCGTGACGAATGCTCCAGCAATCTTTATGAGTCTGATGAACAGAGTGTTTCAGCAGTATCTTGATCAGTTCGTCATTGTGTTTATTGACGATATTCTTATCTACTCCCGGAGCGAGGAAGAGCATGCGAAACACTTGAGGACAGTGCTTCAGATTCTCAGAGAGCATCAGTTGTATGCTAAGCTCAGTAAGTGTGAATTTTGGCTGAGCAGTGTAGTGTTTCTAGGGCATGTCATATCGAGCAGCGGGATATCTGTAGATCCCAAGAAGATTGAGGCTGTGATGGAGTGGGCTGCCCCCACTTCTGTGCCTGAGATCCGGAGTTTTCTTGGTTTGGCCGGGTATTATCGGCGCTTTGTCGAGGGCTTTTCAAAGATTGCCAAGCCGTTGACATAGTTGACTCAGAAAGGAGTGCCTTTCTTTTGGTCAGAAGCTTGTGAGGAGAGCTTCCAGGAGTTGAAGCACCGGTTGACGACGGCGCCAGTGTTAGTGATCCCGACGGAGAACTCCAGATTTGTTCTGTATACTGATGCATCGCTGCAGGGCCTTGGATGTGTTCTGATGCAAGATAAGCATGTGGTAGCTTATGCATCGAGGCAGTTGAAGCCGCATGAGACCAGATATCCAGTTCATGACTTGGAATTGGCGGCTATCATCTTCGCCCTGAAGATCTGGAGGCATTATTTGTATGGTACTTCATTTACCATATACACGGACCACAAGAGCCTCAAATTTTTATTCACTCAGGCAGAGCTGAACATGAGGCAGAGAAGGTGGATGGACCTACTCAAGGACTATGATTGCGAGATAGAGTACCATCCGGGGAAAGCCAATTTGACCGCAGACGCTTTGAGCCAGAAAGTGAGGAGTTCTGCTGAGGACGTCATTCATCTGTCGGCTATGATGACCTCCTATTGTCATTTGGGCTATGACTTTGACATTGATGCATCGCCTGTGTATGTATCGACCTTGTTAGCTGAGCCAGACATCTATGAGAACATCAGGAGAGCTCAGAGATCAGATGATGAGGTTCAGAGGTGGTTATCTTTAGTACATCTTGGTCAGCCAACGAAGTTCAGGGTGGCAAATGACGGGTCTTTGAGATTGGGTGACCGTTGGGTGGTTCCGAGTACGCCGGAGCTGCGTAAAGGGATCATGGAACGAGCTCACAGTAGCAGACTTAGCATCCACCCAGGCGGGAAGAAGATGTACAGAGATCTGCGTGGTCAGTTTTGGTGGAAGAGAATGAAGTCTGATGTCGTCGCTTTTGTAAAGAGGTGTTTGATCTGCCAGCAGGTTAAGGCAGAGAGACAGAGACCTGGCGGCGAGTTGAGAAGCTTGGAGATACCGAAGTGGAAGTGGGAGCACATTTCCATGGACTTCGTGACTCATTTGCCGAGGAGTGCTTCAGGCTTTGATGCTATTTGGGTGATTGTGGATCGATTGACCAAGGTAGCTCATTTTATCCCCTATAGCATAACTTTCACATTTTTGAGGATGGCGCAGTTGTATATTAGAGATGTGGTGAGATTGCATGGGATCCCCGTTTCCATAGTGTCAGATCGAGATCCGCGATTCACATCTCATTTCTGGGAAGGTCTTCAGTCAGCCTTGGGAACTGAAGTCAGATTGAGCACTGCTTATCATCCTCAGACGGATGGCCAGACCGAGCGCACTATTCAGACGCTCGAGGACATGCTGAGAGCTTGTGTTTTGGAGTTCGATGCCTCTTGGCAGGATTCAGTGCCTTTGGTAGAGTTTTCTTATAACAATAGCTACCAGGCGAGTATTCAGATGGCTCCGTTTGAAGCTCTTTATGGCAGACGGTGTAGATCACCCTTGTGTTGGGATGATTTGGACCGCAAATCGGTCGGAGGACCGGAATTGATTCGGGAGATGGAAGAAAAGATAAAGACGATAAGGCAGAAAATGAAAGCGGCCCAGGACAGACAGGCAGCTTATGCAAATAAACGGCGGAGACCGTTGGAATTTCAGATGGGAGATAAGGTCTTTTTGAAGATCTCGCCTTTCAGAGGTGTTGTGCGATTTGGGATGCGCGGGAAATTGTCTCCGAGGTATGTTGGACCGTACGAGATTTTGCAGCGCATTGGCACCTTAGCTTACCGACTGGCTTTGCCGCCTTCTTTATCTGGTATACATGATGTGTTTCATGTATCGATGCTGCGGAAGTATGAGCCGGATCCGTCGCATGTTTTACAGCCTTCCGAAGTTCAGTTAGAGTCCGATGTATCTTATGTGGAACGGCCTGTTAGAATTCTGGATCGAGCAGACCGCAGACTTCGGAATAAAGTGATACCTATGATCAAGGTTCAGTGGGATCGCAGGGGTGTCGAGGAGGCTACGTGGGAGACGGAGCGGCATATGGTGCAGCACTACCCGGAACTATTCTCTGGTATGTGTTTATGTTTAGTTTCCTTTTGGGGTAAGTGCATGTGATTTCGAGGACGAAATCTTATAAGTAGGGGAATATTGTGATATCCCCGAAATGATTAATTGCAATTTGGTGCATTAATTGTGTTTTTTATGATTAATTATGGTAGTAATTAATTATGTGTTGGAATTATTATGCGGAAATGCTTAGTCACATGTTAGAGTGACCCGGGATAGCATTTCAGGGTGCATGTTGAGCATGTTGGGAATTATGGTTGGAAGCATGATTTATTTGCCTTGGTTAGCAATTAATTAGAAATCATGTGTTTAATTGATATTTTGGTGCATTTTGAATTAATGCTTTGGAAAATATCATGTTGGAGTGTTTTATACACCATGGTCATATATGCAATGAAATTGGTTTAATTAAACACTTATACCCCAATTCCACCCTTCCAACCATCACTCTTACTTTCCCCAAAAACCACCACCAAACCCTTTCTTTCCCCATTTTCGAGTTGATGCTTAGGGTTGAAGAGAAAACTTTCAAAAAACTTGCCTTGTGGGATTTGGTGTGAGTTTTGAAGTCCCCAAGAGGTATGGATACCTCCCCATTGCTTTTATTGTGTTTAGATTGGGTTTGAAATGATTTTTGAAAGGTTTTGAAATGGGTTTGTGTTGGGTTATTGTGGTTTTGTTTGGGGGTTGGATTTATGGTTGTTTTAAGGTGTATTTTGGAGGTTTATGTTGTTATTTGAGTTGTTGGTTTGATGGTTAAGTGTTGGAATGGGTTGGAATGGTTTTGAGGTGCAAAAATGGAGGTTTTTCGGGTAACAGGGGTTGGCGATCGATCGCCCATTCCAGGGATCGATCGCGCCAGGCAGTGGGCTTTTCAAGCATTTGGCGATCGATCGCCACTCTTGGGCGATCGATCGGCGGGACTGGCGATCGATCGCGCCAGGGGTGGCGATCGATCGCCGAAGGGTGCAAAAATTTGGTTCTCGGACAGTGAGGTTTGGCGATCGATCGCCGTGATGGGCGATCGATCGCGAAGGCCAAAATTTGGTATTTTTGGATTTTTTTGTAGGATTTTTGGTATTGGACTATTATTGGGTTCTAATATTGATTTGTGTGAATGTGTAGAACCATCCCAGGTGGCGACACAGCCAAGGCATTGAAGTCCTACCATATCCTACATTTTGGAAAGGTACGTAGTGGACGTACGGGCACCCCAACGGTACATGTATCTTATATACTTATTGTTATGCATTGTGGATGCAAGTATATATGTGGTATTGCATTGTGGATGCAAATACATGTTATGCATGATGTTTATTAGATGCATATGATTATTGGTGCATATCCCATGAGTCGTGGTCATCCCTTGATGATTTTAATGCTTGCCGCTATTTGGTTTGGTTCCGCTAAATGTGAAGCGAGGGGTGGGAGCGCCGCATGTCACATTTGAGCGTGGTTATCATATAGGGCGAGGAAAGGGTATTTGCCGCTCAATGAGAGGCGAGGGGTGGGAGTCCCGCAGTCCATTGAAGCGAGGTTATCCTATGCCGCCTATATGTAAATAAGCGAGGGGCATTAAAATACATTGTGATGGACAGACTAGGGATTGGTGATCAGTATTTGGTATTGATGAGCTGGTATATGTCATGACATGTTTAGACCATTAAAAATAATCTGTTGATTATACTCATGAGTTATGGTACAGGGACAACTAAACGGGAAGCGTTTGAAATGCATGGGAAAACAGGAAGTGTTTTATTATGATTATGCATTTACGCTTTATCTTCATATTGTGTTGAATATGAATGATTATTATTGCTCATGTTTGGGGGTTGTCCTTGTAGGTACACGTTTGGCATGATAGGAGGGCTAGACGGGTTGAGACAGTGAGCTTGAAGAGCATCTTTGGTAGATGAAGGACAGGATTATTTTGCCTAGTGTCTACTCTAGGAGTAGTGTAAAACTAGTTGATAGCATTTATTTGATGGGGAATGTAATTAATAAATTTTTGGTAGTCCTTATTTTTGGCATGTAATGCTTAAGCTCATAAACTCAACACGTTATTTCTCACTCTGATCATTTATAATAGCTCTATTATGCCTTGATTCCGCACTTAAGGATTAGGGTCCTTACAGGATGCGTACTGATGCAGGACCAACACGTGGTGGCTTATGCTTCTAGGCAGTTAAAGCCACACAAGACGAGGTATCCGGTCCATGATCTGGAGTTAGCAGCTATAGTGTTTGCCTTGAAGATATGGCGACACTACTTATATGGTGCCTCATTCACCATCTTCACTGATCACAAGAGCCTGAAGTTCTTGTTTACACAGGCCGAGCTGAACATGAGGCAGAGGACATGGATGGACCTACTGAAGGATTATGATTGTGAGATAGAATACCACCCCGGGAAAGCAAATCTGACAGCCGACGCCTTGAGTCGGAAGGTGAGGAGCACAGCTGAGGATGTCATGTGTTTATCAGCTATGATGGGCACCTACTGTCAGTTGGGTTTTGATTACGACGTGTCTTCTTCTCCGGTACAGGTGTTGACCTTGCTAGCTGAGCCGATCATTTATGAACACATCCGGAAGGCTCAGGGGACCGACGCAGAGGTTCGAAGATGGATGTCAGTGGTTCATTTAGGTCAGCCATCGAGATTCAGAATGGCTGAGGCTGGTTCTCTGAGGCTTGGCGACAGATGGGTGGTTCCAGATACACCCGGATTGCGACGGGGTATTTTACAGCGGGCTCATTGTAGCAGGATGAGTATCCACCCTGGCGGGAAGAAGATGTATAAAGATTTACGCAGCCAGTTCTGGTGGAGGCGAATGAAACAAGATGTTACCTCATTCGTCAAAAGATGCCTGATTTGTCAGCAGGTAAAGGCTGAGAGGCAGAGGCCTGGTGGTGAGCTAAGGAGCTTGGAAACACCATAGTGGAAGTGGGAGCACATATCCATGGACTTCGTGGCCCACTTACCGAGGACTGTTTCAGGTTTTGATGCCATATGTGTAGTCGTTGACAGATTGACTAAAGTGGCTCATTTTATTCCCTACAGTATGACTTTCACGTACCTGAGGATGGCTCAGTTATATATCAGAGATGTGGTGAGACTGCACGGGATCCCTGTTTCGATTGTGTTTGATCGAGATCCGCGGTTCACATCTCACTTATGGGAGGGTCTTCAGTCAGCCCTGGGCACAGAATTAAGGTTGAGCACGGCATATCATCCCCAGACGGACGGACAGACTGAGCGTACGATACAGACGCTCGAAGATATGCTGAGGGCTTGTGTGTTGGTTCGATACTTCTTGGCAGGACTCAGTAGCCCTGGTGGAATTTTCTTATAATAACAGTTACCAGGCTAGCATACAGATGGCTCCATTTGAAGCCCTATATGGTAGGCGTTGTAGGTGGCCTTTGTGTTGGGGTGATGTGGACCGTAAATCGGTCGGAGGACCAGAGTTGGTCCAGGAAATGGAAGAGAAGGTGAAGGTGATCAGGAAAAAGATGAAGGCAGCTCAGGACAGGCAGGCAGCGTATGCGAATCAGCGGCGAAGAAAGTTGGAGTTTCAGTTGGGCGACAGAGTCTTTCTGAAGATCTCACCTTTCAGGGGTGTGGTACGGTTTGGTATGCGGGGGAAGTTATCCCCGAGATATGTGGGGCCGTACGAGATCTTGCGGCGTGTTGGTACTCTGGCTTACCGGTTAGCTTTACCACCCTCTCTGTCTGGTATACACGATGTATTCCATGTGTCTATGCTGAGGAAGTACGACCGGATCCTTCACATGTGTTGCAGCCTTCTAAGGTGCAGCTAAAGTCCGATGTTTCCTATGTGGAGCGGCCTATCAAGATTTTGGATTGGGCAGACCGCAGGCTTCGGAACAAAGTTATTCCTATGATCAAGGTTCAATGGGATCTTAGGGGTGTCGAGGAGGCCACGTGGGAGACAGAGCGACATATGGTGCAGCACTACCCAGAACTGTTTTCTGGTATGTGTATTATGTTTTATATTGCTTTGGTGAGCATGTTTGATTTCGGGGGTGAAATCTTATAAGTATGGGAGTATTGTGATATCCCCGAAAGGCTTATGTGTATGCATGCTATAAAGTGTTGATAATTATGTGTTAGGGGCGATTTAATTTGGGGATTATTGGTGAAGTTTATGTGTTTAAATGCATGTAATCAAATTGAGGAAAAATAAGTATGTGGTTAGTGTCAAATAAAGAGGAATGTGGGGTATTTAAATGATGTATTTATGTGGTAAAATTATAAAATATCAAGGAAGGATATTTTAATACATCGTATGAAATACCGGGATACAATTAAACACCACATGACCACCATACTTGCAACCCCCCCCCCCCCCCCCCTATCAGCATGCAATCCCACACCACCTCCCCTGAAATCCTGCTGCATGGGTTGGCCAAGGACATGCTTTCCACCTCATTCTACCATTTTTTCCTCTCACCTCAAGAACTCCATTTTTCTCTCTTTTTCATCTGAAATCTGAGATGCTAGTAGGAAGGAATGGCTCGGAAATTTCTTGTCTTTTCTTGACAACAAATCGAGGAGCAAAAGTGGTGAGGAATCATATATTTTTCCCAGCTTTCAGTGTTTAAGCATGTGTGTTCATTAAAGCAGAAATGGCATGCTAGCTAAAGATTCGATTAAATCTTGTTTTGAGTGCTTGCATGTACGTTTTATGAAGCTCCTAACATGTTTGACATAGCAACTTACATGCTTTGTGTGTTAGATTTTCGGGTATGAAAAGTGGTCCTCGAAAATCTGGGCAAGTGAGATGCCCTGTTTATGGTTAAGTAGGGATTTGTTCATGATGATATGATGCATGTTAGCTTAAGTTTTGGTTAACCTTTGATGTGAATACATGCATGGAAACTTTGTGAATTTCTCAGAATTTTATTCGGGCATTTTATATGTATCGTGAGGTGGTTTTGATAGCATGAAATGAGGTGCTCGACAATAAATTCATGAAAATAATCGTAACATATACTTCCTGGTTAATCGCATTAACCCACTTTGGTTGTCCCTGTTTCATAGTCATGCATGTAATCATTAGTTCTTGACATAAATGATTAAAATCATACTTCACATATGCTCATAACCAACAATGTTAATTAGAAATGTGATTGTCCTGGTCCTGTTATGACAGCGGCACAATTGGCCCCCTCGCTTCGACATATAACGGTACTGTGATACCCCTCGCTACACCTTGATAGCGGATGTATCTCATCGCTAGCTATGTCAGCGTTAAGTACCTTCCTCGCTTGCCCATAACAACCACCGGACATTCTACCATTTCTAGTAACAAAGTTTAACATACATCATAACATCATAGCATCTTTAATCATCATAAACATCATCATCACTTATCATAAACGTCCTCATAAACATCATATCATCTTTACTCATCATAAACATCATCATCATAAACTTACTTATCATAATCATCATCATAAACATCATATCATCTTCACTCATCATAAACATCATCATCATAAACTTACTTATCATAATCATCATAATAAACATCATATATACTTATGCAATCATTGCGTAGTCTTAGTATAGGAGTGTGTTTTACCGTCCGATGCCTGTACGTCTCTTACGTACCTTAATTCCCAAAAGTTGAGAAGTTGGAGAACTTTATCTCCTTGATGTTGTTGGTACCTGTGATGGTTCTACACAACCATACAAATCAATATTAGAAGCTAAATAATAGCCAAAATACCAAAAATTCAACAAAAATAATCATTTTCCATTTTTAAGCAGCTGGCGATGGATCGCTGCACGAGGCGATCGATCGCCTGACTTTTTGCCTCGCGGCGATCGATCGCTTCATTTATGGCGATCGATCGCCTACTGTGCAAATCGCTACTGGCCTTCGGCGATCGATCGCCTCATATATGGTGATCGATCGCCACCTGCTGGTGCGCGATTCTTCACCATTTTTGAGCATTTTTCAAGCTCAAATTCATACCCTTCAAACCCAAACATTCCCACAACACAAATATCATCATAACTCATTAAAACCCACATGAAACACCTCAAAAATCATACCCCAACAACATTGAACACATACCCAAAACAAACCCACATAAAAACTCAAATACCAACCCATTTCAAAATTAAACACCATTAAAACTTTAGGAAGGGTTCCATACCTCTTGAGGACTCCAAATCCTATCAAGAATCTCACAAACAAAGATTTTGAGAAGATTCCTCCTTCCTCTTTTGCTCAATTTCGAAAATGAGAAGGAAGGTAGGGTTTGAGAGTGAAATTGGGGATTTAAGAGTGGTGGGGAAGAGTGAGATAAAGTGGGGGGTATAATGGGGTTATGGGTTATAAAGTTTAATTTGTACCCCATTAATTAACATGATGTATAAAATACCCCAACGTGGTATTTTAAAAGCATTTTACAAAATTGCAACAAACTTCCACTAAATCCATATTTCACATAATTAACAATCGACATAATTAAATCATGTTAACACCTCATTTTCCAACATGCATAACATGCACCCTGAAATGCAACCCCCAGGTCATGCCTACCATGTGACTAAGCATTTCATCAAGATAATTAATTCCAACACATAAATCAGTTATCACCATAATTAATCATAAAAACATCATTAATGCCCATTTGCATATAATTAATTTCGGGGGCATCACAATACTCCCCTACTTATAAGATTTTGTCCTCGAAATCGCATGCACTTACCCAAAATGAAACTAAACATAAATAACATACCAGAAAACAATTTTGGGTAATGCTGCACCATATGCCGTTCCGTCTCCCACGTAGCCTCCTCGACACCCCGACGATCCCACTGAACTTTGACCATCGGTATAATCTTGCTTCGTAATCTGTGATCCTCTTGATCCAGAATTCTGACCGGTCGTTCTACGTAGGATACATTTGAGTCCAACTGCACTTCAGTAGGCTGTAATACATGAGACGGGTCTGGCTCATACTTCTGAAACATAGAGACGTGAAAGACATCATGAATACCGGATAAAGACGGCGGTAGAGCCAAACGGTAGGCCAATGTACCGATACGCTGCAATACTTCATATGGCCCAACATACCTTGGAGATAACTTCCCCCGCATACCAAAACAAACTATACCCCTGAAGGGTGAGATTTTCAAGAAGACCTTGTCTCCTACTTGGATTTCTAGCGGTCGTCGTCGCTTGTTGGCATACGCTGCTTGCTTTTCCTGGGCCGCTTTCATCTTCTGCGTATCAACTTAATCTTTCCTTCCATATCCTTAATCATATCCGGTCCTCCGACCGCTTTACTAGTCAAGTCCTCCCAATACAGTGGTGACCTACAGCGTCTTCCGTAAAGAGCTTCAAAAGGGGCCATTTGAATGCTCGCCTGATAGCTGTTATTAAACAGGAACTCTACTAGTGGTAATGAATCTTGCCACGGAGTATCAAACTCCAGTACACGTGCCCTCAGCATATCTTCGAGCGTCTGTATAGTACGCTCAGTCTGGCCATCTGTCTGAGGGTGGTAAGCTGTACTCAGTCTCACCTCTGTGCCCAAAGTTGTCTGGAGACCCTCCCAGAAATGTGAAGTAAACCTTGGGTCTCTGTCAGACACAATCGAGACTGGAACCCCATGCAACCTCACCACATCCCGTACATATAATTGGCCTATCTTTAGGTATGTGAAAGACATACAGTAAGGGATGAAATGAGCTACCTTCGTCAGCCTATCCACGATCACCCAGATCACATCAAATCCAGAGGCCGTCCTCGGCAAGTGGGTCACAAAGTCCATAGATATATGCTCCCACTTCAATTATGGTACTTCTAAACTCTTCAGTTCGCCACCAGGCCTCTGCCTCTCCGCTTTTACTTGCTGACAAATCAAGCACTTCTTGACAAAGGTGATGATGTCTCTTTTCATCTGCCTCCACCAAAACTGGTCGCATAAGTCCTTGTACATCTTCCTACCACCGGGATGTATGCTAAACCTGCTGCTATGAGCACGGTGCAAGATCCCTAGGCGCAACTCTGGTGCCCTCGGCATTACCCAACGATTACCAAGCCTCACGGAACCATCTTCTGCCACTCTGAACATTGATGGCTGACCTTGAAGTATTACCGATGACCATCTCTGAACCTCATCATCCGACCTCTAGGCTTTCCTGATAGCCTCAAATATGTCTGGCTCAGCCAATAAGGTCGACACTCGCACCGGCGACGTGTCCACATCAAAATCATAGCTCAGATGGCAATAAGAAGTCATCATAGCTGATAAACTCATGGCATCCTCAGCAGTACTCTTCACCTTCCGACTTAAGGCGTCTGCTATCAAGTATTCAATTTCACAATCATAATCCTTGAGTAAATCCATCCATATTCTTTGCCTCATATTCAGCTCCGCTTGGGTGAGTAAGAACTTCAAGCTCTTATGGTCCGTATAGATGGTCAACGTCGTACCATACAGGTAATGCCTCCAAATTTTCAAGGCGAAAATGATGGCCGCCAGTTCCAGATCATGAACTGGGTATCGGGTCTCATAAGGCTTCAACTGCCGCGAAGCATAAGACACCACGTGCTTATCTTGCATCAACACACAGCCCAAACCCTGCAATGACGCATCTGTGTACAAAGCAAACCTCTTTTTCTCAGAAGGAATCACCAATACAGGTACCGTAGTCAAACGACGCTTCAATTCTTGGAAGCTTTCCTCACAAGCTTCGGACAAATAGAACGAGACTCCTTTCTGAGTCAGCTGTGTCAACGGCTTAGCAATCTTAGAGAATCCCTCGACGAAACGTCGGTAATAACCTGTTAAACCAAGGAAGCTCCGTATCTTGGGTACAAAAGTGGGTGCAGCCCACTCCATCACAGCTTCAACCTTCCTGGGATCTATAGATATCCCGCTGGTAGATATAACATGACCCAAGAACACCACACTGCTCAACCAGAACTCGCACTTGCTGAGCTTTGCATATAACTGATGATCCCTAAGGATCTGGAGTACTGTCCTCAAGTGCTTCACGTGTTCCTCTTCGGTCCGAGAGTAAATGAGTATATCGTCAATGAAAACAATGACAAACTGATCCAAATATGGTTGAAATACTCTGTTCATCAGACTCATAAAGACAGCTGCGGTATTTGTCACCCCAAAAGGCATGACTAAGAATTCATAGTGTCCATACCTAGTCCTGAAAGCTGTCTTCTGAACGTCATCTTCCCTTACCCGAATCTGATGATACCCCGACCTCAGATCGATCTTACTGTAGAGCCTCGTACTCTGCAACTGGTCAAACAAATCACCGATCCTCGGAAGTGGATACTTATTATTCAATGTGGCTTTGTTCAGTTGCCTGTAATCGATGCACAGACGCATCAAACCATCTTTCTTTTTGACAAATAGGACTGGTGCACCCCAGTGCGATACGCTAGGGCGTATGTAACCCTTATCAAGGAGCTCCTTTAACTGAACCTTCAATTCCCTTAACTCCGCTGGTGCCATCCTATACGGGGCATGAGAAATGGCAGACGTCCCCGGTAGTAACTCAATCCCAAACTCGATCTCTCTCTTTGGTGGAAATCTGTGAATCTCTTCCGGAAAGACATCATGAAACTCCGCCACTACGGGCACATCCTCGACCTTTAATTCTTCCCTCTTTTCAGTAATATCAACAGCATAGATGAGATATCCTGTATGGCCTCGTTCCAACAACTGTTCCATCTTGGCAGCAGATATCAACTAGATCTTTGACCGGGAACCATCCCCATAGAATGTCCACTGGACTCCAATATCAGACCTGAACCGGACAATCCTCTGCCTGCAGTTCACAACTGCCTGATACTTGTTCAGAACATCAATGCCCACAATGCAGTCAAAGTCTGACATTCCCATAACAATCAAATCTGACTTCAACTCGTTGCCCTCAAAATAAATGAGGCCATCATAGACAATCCGATTAGCAATCAAACTTCTTCTAGCGGGTGTCGAGACTACAAGAGGCGTGGGCGACGGAGAAGTGCATATTTGGTGCCTTTCCACAAACCTTGTCGACATAAAAGAGTGTGACACACCTGTGTCTATCAATATAAAAGTAGGGTGCGTAAATAAAAGACACGTACCCGCTATCACATCCTCTGGAGCCGCTCTGGCCAGCTCCCTTGTTAATGCATAAACTTGCCCCTGAGGTGGCCCCATAGGCTGACCTCCAAACTGCCTCGGTACAAACGGTGGTCTGTGCTGCACTACTCTGTCCGCAGGCCTCCCCGCAGAGTTCTGTTGTCCCTCCCGATTGGGACATTGCCGAGCAAAGTGGCCCTTATTGCCACATACGTAACAACCGACGCAGTCTTTCGTCGAATGTGGTTGCCCACAAAGAGAGCACTGGACCTTCACAAATCTGCCTCCCTGAGACTGTCCTCTTCCTGACGGGGCATCATTCCTACGGCTTCCTTTCCAACGATTCTCGAGCCTCTTACCACTGAACCTCAAAGATGATCTGTTCCCTCTCGGCTTGAACTGATCACCCCTCGGCTTCAAATTATCAGAAGTAGATTTCTGAGGGGGTGCTGGAGGTGGCACGGCATCAGGATATGCACCAACGCCCAGTTCGGCTAGCTCAGCCCGTGAAAGGGCGTCATCAAAGTAAGCAGGGCCATAAGTAACCACCATGTCATATAGTTCAGGCCTCAAGCCTTTCATGAAGTTCCTCATCTTTGCTTGAGTACTTGCAGCGATGTGAGGTACATATCTGAGCAAAGAACAGTGATGAAGAGCATAATCTGACACAGGCATGTTACCTTGCTTGAGGTTAGTAAACTCATCTTCCTTAGCCTGTCGTGCAGCAGCTGAAAAGTAGCGGGTCAGAAACCGAGTTCTGAACAATTTCCAATTTATTTCCTGTCCCTGAGCCTCTTGCTCTATTACTGTGGTCTTCCACCACATCAAAGCCTTCTTGGCCAGTTGGAACTCCGCTAGCCTTATCCATGCTGACTTAGCACAAGGAGCTGCCACAAATATCTGCTCTATCCACTCTAACCATTCCTCGGCCATTTCCCTGTCTCAGTTCCTTCGAACATCGGGGATCGGTATGTCAGAAACTGAGCCAAACTTAGCTCCCCAGGTAGTAACTGTTGCTCATAGGGTTTTTCGCCTAGGCTGGCGGTGGTAGGGGATTGGTACACCCAGCACTTGCATTAACACTCACTGCATCTCCTATATCGATATTTACTGCCACGCTGCAAGACAATGGTTAACAACAATACCAAAAAGTAGTTCATATAATACATTGTTAGAAACCATAACATGTTAGTATAATATTCATACACTTCATATGCAACATATGCACAAAACATGTTTAAAAAGAAGCACCTAGCCAACTTATTGCTAAGGCACCCTTCACTCATTCCCGGGTTTTCTAACAACTGCTCTGATACCACTAATGTAGGGTCTTCCTACCTTAACATCATCATAATAACGTATAAAGGACTAAACATGCATTATAACATCTTAGGGTTCCGGTTGTAGCTTTGAGCTAATAAGATTACAGACCAAAAATAACTTTCCATGAGCTAATTAATTACATTCTTGATAATGAATGTTTAAAGCTATAGATTTACACTACTCCTAGAGTAGAGACTAAAATGCTGTATCCTATATTCTTTCATGCTCCTTTTAGCTCACTGCCTCAACCCGACCCTTAGCCCTTCAGTCTAAAAGTGTACCTACAGGAACAACCCATCATGAGCATGTACATCATTACTTAACATCATAAAATAATGGCATATAAATAAATGTATGAAAATAATCGTAACATATACTTCCTGGTTAATCGCATTAACCCACTTTGGTTGTCCCTGTTTCATAGTCATGCATGTAATCATTAGTTCTTGACATAAATGATTAAAATCATACTTCACATATGCTCATAACCAACAATGTTAATTAGAAATGTGACTGTCCTGGCCCTGTTATGACAGCGGCACAATTGGCCCCCTCGCTTCGACATATAGCGGTACTGTGATACCCCTCGCTACACCTTGATAGTGGATGTATCTCCTCGCTAGCTATGTCAGCGGTAAGTACCTTCCTCGCTTGCCCATAACAATCACCGGACATTCTACCATTTCTAGTAACAAAGTTTAACATACATCATGTAAGGACCCTAATCCTTAAGTGCGGAAACAAGGCATAATAGAGCTAATATAATGATCAGAGTGAGAAAAGAACATGTTGAGTCTATGAGCTTAAGCATTACATGCCATAATAATAAGGACTTCCAAAAAGAATGGATTAATTACATTTCTCATAAATGAATGCTATCAACTAGTTTTACACTACTCCTAGAGTAGACACTAGACAAAATAATCCTGTCCTTTAATCCTCAAAAGAATGCTTCACTAGCTCACAACCTCAACCCGTTCAAAGCTTGCTATCATGCCAAAAAGGTACCTACAAGGACAACCCCCAAACATGAGCAATAATAATCATTCATATTCAACACAATATGAAGATAAAGCGTAAATGCATAATCAATATAAAACACTTCCTGTTTTCCCATGCATTTCAAACGCTTCCCGTTTGGTTGTCCCTGTACCATAACTCATGAGTATAATCAACAGATTATTTTTAATGGCCAAAACATGTCATGACATCATATACCATCTCAACAGTACCAAATATTGGTCACCATTCCCTAGTCTGTCCATCACAGTGTATTTTAATGCCCCTCGCTTATTTTCATATGGGCGGCATAGGATAACCTCGCTACAATGGACATGCGGCGCTCCCACCCCTCGCTTCACAGAGAGCGGCAAATACCCTTTCCTCGCCCCATATGACAACCACGCTCAAATGTGACATGCGGCGCTCCCACCCCTCGCTTCACATTTAGCGGAACCAATACAAAAGCGGCAAGCATTAAAATCATCAAAGGATGACCACGACTCATGGGATGTGCATCCAATAATCATCATATGCATCTATCATCAATATGCATAAATTACCATGTATATGCATCCACAATGCAATACCACATATGGCATAAATCAACATGTATATGCATCCACAATGCAATACCACATATATACTCGCATCCACAATGCATAAACAATGAGTATATAAAATACATGTTACCGTTGGGTGCCCGTACGTCCAATACGTACCTTTCCAAAAGTGGAATTGGTCCGGCTTGAATTCCTCGGTTGTGTTGCTACCTGGGATGGTTCTACACAATCACACAACCCCATATTAGAAGCCAAATAATAGCCAAATATCAAAAATTTGACAAAATAAACCATTTTCCAAAATTCCACATGCGGCGATCGATCGCTTCCCATAGGCGATCGATCGCCTCAAAATTTACACAGCGGCGATCGGTCGCCCCAAACATGGCGATCGATCGCCATTCCGTAGAAAAACCTACTGCCTCTCGGCGATCGGTCGCCTCATAACAGGCGATCGATCGCCTAACCCGTAAGTTTGGTACTGCCTTGCGGCGATCGATCGCCCCATTTCAGGCGGTCGATCGCCTCGCACAGACTCGCGATTTTTCACCATTTTTGCATACCAAAACCTTCCAATCCATCCCAATACTCAAACCAACCAACCAACAACATAAATATCAACATAAACTTCCAAAATACACCTTAAAACAACCATAAATCCAACCATTAACCAAACCCACAACAACCCAACAAAACCCATTTTAAAACCATTCAAAATCAAACCAAACTCAAACAAAACCTTACAAAATTAAAGCATGAGGTACCCATACCTCTTGGGGATCTCAAATCACCCAATATGCTCCACAAATCAAGATTTTTGAAAGGTTTCTCCTCAACCATAGGCTTGAGCTCGAAAATTGGGAGGGGAAGGGTTTGTGGATTTGATTTTGGTAAAGTAAGAGTGAGGTTGAAAGAGTGGGGTTGGATATTAAAATGTGAGTTTATTAAAATGATACCCAAAAGAATTCCATGGTGTATAAAACACCCCAACATGATATTTTTCAAAGCATTTTCTCAAAATGCACCATAATATCAATTAACACATGATTTCTAATAAATTGCTACCAATGGCAAATAAATCATGCTTCCAATAATATTTACCCGACATGCACCACATGCACCCTGAAATGCAATCCCGGGTCACCCTAACCACGGGACCATGATCATAGGTATCACTTTGTTCCGAAGTCTACGGTCTGCTCGATCCAGAATCCTGACAGGCCGTTCCACATAAGATATATCGGACTCTAACTGAACTTCGGAAGGCTGTAAAACATGCGACGGATCCGGCTCATATTTCCGCAGCATCGATACATGAAACACATCATGTATCCCAGATAAAGAAGGCGGCAAAGCCAGTCGGTAAGCCAATGTGCCAATGCGCTGCAAGATCTCGTACGGTCCAACATACCTCGGAGACAGTTTCCCGCGCATCCCAAATCGCACAACGCCTCTGAAAGGCGAGATCTTCAAAAAGACCTTATCTCCCAACTGAAATTCCAACGGTCTCCGCCGTTTATTCGCATTAGCTGCCTGTCTGTCCTGGGCCGCTTTCATTTTCTGCCTTATTGTCTTTATCTTCTCTTCCATCTCCCGAATTAACTCCGGTCCTCCGACCGATTTGCGGTCCAAATCATCCCAACACAAGGGTGATCTACACCGTCTGCCATAAAGAGCTTCAAACGGAGCCATCTGAATACTCGCCTGGTAGCTATTGTTATACGAAAACTCTACCAAAGGCACTGAATCCTGCCAAGAGGCATCGAACTCCAAAACACAAGCTCTTAACATGTCCTCGAGCGTCTGAATAGTGCGCTCGGTCTGGCCATCCGTCTGAGGATGATAAGCAGTACTCAATCTGACCTCAGTTCCCAAAGCTGACTGAAGGCCTTCCCAAAAATGAGATGTGAATCGCGGATCTCGATCTGACACTATGGAAACGGGGATCCCATGCAATCTCACCACATCTCTGAGATACAACTGCGCCATCCTCAAAAATGTGAAAGTCATGTTATAGGGGATAAAATGAGCCACCTTGGTCAATCGATCCACGATCACCCAAATAGCATCGAAGCCTGAAGCACTCCTCGGCAAATGAGTCACGAAGTCCATGGAAATGTGTTCCCACTTCCACTTCGGTACCTCCAAGCTTCTCAATTCGCCGCCAGGTCTCTGTCTCTCTGCCTTAACCTGCTGGCAGATCAAACACCTCTTTACAAAAGCGACGACATCAGACTTCATCCTTTTCCACCAAAACTGACCACGCAGATCTCTGTACATCTTCTTCCCGCCTAGGTGGATGCTAAGTCTGCTACTGTGAGCTCGCTCCAAGATTCCCTTACGCAACTCCGGCGTACTCGGAACTACCCAGCGGTTACCCAATCTCAAAGATCCGTCGTCGGCCACTCTGAACTTCGTCGGCTGACCAAGATGCACTATAGACAACCATCTCTGAACCTCAGCATCTGATCTCTGAGCTCTCCTGATGTTCTCATAAATATCTGGCTCAGCTAATAAGGTAGAGACATACACTGGTGATGCATCTATATCAAAATCATAGCCGAGATGGCAATAGGAGGTCATCATAGCCGACAAATGGATGACGTCCTCAGCAGAACTCCTCACTTTCCGGCTCAAGGCGCCCGCTGTCAAATTGGCTTTCCCGGGATGGTACTCTATCTCACAGTCATAGTCCTTGAGTAGGTCCATCCATCTCCTCTGTCTCATGTTCACCTCCGCCTGAGTGAATAGAAACTTGAGGCTCTTGTGATCCGTGTATATGGTGAATGAAGTGCCATATAAGTAATGTCTCCAGATCTTCAGGGCGAAGATGATAGCCGCCAATTCCAAGTCATGAACTGGATATCTGGTCTCATGCGGCTTCAACTGCCTCGATGCATAAGCTACCACATGCTTATCTTGCATCAGAACACATCCAAGGCCCTGCAGTGATGCATCAGTATACAGAACAAATCTGGAGTTCTCCGCCGGGATCACTAACACTGGCGCCGTCGTCAACCGGTGCTTCAACTCCTGGAAGCTCTCCTCACAAGCTTCTGACCAAAAGAAAGGTACACCCTTCTGAGTCAACTGAGTCAGCGGCTTGGCAATCTTCGAAAAGCCCTCAACAAAGCGCCGATAATACCCGGCCAAACCAAGAAAACTCCGGATCTCAGGCACAGAAGTGGGGGCATCCCACTCCATCACAGCCTCAATCTTCTTGGGGTCCACTGATATCCCGCTGCTCGAAATGACATGCCCCAGAAACACTACACTGCTCAGCCAAAACTCGCACTTACTGAGCTTAGCATACAACTGATGCTCTCTGAGAATCTGAAGCACTGTCCTCAAGTGTTTCACATGCTCCTCCTCGCTCCGGGAGTAGATAAGAATATCGTCAATAAATACAATGACAAACTGATCAAGATACTGCTGAAACACTCTGTTCATCAGACTCATGAAGACTGCTGGAGCATTCGTCACACCGAACGGCATCACTAGGAACTCATAATGTCCATATCGGGTCCGGAACGCTGTCTTCTGCACATCTTCCTCTCTGACTCGAATCTGATGATACCCGGATCTCAAATCAATCTTGCTATACACCCTGGTACCTTGCAACTGATCAAACAGATCGTCGATCCTTGGAAGAGGATACTTGTTCTTCACTGTTGCCTTATTCAGTTGCCGGTAATCGATACACAACCGCATCGAACCGTCCTTCTTTTTCACAAAGAGAACAGGTGCGCCCCATGGCGACACGCTCGGGCGTATATATCCCTTATCCAAGAGATCCTGCAACTGTTCTTTCAACTCTCTCAACTCGGCCGGTGCCATCCTATAAGGTGCACGAGAGATAGCGGATGTCCCTGGCAACAGCTCGATCCCAAACTCAACTTCCCTAGCCGGTGGAAATCCTGGGATCTCTTCTGGGAATACATCAGTAAACTCTACTACCACTGGTACATCCTCAACTCTGAGTTCTTTACTCTTCCCAGACGTGTCCACGGCATAAATAAGATAGCCCATGTGTCCACGTTCCAACAACTGAGTCATCTTGATCGCTGAGATCAACGGAATCTTCGCACGAGAACCGTTGCCATAGAAGGTCCACTGACTGCCCAACTCAGGTCTGAACTTCATTGTCCTCTGTCGGCAATCTACCACTGCCTGATATCTGTTCAGAACATCAATACACAAGATGCAGTCGAAGCTGACATACCCAGCACAATCAAGTCTGATCTCAATTCGTTGCCCTCAAAATAAATGAGGCAGTCTGCCAAGAACTGATCAGCAACGACGTTTCTTCCAGTGGGTGTCGAGACAAGGAGAGGCGTGGGTAAAGAAGACGTGCGCATATGGTGTCTCTCCACGAATCCCACAGACACAAAGGAATGGGAGGCACCTGTATCTATCAAAACAAAAGCAGGGTACGTAAATAAATGGCACGTACCGGCAACACCTCCTCCGGGGCTGCCTGAGCCTGCTCTCTGGTCAGTGCATATACCTGTCCCTGGGGCGGTCCCACTGTCTGACCTCCCGACGGACGAGGCCCAAACTGCTGTCTCTGCTGCACTGTCCTGTCCTCAAACCTTGGCCTGCTGCCCTGATACTCTGACTGGCCTCCCCTGGTGGGACAATACCGAGCAATGTGGCCCATCTTGCCACAAACATAACATGCAGGACACTTGTTTGAAGAATGTGGTCCTCCACAATTGTTGCACCTCGGCTCTCCCGGCCTATCCCCTTGTGAAGATCCTCTATTGGCCGACCAATTACCCTTCTTGTTATCCTGCTTCTGTCCAAAGTGTTTCTTTCCACCATACCTTGAAGATGAAGAGGCACCACGGGGTTTAAATGGCTCACCCCGAGGCCTCAAGTTGTCACTAGTCTGCCTCTGTTGCGGTACCGGTGGTGGCATAGCGTAAGCTCCCACTCCTAGCTCAGCAAGCTCCGCTCTTGTAAGAGCGTCATCAAAAGAGGTTGGGTTATTAGTGATAACCCGGTCATAGAGCTCCGGTCGCAATCCCTTCATAAAGTTTCTCATCTTAGCGTGTCCACTGGTGGCAATGTGGGGGACGTACCTCAACAACGAAGAGTACCGTGTGGCATAGTCTGCCACTGTCATGTTCCCCTGTCTCAGACTTGTGAACTCGTCCTCCTTTGTCTGTCTTGCTGCAGCGGAGAAATACCGGTTCAAGAACCTAGTCCTGAAGAGTGTCCAGTCAATCACAGCACCCAGTGCTCTCATTTCCATTACTGTGCTCCTCCACCACATCAGAGGTTTCTTGGCTAATTGAAACTCCGCTAGCCTCAGCCAAGCTGTCACAGCACAAGGAGCCGATACAAAGATCTGCTCAAGTCTTTCCAACCACTCTTCAGCCTCTTCCCCAGACTCTGTCCCCTCAAACCGGGGCGGATGATAAGATAGAAACTGCGTCAAGCTAATCTCACCCGGTAGCAATAACTGAACTACTGGTTCCATCCCTACAGCCGGTGGAGGTAGAGGGTTTGTCTGTCCAATACTAGCATTCATGCTTCCCATATCACCGACTTCCTCATTAGCAGCCATGCTGTAACACAAATGTTAACAACAATCCAAAGCAATATATATCATGTCGTTAGATAACAGGAGTGATATAAGCATGTTAGTATAACAGGATATACATCAATATGCACCACATGCATAAACATGCTTCAAATGTAAGCGCCTAGCCAAACATGCTAAGGCTACCCTTCACTCGTTCCCGGGTTCTCTAACCACTGCTCTGATACCACTAATGTAAGGACCCTAATCCTTAAGTGCGGAAACAAGGCATAATAGAGCTAATATAATGATCAGGGTGAGAAAAGAACATGTTGAGTCTACGAGCTTAAGCATTACATGCCATAATAATAAGGACTTCCAAAAAGAATGGATTAATTACATTCCTCATAAATGAATGCTATCAACTAGTTTTACACTACTCCTAGAGTAGACACTAGACAAAATAATCCTGTCCTTTAATCCTCAAAAGAATGCTTCACTAGCTCACCACCTCAACCCGTTCAAAGCTTGCTATCATGCCAAAAAGGTACCTACAAGGACAACCCCCAAACATGAGCAATAATAATCATTCATATTCAACACAATATGAAGATAAAGCGTAAATGCATAATCAATATAAAACACTTCCTGTTTTCCCATGCATTTCAAACGCTTCCCGTTTGGTTGTCCCTGTACCATAACTCATGAGTATAATCAACAGATTATTTTTAATGGCCAAAACATGTCACGACATCATATACCATCTCAACAGTACCAAATATTTGTCACCATTCCCTAGTCTGTCCATCACAGTGTATTTTAATGCCCCTCGCTTATTTTCATATGGGCGGCATAGGATAACCTCGCTACAATGGACATGCGGCGCTCCCACCCCTCGCTTCACAGAGAGCGGAAAATACCCTTTCCTCGCCCCATATGACAACCACGCTCAAATGTGACATGCGGCGCTCCCACCCCTCGCTTCACATTTAGCGGAACCAATACAAAAGCGGCAAGCATTACAATCATCAAAGGATGACCACGACTCATGGGATGTGCATCCAATAATCATCATATGCATCTATCATCAATATGCATAAATTACAATGTATATGCATCCACAATGCAATACCACATATGGCATAAATCAACATGTATATGCATCCACAATGCAATACCACATATATACTCGCATCCACAATGCATAAACAATGAGTATATAAAATACATGTTACCGTTGGGTGCCCGTACGTCCAATACGTACCTTTCCAAAAGTGGAATTGGTCCGGCTTGAATTCCTCGGTTGTGTTGCTACCTGGGATGGTTCTACACAATCACACAACCCCATATTAGAAGCCAAATAATAGCCAAATATCAAAAATTTGACAAAATAAACCATTTTCCAAAATTCCACATGCGGCGATCGATCGCTTCCCATAGGCGATCGATCGCCTCAAAATTTACACAGCGGCGATCGGTCGCCCCAAACATGGCGATCGATCGCCATTCCGTAGAAAAACCTACTGCATCTCGGCGATCGGTCGCCTCATAACAGGCGATAGATCGCCTAACCCGTAATTTTGGTACTGCCTTGCGGCGATCGATCGCCCCATTTCAGGCGGTCGATCGCCTCGCACAGACTCGCGATTTTTCACCATTTTTGCATACCAAAACCTTCCAATTCATCCCAATACTCAAACCAACCAACCAACAACATAAATATCAACATAAACTTCCAAAATACACCTTAAAACAACCATAAATCCAACCATTAACCAAACCCACAACAACCCAACAAAACCCATTTTAAAACCATTCAAAATCAAACCAAACTCAAACAAAACCTTACAAAATTAAAGCATGAGGTACCCATACCTCTTGGGGATCTCAAATCACCCAATATGCTCCACAAATCAAGATTTTTGAAAGGTTTCTCCTCAACCATAGGCTTGAGCTCGAAAATTGGGAGGGGAAGGGTTTGTGGATTTGATTTTGGTAAAGTAAGAGTGAGGTTGAAAGAGTGGGGTTGGATATTAAAATGTGAGTTTATTAAAATGATACCCAAAAGAATTCCATGGTGTATAAAACACCCCAACATGATATTTTTCAAAGCATTTTCTCAAAATGCACCATAATATCAATTAACACATGATTTCTAATAAATTGCTACCAATGGCAAATAAATCATGCTTCCAATAATATTTACCCGACATGCACCACATGCACCCTGAAATGCAATCCCGGGTCACCCTAACCACGGGACCATGCATTTCCACATAAGGTAAATAAATCCAACACATAATTAATCATGTAAACACAATTAAAGCCAAATAGCAATTAACCATTTCGGGGATGTCACACATCATAACATCATAGCATCTTTAATCATCATAAACATCATCATCACTTATCATAAACGTCCTCATAAACATCATATCATCTTTACTCATCATAAACATCATCATCATAAACTTACTTATCATAATCATCATCATAAACATCATATCATCTTCACTCATCATAAACATCATCATCATAAACTTACTTATCATAATCATCATCATAAACATCATATATACTTATGGAATCATAGCGTACTCTTAGTATAGGAGTGTGTTTTACCGTTCGATGCCTTGTACGTCTCTTACGTACCTTAATTCCCAAAAGTTGAGAAGTTGGAGAACTTTATCTCCTTGATGTTGTTGGTACCTGGGATGGTTCTACAGAACCATACAAATCAATATTAGAAGCTAAATAATAGCCAAATACCAAAAATTCAACAAAAATCATCATTTTCCATTTTTAAGCAGCTGGCGATCGATCGCTGCACGAGGCGATCGATCGCCTGACTTTTTACCTCGCGGTGATCGATCGCTTCATTTATGGCGATCGATCGCCTGCTGTGCAAATCGCTACTGGCCTTTGGCGATCGATCGCCTCATATATGGCGATCGATCGCCACCTGCTGGTGCCCGATTCACCATTTTTGAGCATTTTTCAAGCGCAAACTTATACCCTTCAAACCCAAACATTCCCACAACACAAATATCATCATAACTCATTAAAACCCACATGAAACATCTCAAAAATCATACCCCAACCACATTCAACACATATCCAAAACAAACCCACATAAAAACTCAAATACCAACCCATTTCAAAATTAAACACCATTAAAACTTTAGGAAGGGTTCCATACCTCTTGAGGACTCCAAATCCTATCAAGAATCTCACAAACAAAGATTTTTAGAAGATTCCTCCTTCCTCTTTTGCTCAATTTCGAAAATGGGAAGGAAGGTAGGGTTTGAGAGTGAAATTGTGGATTTAAGAGTGGTGGGGAAAAGTGAGATAAAGTGGGGGGTATAGTGTGGTTATGGGTTATAAAGTTTAATTTGTACCCCATTAATTAACATGATGTATAAAATACCCCAACATGGTATTTAAAAGCATTTTACAAAAATGCACCAAACTCCACTAAATCCATATTTCACGTAATTAACAATCGACATAATTAAATCATGTTAACACCTCATTTTCCAACATGCATAACATGCACCCTGAAATGCAACCCCCAGGTCACGCCTACCATGTGACTAAGCATTTCATCAAGATAATTAATTCCAACACGTAAATCAATTATCACCATAATTAATCATATAAACATCATTAATGCCCAATTGCATATAATTAATTTTGGGGGCATCACAATAAGTGTGGGTTTAATATAAAGTGGTACCCCATTAATTAACATGATGCATAAAATATCATCAACATGATATTAAAGCATTTTTCCAAAAATGTACCATAACCTCAATTAAAACATGCTTTACCAAAATAATCATTATCCACCACACATAAACCATGCCAACACCCAATTTCCCAACATGCATCACATGCACCCTAAAATGCATTACCAGGTCACGTCCACCGCATGACTATGAATTTCACCATAATAATTAATTCAACACTAAAATTAACACCATAATTATCACATAAGCATAATTAATGCCCACATGCACATAATTATTTCGGGGATATCAAAACTGCTCCGGTGTTGATTATTCCATCAGACCATGAAAGGTTTGCTGTTTATACTAATGTATCATTACTTGGTTTTGGTTGTGTATTGATGCAAGATAAACATGTTGTGGCATATGCATCAAAACAATTAAAGCAACATGAGAATAAATATCCAGTGCATGATCTGGAGTTAGTAGCCATAGTTTTCGCGTTAAAGATATGGCGACATTATTTATATGGTACGTCCTTACCATATATACTGATCATAAAAGAAAGAAATTTTTGGCACGCTAGCCTCAAGCTCATTATATCAACATGAACCCTTATACTCTGATGGTTGTATGATTAGATCTCTTTATGCCCCTAAATCACGATTAAGGTAGCGATGTCTTACAATAGGTACATGATATACATCATGTATTATTGGAATCTTGCACGATCTGATAAGGACCAATGTATGAGGTGACAATTTACTTTGACATCCAAAATGAATTGTCCCACATAAGAGATACTAAAGAAATAATTTTCTTCTCTTGTTGGTATCGGTGGCCTGCCTATCTCAGGCTGCCTTCATATATTTTCTGAATAATACAGGCTTGCTTGCATTTCCTCTGCCAACTCAGGCCGTTTGAGGATGGTAGATAGTACTCATCATCAATTTTGTATCCATACGTTGCTTGGAAACTCCATATCTCGATACAAATTTTGGATATCTGTCTGCAATAATAGAAACTGGTACTCCGTATACATGAATCACATTATCAATCATGATGTTCTCAACAATGACTGTTGGAGTCTAATTCTTGAGCCTTCAAATCGTTGAGATAATCTATAGCTCAAAAATACAACAATCGGTACAACAACATGCCCTCTTCATGGCTAAAATGCCCTTAAAGATGCTTATAATTTGTCGTAATTCAATCTTACATGCATAGATGCTACCTTGGCATCTAGAGTTTTACAACTCAAAGAATCTGTATCTTGATCCGTCTTTCCTGTATGCTGCTGTAATTCACAGTAAAGGCTTTCAGTAGTTCCAATCATCACCTCTTATCTGTATTCAACTCCGACTGAGTGCATATATTTATGTACAAACCTATTGTAGTGTGATGCCCGGGGACTTATGGTGTTAATCCCGGTGTGGTAATAATCCTTAAATGATTTTAATTGTGGCAATTATGTATTAGTTGCCGTATTGAGACTCCCAGGGATTTCTAAATCCGGTTTTTGGAGTCGTTTGATCCAGGGGATGAGATTGTATTCTCATCGTGGTGATAACCTGGGAATTTGGTTTTTGGTGGAATCTCGGGTCCGGAGTATTTTGTACTGGGCTGGCGATGGAATTTGAGTTGGAGAGATATTTATGGAAAACAGATGATTTTTAATGAATCATGATGTAGTTGTGGATGTATTGGTATTTTGGAGCCTTAGAGCTATATATACCAAATGGACTCGGTGTTCCGTCATTACACGGAATCTCCTCTTTCTCCTCTCTCCCCAGCGATTCCCACCCCTCTTCTTCCCTCTTTTCTCCCTTGATGAAAATTCGATGGAGGCTTGACTTGGGAGCCGAATTTCTCGAAGATAATAAGGTATTATTCATCCTCTCGCATTTATCTTCGATTTGATAGTGGTTTTGTGGTGTTTGGGAAGGATTTGTGTTGGGTTTAAAGAAATGGGTCTTTAAAGATTTTTGGGTGTTGTATTTTGGGGTTGATTTATAGCCCCTTGTTAAGGGTTTATGTTGTATGGGGTGAGAGGATTGTTGTTGGGGAAGATTTTGCAAGAAAAACGCCATTTTTGGTTGTTCCAGGTCGAGGCGATCGATCCCTAGGGCGGGGCGATCGATCGCGTTGTTGAAAATTTCAGGAAGATGAACAGTGAGGCGATAGATCGCCATGAGGCAGTAGCCAAAAACATTGAGAGGCGACCGAACGCCTGGAAATGAGGCGATCGATCGCCCATGCCATTTTGCGAGGCGATCGATCGCCTAGGGCGAAGCAATCGATCGCCAGTGCCTGTTTTTGGGGTTTAATTTCGTGTTGAGTTTTCGATGCATGCTTCACCCGGGTCTTTTAAAATGGTTGATCGTCATGGATGACGATATAATTGGGGTTTGTGAAAGTGCTTGGACACGTGGTTGCATGCTTGAGATTAATTGTGGATTATTAATCGTGTTTAAAACATAATTCATCGGTCACGAGACCAAGGCAAGATTGCATTCGAACTACGAGAATATAAGGTACGTATAACGTACGAGCATAGCCTGTTATAATATTGCAAATGTTGAAATGCATAGTATATGGTACTTGTAATAATTGGATAGTGAAATGTATAATATATGGTAATTGCGATAAATGGAAATACGTTGGGAATTATATGGTGCCGCTTTGAGCGAGCAAAGATTGGATGTTGTCGCCGTTGAGCGACCATCGGTTATGACGCCGCTATTGTTGAGCGTGCGTGGGGTTAAAATGCCGCTATTGTAGAGCGAGCTGTGAAATAGAAATATGGAGTCATTGGCTAGATGCATGTGATATCTGTAGTACTCTATTTGATGATTTAATCATATTTGATTATGGAACTGGTATAACAGGAATTGTTTTAGTTGATCAATATCAGAGCAGTGGTTGCTTTTTGGGGCTGTTGAGGGCCTAGAATCATATTGATGGAAATGGGTAGCACATAATTATGCATGATGGTAATTAGTGCTGTGTGACACAACTATTTTGCTTACGTGCATTTATGATATGTGATCATAGTGGAACAATTATATGCCATAACATCTATGGAATCATAATATAATCTGTTAATTATGATTGTGAGTTGTGGCACAGGGATGACCAAAAGGAGCATTTTGAAATGCATTGGGATACAAGAAGTACTTTGTACTCATGATTTATGCATTTACTCATTATAATCATATTGTGGTGAATATGGTATATGCTCATAGTTTAAGATTGTTCCTGTAGGGACGCTCTGACATGAGGGCTAAGGCCAGGGTTGACAAACACGAAACGGTAACCTGCATTTTATAAACAACATGGATTATGCATTGTGGTTGCATATATATATTGGAGTAATGATTTTAATGCTTTGCCGCCAAATGTTTAAGCGAGGGTGTTGCCGCATGTCACATTTGAGTGAGGTGCATTAAAATACACTCATTGTGGTTGTATATATGGGAGTGATGATTTTAATGCTTTGTCGCCAAATGTTGAAGCGAGGGTGTTGCCGCATGTCACATTTGAGCGAGGTGCATTACAATACACTCATGGTGATGTATATTGGGATATGGAATATGCATTGTGTTGCAGGTTTAGATGGAATGCTTGGTGAATATCCCATGAGTCATTGTTATGGATGAGTGATGATTTTAAATGCTTTGCCGCTGTGATGATAGAATACTTGCCGCTGTCATATCGTACCGAGGAAAGAATATTTGCCGCCAATTGTTGAAGCGAGGATATTGCCGCATGTCTAATTTGAACGAGGTTATTCGATGCCGTTGATATGTCGAAGCGAGGGGTATTAGTGCCGCGGTCATGACAAGTGAGGTGCATTAAAATACACTACTGTAACAAGACTAGGGATCGGCTATTCTATTGAAGATGGTTTATGCCACCGGGTATTCATAGCGATGGTTCATTCCGTTATTATATTGGCGATGGTTTATGCCGCCGGGTATTCATAGCGATGGTTCATTCCGCTATTATATTGGCAATGGTTTATGCCGCCGGGTATTCATAGCGATGGTTCATTCCGCTATTATATTGGCGATGGTTTATGCCACCGGGTATTCATAGCGATGGTTCATTCCGCTATTCTATTGGAGATGGTTTATGCCGCCGGGTATTCATAGCGATGGTTCATTCCGCTATTCTATTGGCGATGGTTCATGCCGCCAGATATTATATAGCGATGGTACATTCCGCTACATCTATGGCGATGGTTCTTACCGCTGGGTATTATATAGCGATGGGTCATTCCGCTACCTCTTTGGCGATGGTTCACACAGCCGGATATTTATAACGATGTTTTATGCCGCTAACTCTATGGTGAGGGATCATGCCGCTGATTCTATAGCGATGGGTTATACCGGTATGTACGTAGCACTGGATTATGCCGCCTACGAGCGATGGGTGCTCTTGCGTACCACTGGAGGATGGATACAGGTATGCCGCTATCTTGTTAGCGATGAGGTATGGTGTATTATTATTTTACTAGCATTATTGTGGATACCATGTGTTGTTATATGCTGTCATGTGTTTGCCGATGAGAATATGGATGTCGTGTATCGACATATATCGTCATGTGTTTGACGATGAGAATATGGATGTCGTGTATCGACATATACCGTCACGTGTTTGACGATGAGATTGTGAATGTCGGGTTTCGACATGTACCGTCACGAGTTGACGATGTTATTTTGAATGTCATATGTTGACAGGTACCGTCACGAGATGACGATGACATAGTGGATGTGTATGTAGACGCGTATTGTCGTTTCGATGAATAATACATTTATGCATATGTATTTAGTCGTATGGTTTGAGTGCCAATGGTGTGATGACCTGAGATTAGGGATGTTAATCCCGGAGTGTTAATAACCCGTAAAGTTGTTTTACGTGGCAATTGGAGTTTAATCGAGGTGTTGGGCCTTCTGGGCTCGTCTATTTGAGTAGTTGGGATCGCGGGATCCCGAGGTTGAGATCGTATTCTCATTTCGGTGAAAACCTGTGAGCTGGGTTTTTAGTGTGACTCAGAATCTCGGGTGCTTGGTGTGGGCACCGGTAGGGGGTTTTGAGTTAGAGAGAGAATTTTTGAAAACAGATGATTTTTAATGAATCATGATGTATTTGTGGGGCTATTAGTATTTTGGGGTATTTTTGCTATAAATACCAATTGAACCCGGGATTTTAATTACCGGAACCATTTCAGCACCTCATTTCTCTCTCCCCGTACCCGCCGATTCTCGATCCCCTTTCGACCACCGCGCAGAAAAAGCCTCCGCCCGCCGCCGTCCGGCCGCCGTTCGGCGCGTCCGACCCGCCGCCGTGTTCGTCTCTTCCAGGCGGTCCTATCCATACCACCAATTTGAAGTTTGGTCGAGAATCGAGCTCGGATTTCTGCAGAAAGCGTAGGGTTCAGATCTGGATTTCTGTCCGATTTTTGGGATGCGATTTTGGTATGTTTTTGGCACGATTTTTCTGGTGTTTTTGGGGCGTTTTTATGGTGTTGTTGGATCGTTCATTTCAGACTTTAATGGTTCGAAAAATTGTTGCTTATAGTTCGAATTTTGGATGCTGTTGCGTGGGGGTTCTTGTTCGAAAATTGGGGGTTTGGCTTGGGGATGATTATTGTTGTTGTTAATTGATTAATTCATGTGTTAGATGAATTATGGTGATTATTTGGGTTTGATTGGTGTTGTTAGGGTTCGAATTTAGGGGTGGTTCTTGAGCGATTTTGATATTGTCTCATTCGATTTTCCCTCCCTGTGTATGCCCTGCCCCGGGTCTTGTAAATGGTAAATTGTCGTGGGTTGACAATAATTTTCTATATAAGGATTATGGGTGTGCTTGAGCATGGGTTGCATGTTCGTAATTAATTGTGAATTAATTTATCGTGTTAGCACATCGTTCCTCGGAGCATGGAACTCGAGCAAGGTTTGGCTCGGACTTCGGAGATTTAAGGTACATGCGACGTACGAGCATTACTTTACGTGATAGCAATTGTGAAATGCATAATGTGTTGTAATTGCATTAGATGGTTGTGGGTATGGCTATATGCATATATGTGTTGATATATATGGGGTACTGAGTCTATATGACTATTGTACGGCATTTGAGATGCCTGAGAATGATCGTGGGATCATGTGCTCATTATAAGACATGTGAGATGTCTAAGTATAATGGGAAATTGGTAAAATAAATGCTAGGCATTTGAGCTATCTATGATTGATAGTGAAATTGAGAAATCAGTACTAGATATTGAGATATCTATATTTGTATGTATAATGAACTTGGAATCATTGATTATTGATACTTGAGAATCAGGCATGCTATGAGTTAAATCAATGTGTTGATTTACTGATTTATGAGATTTGATGAGTTTGATGATTGTGAGAACAGGGACAGTACGCGGAATCCCGGATGAGGATGTTGCCATCCAGGGAGTATCATTTAAAATTCATTAATATTTACTTGTGTTGTAAATTATGAATTTCATTATTGTGATTATGAGATTTCGTGTATTGGTATGCTCACCCCGTTGGGGGCTGTCTCTGTTGGGGCAGGTGAACAGGTACATCGATGGCTTTGGAGTTGAGCTCGAGCTGTTGATTGGATGTACTCCCAGGATTGTGGTACCAGGGCTTGATGGAGCACGGTATCGTATAGAGTACATATATACACCCGAGGGTTATATACATATTTATGATGCTCGCATGTGAGCACGGTTATGCTTGTATATGGGTTGTATATAAAGGCATGAGCCTTTCTCTCTTTCATTCTATGTTGCATGCAATTAAGAGTAGAATTGCTAATGATATGAGAGTCATGGGTGTATTGTGTGGGTGTTGAAACCCATCTATGTTGTCTTATGTGTGGTGTCTTCCCTGGCTGGGAATTTACTTAGCGTTGCTGTGTTCTGTTGAGTATGTGTTTTCCCTGGCCGGGAACTATATATTGTGTTGTGCTTTTATTTCGGGATAGCCCTACTTATGGGGAGACTCTGCCCAAATTTTTATAAAAGTCCACAATGTGAAAAGTGGCAAAATGGGGATGGTAATGGGCAACTCTATGAGTCTATATGTTAGTAGAGATGATCTTATAACGTTGAATGTTAAGGGAATTTTGTAAGCATCATCTAAGTTTCCCGATTGATTTGTATAGAAGCATGTACCACACATAGTGGTTAATACACTAATCAAGGGTTAAGGGCTTGGGGTCCTTACATTAGTGGTATCAGAGCAGTGGTTAGCTCTTTGGGGCTGTTGAGGGCCTGGAACATGCTGATAGGGATGAGTAGCACATATTTATGCATGATAGTAGCTAGTGTTATGTGACACAACTGTTTTGCTTATGTGCATTTGTGATATGTGATCATAGTGAAACGATTATATGTCATGACATCTATGGAATCATAATATAACCTGTTGATTATGATTGTGAGTTGTGACACAGGGACAACCAGGTGGAGCATATCGAAATGCATTGGGATTCAGGAAGTACTTTGTACTCATAGTTTATGCATTTACTCATTATAATCATATTGTGGGAATATGGATTATTGTATGCTCATGGGTTGTGATTGTTCCTGTAGGAACACTATGATGCGAAAGGCTAAGGCCATGGTTGAAAGACACGAAACGGTAACCTGCATTTTATATACATCATGGATTTATACATTGTGGATGTATGTGTACATGTAGTGATGATTTTAATGCTTTGCCGCCATTTGTTGAAGCGAGGGGTGGGAGCGCCGCATGTCACATTTGTGCGAGGTGCATTAAAATACACTCATGTTGATGTATATTGGATATGGCATATGTTTTGTGATTGCAGGTGTAAATGGAATACTTGGTGAATATCCCATGAGTCATTGTTATGGATGAGTGATGATTTTAAATGCTTGCCGCTATTTATTATTTTGTGCCGCTAAAATGTGAAGCGAGGGGTGGGAGCGCCGCATGTCACATTGAAGCGTGGTTAGCATATGAGGCGAGGAAAGAATATTTGCCGCTAAAATGTGAGGCGAGGGGTGGGAGTACCGCATGTCCATTTAAGCGAGGTTATTCTATGCCGCCTATATGTGAAGCGAGGGGTGGGAGTACCGCATGTTTTTACTTGAGCGAGGGGCATTAAAATACACTACCGTGACAATGACTAGGGATCAGCTATATTGACTGGCGATGGTTCATGCCGCCATGTATATTGATAGCGATGGTTCATGCCGCTATATTGACTGGCGATGGTTCTTGCCGCCATGGATATTGATAGCGATGGTTCATGCCGCTATATTGATTGGCGATGATTCTTGCCGCCATGTATATTGATAGCGATGGTTCATGCCGCTATATTGACTGGCGATGGTTCATGCCGCCATGGATATTGATAGCGATGGTTTATGCCGCTATATTGACTGGCAATGGTTCTTGCCGCCATGGATATTGATAGCGATGGTTCATGCCGCTATATTGATTGGCGATGATTCTTGCCGCCATGTATATTGATAGCGATGGTTCATGCCGCTATATTGACTGGCGATGGTTCATGCCGCCATGGATATTGATAGCGATGGTTTATGCCGCTATATTGACTGGCGATGATTCTTGCCGCCATGGATATTGATAGCGATGGTTTATGCCGCTATATTGACTGGCGATGATTCTTGCCGCCATGTATATTGATAGCGATGGTTCATGCCGCTATATTGACTGGCGATGATTCTTGCCGCCATGTATATTGATAGCGATGGTTCATGCCGCTATATTGACTGGCGATGGTTCTTGCCGCCATGTGTATTGATAGCGATGCCTCTTTCCGCTATTATGTGGACGATTTTCATGCTCAGGTGTATAGCGAGGTTTCATACCACTTATTATATGACGAGGTATCATGCCGTCGATTCTATAGCGATGGATTGTGCCGCTATGTACTCAGCACAGGATTTTGCCGCCTTCGAGCGATGGGTGATGACTACGTACTATTATCGAGCGACGGATACAGGTATTCCGCTATCTTGATAGCGATGAGGTATGGCATATTACTTGTGTTAGCATTATTGTGGATACTATGTGTTGCTATATATATGCCATGTGTTTGACGATGAGATTATGGATGTCGTGTATTGACATGTACCGTTGTATGTTTGACGATGTTAGTTGGATGTCATATGTTGACATATGCCGTCACGAGATGACGATGACATAGTTGATGTTCTATGTAGACGTGTGACGTCGTTTTGATGATTAATACATTTATGTTATGTATTTGGTTATATGGTTTGAGTGCCTTGGTGGCACATGGTAGTGTCTTAGTCACTAGTTGACGAGACCATTATGCCGAGCAAGTTGCTCGAGGAACTATTGGGTGCGCCGTATAGGAATTATACCGCAGCACATATTCGAAGTATTTATTTGTCGAGCAATGATACCCTTGGGTATGCTCGTTGGTTTGGCTAGGGCCAAGTGATTGGTGGTAAGAGTAGTCATTGAGGAAACTACTCGTTTGTTGTTGTGATCTACGGTAGGCGTGGTCACGCCCACCCTGAAGGTGTGGGATATGTCCTAATGAATTAAGATGGCTCCGTGGTTGAGCAAGGACACCGGGATGTCCATTATGCTTTGGTTTTAGAGAGATTTTGGGTGATGACCCACTACTCTAAATGGATGTTACGGTATGGCGTACCGAGATGGGACATATGGTTTGTTGGTGGGCTTGATATAAGCCTATGGAGACAGCGCTTTGCTAGCCAGATATCGTGGTGATGACATAGTGTATTGTTGGAGTACCAACGAGAGAGTCATCAGGTCGTTATTGACTCGATCTGAGGGAACCTGTGTATTTGGGATGCAATGGGGGTTATTGTATCCAGTTTTTCCGAACGGTGGTTCGAGACTTGTGGATCTCGAGTTCGATGGCACTTCCCTTGTAGGGAAGGAGGTAGTATTAGACCTATTTGGGAATCTTTGAAAGATTCGGTGAGTTGGTACGTGTGGTGTTGATTTTGGGAATCACACCGTGTTGTTAATCGTCGATTATCGTCCTCCACTGGATAGGGAATGACTCAGAATTGACGGTCGTGTTTGGGGCTTAGGGGTATGTTGTAGATACCCGAGCCAAGTGCATTGAGTATGCATGTGATGTCAGTGCTTAGGCAGGTATACCGGTGAGTATACGGATGCCAATTAATGATTTCCTTTTTTTGTCAAGCATAGAGTATGCTAATTTGGATGGCTAAATCTCTGATGAGAGATATTGAACACCTTGAGATTGGGAATCTCCATGGCACGATAAGTTAGGAGAAACAATCGTGAAGTTAGTTGACTCCCTTTGAGGAGGGAATTATCTTGTGTGGGTTGAGGTGTTCCATTGTTGGTGTTTCCTTCGAGTTATGTGATAGCCTTCCCAAGTTGGATTGTTAAATCCTAGGATTGTCAAGGGATGGCAGGAATTCAGATTTATTGGGTGTCGTTGTCGACACAAGCGTTGAGGATGCAATGTGTTTATTGCATGTCCTTCCAGGATTTGAACTCTGTGGAGTCTCGATGGTTTATTTATGATCAGGATGTGATCCTTGGAATATCCGGAGGTGGACATCTTGTGAGATGTCTTTTGTGTGAATCTGTGGCCGTGAGTTGCCCAAATTGAGTTGCAATGATGCGACTGCTCCTTCGATGGAAAAGGTTTGAAAGTGGAAACCAGGTTTGGTATGTGTACACCGTGGTATCCTAGTGTTTCCCTCGTAACGATGTATGTTAGACATCGTGAGTCTTGATAGAGATGTCATTGGATGATATCTACGATAGAATCGGGAGCGATTTGAATCCTTGCAGTTTCAGTCGACTAACTGCTTTTGGACTGTTAGCGTTGAGTTGTGCTGACGATCTTTGACGTTATGATGGATTTGGGAGTCTATTCCACTCCAGAGTTTGACACGAGGTCAACGTTCTCACGGTTGAGGTGTCATCCAGGATGCGTTCTTACTGGTTGTATTAGAATTAAGGATGACTGTCCGATCTACGGTCGTAAGTATTGGTTGTTTTGCAGTCATGAGGGACTGACTTTTGGGATGAACCGCATCGAGGTACATTTGCCTCTTGGGTATGTTGGTTTTGGTAAAGTCGCTCTGTTTCAGAGTTTGATGTGAGATAAGTATCCTCGCGTTTATTGAGACGATTCTGATATGGTCAAGAATCGAGGTTATGACTTCATGTTGTTGTGTAGCCTGGGTGTTATGTGATACACCGGTGCTAATTTCGAGGACGAAATTCTTTTAGTGGGGGATATTGTGATGACCTGAGATTAGGGATGTTAATCCCGGAGTGTTAATAACCCGTAAAGTTGTTTTACGTGGCAATTGGAGTTTAATCGAGGTGTTGGGCCTTCTGGGCTCGTCTATTTGAGTAGTTGGGATCGCGGGATCCCGAGGTTGAGATCGTATTCTCATTTCGGTGAAAACCTGTGAGCTGGGTTTTTAGTGTGACTCAGAATCTCGGGTGCTTGGTGTGGGCACCGGTAGGGGGTTTTTGAGTTAGAGAGAGAATTTTTGAAAACAGATGATTTTTAATGAATCATGATGTATTTGTGGGGCTATTAGTATTTTGGGGTATTTTTGCTATAAATACCAATTGAACCCGGGATTTTAATTACCGGAACCATTTCAGCACCTCATTTCTCTCTCCCCGTACCCGCCGATTCTCGATCCCCTTTCGACCACCGCGCAGAAAAAGCCTCCGGCCCGCCGCCGTCCGGCCGCCGTTCGGCGCGTCCGACCCGCCGCCGTGTTCGTCTCTTCCAGGCGGTCCTATCCATACCACCAATTTGAAGTTTGGTCGAGAATCGAGCGCGGATTTCTGCAGAAAGCGTAGGGTTCAGATCTGGATTTCTGTCCGATTTTTGGGACGCGATTTTGGTATGTTTTTGGCACGATTTTTCTGGTGTTTTTGGGGCGTTTTTATGGTGTTGTTGGATCGTTCATTTCAGACTTTAATGGTTCGAAAAATTGTTGCTTATAGTTCGAATTTTGGATGCTGTTGCGTGGGGGTTCTTGTTCGAAAATTGGGGGTTTGGCTTGGGGATGATTATTGTTGTTGTTAATTGATTAATTCATGTGTTAGATGAATTATGGTGATTATTTGGGTTTGATTGGTGTTGTTAGGGTTCGAATTTAGGGGTGGTTCTTGAGCGATTTTGATATTGTCTCATTCGATTTTCCCTCCCTGTGTATGCCCTGCCCCGGGTCTTGTAAATGTTAATTGTCGTGGGTTGACAATAATTTTCTATATAAGGATTATGGGTGTGCTTGAGCATGGGTTGCATGTTCGTAATTAATTGTGAATTAATTTATCGTGTTAGCACATCGTTCCTCGGAGCATGGAACTCGAGCAAGGTTTGGCTCGGACTTCGGAGATTTAAGGTACGTGCGACGTACGAGCATTACTTTACGTGATAGCAATTGTGAAATGCATAATGTGTTGTAATTGCATTAGATGGTTGTGGGTATGGCTATATGCATATATGTGTTGATATATATGGGGTACTGAGTCTATATGACTATTGTACGGCATTTGAGATGCCTGAGAATGATCGTGGGATCATGTGCTCATTATAAGACATGTGAGATGTCTAAGTATAATGGGAAATTGGTAAAATAAATGCTAGGCATTTGAGCTATCTATGATTGATAGTGAAATTGAGAAATCAGTACTAGATATTGAGATATCTATATTTGTATGTATAATGAACTTGGAATCATTGATTATTGATACTTGAGAATCAGGCATGCTATGAGTTAAATCAATGTGTTGATTTACTGATTTATGAGATTTGATGAGTTTGATGATTGTGAGAACAGGGACAGTACGCGGAATCCCGAATGAGGCTGTTGCCATCCAGGGAGTATCATTTAAAATTCATTAATATTTACTTGTGTTGTAAATTATGAATTTCATTATTGTGATTATGAGATTTCGTGTATTGGTATGCTCACCCCGTTGGGGGCTGTCTCTGTTGGGGCAGGTGAACAGGTACATCGATGGCTTTGGAGTTGAGCTCGAGCTGTTGATTGGATGTACTCCCAGGATTGTAGTACCAGGGCTTGATGGAGCACGGTATCGTATAGAGTACATATATACACCCGAGGGTTATATACATATTTATGATGCTCGCATGTGAGCACGGTTATGCTTGTATATGGGTTGTATATAAAGGCATGAGCCTTTCTCTCTTTCATTCTATGTTGCATGCAATTAAGAGTAGAATTGCTAATGATATGAGAGTCATGGGTGTATTGTGTGGGTGTTGAAACCCATCTATGTTGTCTTATGTGTGGTGTCTTCCCTGGCTGGGAATTTACTTAGCGTTGCTGTGTTCTGTTGAGTATGTGTTTTCCCTGGCCGGGAACTATATATTGTGTTGTGCTTTTATTTCGGGATAGCC
This sequence comes from Haberlea rhodopensis, assembly GCA_907163345.1. Classification (NCBI taxonomy): domain Eukaryota; kingdom Viridiplantae; phylum Streptophyta; class Magnoliopsida; order Lamiales; family Gesneriaceae; genus Haberlea; species Haberlea rhodopensis. The sequence goes on along the minus strand of CAJQUN010000393.1, from coordinate 301,442 downwards.
CTACTTATGGGGAGACTCTGCCCAAATTTTTATAAAAGTCCACAATGTGAAAAGTGGCAAAATGGGGATGGTAATGGGCAACTCTATGAGTCTATATGTTAGTAGTGATGATCTTATAACGTTGAATGTTAAGGGAATTTTGTAAGCATCATCTAAGTTTCCCGATTGATTTGTATAGAAGCATGTACCACACATAGTGGTTAATACACTAATCAAGGGTTAAGGGCTTGGGGTCCTTACAAATGGTGTGCACATGGTAGTGTCTAGGTCACTAGTTGACGAGACCATGACGAGCATGTTGATCGATGAATTATTGGGTGCGTCGTACATGAAGTGTGTGATATCCCCGAAATAATTAATTGCAATTGGGCGTTAATTATGTTTATATGATTTTTATGGTAATAATTAATATTTGTGTTGGCATTAATTATTTTGGTGAAATGCTTAGTCACATGGTAGGAATGACCCGGTAGAGCATTTCGGGGTGCATGTTATGCATTTTGGGTAATTGGGGGTTATAGTGGTTTAAATGAAATGGTTTGTGATTATTTGGGTGAATCATGTTTTTAATTGTGATTTTGGTGCCTTATGGTAAAATGCCTTTTAGAATATCATGTTGGGGTGTTTTATACACCATGGAATTGTGGGGTGTATTTATATTAAACCCAACCCACTTATACCCCAATCCCCCTTTATACCTTCACTTTTTAACTTTCCCAAAATCAACCCCCAAACCCTTTTTTCCACCATTTTCGAAATTGGGCAAAGAGGTGAAGATAAATCCTTCCAAAAGTTTGATTTGTGGAGTTTGTTGGGAGATTTGGAGTCCCCAAGAGGTATGGATACCTCCTTGTTGTTTTTGTTGTGTTTGGATTGGATTTGTTGTAGCTTTGTATGGTTTTGAAATGGGTTTTTATGGGTTGGTATTATTTGGGTTGAATGTTGGATTTTTGGGATGTTTAAAGTGTATTTTGAAGGTTATTATGTGTTTGATGTTGTTGGTTTGAAGGTAGAAGAGTGGGTATGGATTGGAGAAGAATTTTGGAGCAAAAATGGTGGTTTTTCGGGTTACAGAGGTTGGCGATCGATCGCCCATTTCAGGCAATCGATCGCGCGCTGGCAGTGCGCTTTTGGAGCGCCTGGCGATCGATCGCCACTCTTGGGCGATCGATCGGAGAGGCTGGCGATCGATCGCTCCATTTGTGGTGATCGATCGCCAAAGCAGAGAAAATTCAGGATCGGGCAGTAGGGTCTCGCGATCGATCGCCCGCCCCAGGCGATCGATCGCGAAAGGCAAAATTTGGTGTTTTTGGATTTTTTTGTGGAATTTTTGATATTGGACTATTATTGGCTCCTAATATTGATTTGTGTGAATGTGTAGAACCATCCCAGGAGGCCACACAGCTTAGGAGATAAAGTCCACGATATCTCCACTTTTGGAACTAAGGTACGTAGTGAGATGTACGGGCATCGGACGGTAAAACGTATTTATTACGCTATAAATTGGTTATGCATTATGGTTGTGTATATGGTCTCATTATGCATTATGGTTGCATACATGATTGCATGTGATTGTGGGTCGAGATTATATTACAGTGATGAGGAATACTTGCCGCCTTCATGTCGAAGCGATGATAGAATACTTGCCGCTGTCATATTATAGTGATGAAGAATATTTGCCGCAAACATGTCGAAGCGAAGGATAATGCCGCTGTCATGTTGATGCAGGGATATTATACCGCTAATAAGTCGAAGCGAGGGTATTAATGCCGCTGTCATGTAACGCGAGGGGTATTATGCCACTGATATAATGAGACTGGGATTGGCCATTGGTATACATAGAATGGATGCATGTCATGACATACATTATTGGTGTTATAATCAATTGATTGTAATTATGGTACGGGACAACCAAGGGAGCTTTTATATGTGTTAAATACAGGAAGTGATTCGCATTTATGGTTTATGCATTGAATTATGATCATATTATTGTGAATATGGTTTATGTACATGCTCATGGTTTTGGGGTTGTTCCTGTAGGTACTTTTGGGCGGACGGGCTGAGGCGGGTTGATGCGGTGAGCCAGTGAGGAGTGCTTTTGGCATAGCAGGCCTAATTCTTTTGTATAGTTTATACTCTAGGAGTAGTGTAAAACTATAGGATTAACATTCAATTGGTTGGGAATGTAATTAATCCCTTTTGGAAATTTTATTTTGGCCTGTAATCTTAACGGCTCAATACATCAACGAACATTATAGCCTTATATGCATGTTTAGCTCTATTACGCCTTTTATCCGCACTTAAGGAACTAGGGTCCTTACATTAGTGATATCAGAGCAGTGGTTAGAGAACCCGGGAACGAGTGAAGGGTAGCCTTAGCATGATTGGCTAAGTGTTTACATTTGGGGCATGTTTATGCATGTGGTGCATATTTATGTATACAATTGTTATACTAACATGCTTGTCATTCATATTGTCTAACGGTTTAGCATATATATATTGTTTGGAATTGTTTTTAACCTTTGTGTTACAGCATGGCGGCTATGAATGCAGGGAACCTCAACGAAGAGGTGGGTGATATTGGGAGCGTGAATGCTAGTATCGGTCAAGCAAATCCTTTACCCCCACCTGCTGTGGGCATGGAACCGGTTGCTCAGTTACTATTACCAGGGGAGCTTAGCCTGACTCAATTTCTGACCTTCCACCCACCCATGTTTGAAGGAACAGAGACAGGAGAAGAGGCCGAAGAGTGGCTAGAGAGACTAGAACAGGTTTTTGTATCTGCGCCGTGTGCTAGGACGGCATGGTTAATACTGACAGAATTCCAGCTGGCGAAGAAGTCTTCTATGTGGTGGAAGACGACCGTGATGGAATTGAGGGCCCAAGGTATGATAATTGACTGGACCTTATTCAGAACCCGGTTTCTAAACCGGTACTTCTCTGACGCGGCTAGGCAAACTAAGGAGGACGAATTTACGAATCTGAAGCAAGGGAACCTGACAGTTTCGGACTATGCCATGCACTACTCGTCCTTATTGAGGTATGTTCCACATATTGCTACAAATGGACATGCCAAGATGAGGCACTTTCTGAAGGGGCTGCGACCGGAATTATTTGATCGGGTCATTTCTAACAACCCGACATCTTTTGATGATGCACTGGTTAGAGCGGAGTTAGCAGAGATAGGGGTGAGTGCTTATCCTGAGGCCATACCCTCACCAGCTCCATCACAAAGATCAGCATCTGAAAATTTGAGGCCCCGAGGAGGATCTTTTAAGTCGCGGGGGACTTCTTCTTCTTCTCGGTTTAGCGGAAGGTGGCCGGAGGGCCTGAAGCAAGGGGATCGGAGGAGTGGTGCATCTACTTATGGGGGACCGACTCAAGCTAGTAGAGCTGGAGATGTCAAGTGCCACTTTTGTGGAGGGCCGCATTTGATGCGAGATTGTTCTGCGTGCTACATTTGTGGCAGGTCGGGCCACATTGCTCGGCGTTGCACCAACCGGGAAGGACAGACGGATCTCAGGGAAGGTCGAGGGAGGTTTTCTAGTTGTACAGTGCAGCAGAGGCCACCGATGGTGCCTCGTCAGATGGGATGACAGGCGATGGGGCCACCTCAGGGACATGTCTATGCATTGACCAGGGAGCAGGCCGATGCAGCTCCAGAGGAGGTTATAGCTGGTACGTGCCTACTATTTACATATTCCGCCTTTATTTTGATAGACACAGGTGCTTCGCACTCCTTCGTGTCTGCGGACTTTGTGGCGAGACATCATATGTGTACGTCTCCGTTACCCACGTCTCTATTGGTCTTGACATCCACTGGGAAGAGAGTTGTTGCTGACCGGTTTCTGATGGACTGCCTCATTTATTTTGAGGGCAATGAGATAAAGGCAGATTTGATTGTTTTGGGTATGTCAGATTTCGACTTCATTGTGGGCATCGACATTCTGAACAGATATCAGGCAGTGGTAGATTGTCGGCAGAGGACAGTTCAGTTCAGATCTGGTTTGGGAGTTCAGTGGACTTTTTATGGCAACGGGTCTCGTGCGAAGATTCCGTTGATCTCGGCAATCAAAATGTCTCAGTTGTTGGGACGTGATCACACGGGCTACCTCATCTATGCCGTGGACACGTCGGGAAAGAGTAAGGAGTTAAAGGTTGAGGATGTGCCAGTGGTAGCAGAATTTGCTGATGTCTTTCCGGAGGAGATTCCAGGATTCCCACCGACTAGGGAAGTCGAGTTTGGGATTGAGTTATTACCGGGGACGTCCGCTATTTCTCGTGCCCCTTATCGAATGGCACCGGCAGAGCTAAGAGAATTGAAGGAGTAGTTGCAGGAGCTCCTTGATAAAGGGTATATACGCCCTAGCGTATCGCCTTGGGGCGCACCAGTTCTTTTTGTGAAGAAGAAGGATGGTTCGATTCGTTTGTGCATCGATTACCGGCAACTGAATAAGGCCACGGTAAAGAACAAGTATCCTCTCCCGAGGATTGATGATTTATTTGATCAGTTGCAAGGCACGAAGCTGTATAGCAAAATTGATTTGAGATCCGGGTACCACCAGATGCGGGTCAGGGAGGAGGATGTGCAGAAAACAGCATTTCGGACTCGGTACGGGCACTATGAGTTTTTAGTGATGCCGTTCGGTGTGACGAACGCCCCGGCTGTCTTTATGAGCTTGATGAATCGGGTGTTCCAACCCTATCTGGACCAGTTCGTCATTGTATTTATTGGCGACATTCTCATCTACTCCCGGAGCGAGGAAGAGCACGTGAAACACTTGAGGACGGTGCTCCAGATCCTCAGAGATCATCAATTATATGCCAAGCTCAACAAGTGTGAGTTTTGGTTGAGCAGTGTAGTATTTCTGGGGCATGTCATATCTAGCAGTGGGATTTCAGTAGACCCCAGGAAGATTGAGGCTGTGATGGAGTGGGCTGCGCCCACTTCTGTACCCAAGATTCTGAGTTTTCTTGGTCTGACTGGTTATTACCGACGTTTTGTTGAGGGATTTTCTAAGATTGCTAAGCCACTGACGCAGTTGACCCAAAAGGGAGTACCCTTCTTTTGGTCAGAGGCTTGCGAGGAGAGCTTCCAAGAGTTGAAGCACCGATTGACGACGGCACCCGTATTGGTGATTCCCTCAGAGAATAAGAGGTTTGTCCTTTATACTGACGCATCACTACAGGGCTTGGGATGTGTACTGATGCAAGATAAGCACGTGGTAGCTTATGCATCGAGGCAGTTGAAGCCGTATGAGGCTAGATACCCGGTCCATGATTTGGAGTTGGCGGCTATTATCTTTGCCCTGAAGATTTGGAGGCACTATCTGTATGGTATATCTTTTACCATATACACGGATCATAAGAGCCTAAAATTCTTGTTTACTCAGGCGGAGTTGAATATGCGTCAGAGGAGATGGATGGATTTTCTCAAAGACTATGACTGTGAGATTGAGTACCATCCGGGGAAGGCGAACTTGACAGCAGACTCCTTGAGTCGGAAGGTGAAGAGTACTGCTGAGGTGGTCATGCATTTGTCGGCTATGATGAATTCTTATTGCCATCTGGGCTACGACTTCGATGTGGACGCATCGCCGGTTTGGGTATCGACCTTATTGGCTGAGCCAGATATCTATGAGAACATCAGGAGAGCTCAGAGGACAGATGATGAGGTTCAGAGATGGACATCATTAGCACTTCAGGGGCAGCCATCAAAGTTCAGAGTGGCTGAGGATGGTTCTTTGAGACTTGTAACCGATGGGTAGTTCCATGTACGCCGGAGTTGCGTAGAGGAATCTTGGAGCGAGCTCATAGTAGCCGATTCAGTATCCACCCAGGAGGGAGGAAGATGTATAAGGACTTATGTGATCAGTTCTGGTGGAAGCGGGTGAAGTGTGATGTGATCGCTTTTGTCAAGAGGTGTTTGATCTGTCAGCAGGTTAAGGCAGAGAGGCAGAGACCCGGTGGCGAAATGAGGAGCTTAGAGATACCGGAGTGGAAGTGGGAACACATATCTATGGACTTTGTGACCCACTTGTCAAGGACTACTTCAGGTTGTGATGCCATTTGGGTGATCATTGACAGACTGACGAAGGTAGCTCACTTCATCCCCTACAGTATGACGTACACATACTTGAGGATGGCTCAGTTGTATGTCCGAGACATAGTGAGACTGCATGGGATTCCAGTGTCTATTGTGTCTGACAGAGATCCGCGGTTCACATCTCATTTATGGGGAGGTTTACAGTCAGTTTTGGGCACTGAGGTAAGATTGAGTACGGCTTATCACCCCCAGACAGATGATAAGACTGAGCGTACTATACAGACGCTCGAGGACATGTTGAGGGCTTGCGTATTAGAGTTTGATGCCTCAGGGCAAGATTCTTTTGCCTTGGTAGAGTTCTCATACAACAACAGCTATCAGACGAGTATTCAGATGGCTCTGTTTGAGGCTTTGTATGGTAAGCGTTGTAGGTCACCTTTGTACTGGGATGACTTGACCAGTAAAGCGGTAGGAGGACCCGAACTGATTTGAGAGATGGAGGATAAGGTGAAGGTTATCCGTCAGAAAATGAAGGCAGCTCAGGACAGGCAGGCAGCCTATGCAAATAAACGGCGGAGACCGTTGGAGTTTCGGATGGGAGACAGAGTCTTTTTGAAGATTTTACCTTTCAGGGGTGTGGTTCGGTTTGGTATGCGTGGTAAATTGTCTCCGAGGTATGTGGGACCGTATGAGATTTTACAGCGCATCGGTACCTTGGCTTACCGTTTGGCACTACCACCGTCGTTGTCTGGTATTCACGACGTGTTCCATGTATCTATGCTGCAGAAATATGAGCCGGATCCGTCGCATGTATTGCAGCCTTCTGAGGTTCAGTTGGATTCTGATGTATCATATGAGGAACGGCCAGTCAGGATTTTGGATAGGGCTGATCGCAGACTCCGGAATAAAGTAATACCGATGGTCAAGGTTCAGTGGGATCGCAGGGGTGTCGAGGAGGCCACGTGGGAGACGGAGCGGCACATGATGCAGCACTACCCGGAGTTATTTTCTGGTATGTAGTTTATGTTTGGTTTCGATTTGGGTAAGTGCATGCGATTTTGGGGTCGAAATCTTATAAATAGGGGAGTATTGTGATATCCCCGAATAATTAATTGCAATTGGGCGTTAATTATGTTTATATGATTTTTATGGTAATAATTAATATTTGTGTTGGCATTAATTATTTTGGTGAAATGCATAGTCACATGGTAGGAATGACCCGTAGAGCATTTCGGGGTGCATGTTATGCATGTTGGGTAATTGGGGGTTATAGTGGTTTAAATGAAATGGTTTGTGATTATTTGGGTGAATCATGTTTTTAATTGTGATTTTGGTGCCTTACGGCAAAATGCCTTTTAGAATATCATGTTGGGGTGTTTTATACACCATGGAATTGTGTGGTGTAATTTATATTAAACCCAACCCACTTATACCCCAATCCCCCTTTATACCTTCACTTTTTAACTTTCCCAAAATCAACCCCCAAACCCTTATTTTCCTCCATTTCGAAATTGGGCAAAGAGGTGAAGATAAATCCTTCCAAAAGTTTGATTTGTGGAGTTTGTTGGGAGATTTGGAGTCCCCAAGAGGTATGGATACCTCCTTGTTATTTTTGTTGTGTTTGGATTGGATTTGTTGTAGTTTTGTATGGTTTTGAAATGGGTTTTTATGGGTTGGTATTATTTGGGTTGAATGTTGGATTTTTGGGATGTTTAAAGTGTATTTTGAAGGTTATTATGTGTTTGATGTTGTTGGTTTGAAGGTAGAAGAGTGGGTATGGATTGGAGAAGAATTTTGGAGCAAAAATGGTGGTTTTTCGGGTTACAGAGGTTGGCGATCGATCGCCCATTTCAGGCGATCGATCGCACGCTGGCAGTGCGCTTTTGGAGCTCCTGGCAATCGATCACCACTCTTGGGCGATCGATCGGAGAGGCTGGCGATCGATCGCGCCATTTGTGGCGATCGATCGCCAAAGTAGAGAAAATTCAGGATCGGGCAGTAGGGTCTCGCGATCGATCGCTCGCCCTAGGCGATCGATCGCGAAAGGCAAAATTTGGTGTTTTTGGATTTTTTTGTGGAATTTTTGATATTGGACTATTATTGTCTCCTAATATTGATTTGTGTGAATGTGTAGAACCATCCCAGGTGGCCACACAGCTTAGGAGATAAAGTCCACGATATCTCCACTTTTGGAACTAAGGTACATAGTGAGACGTACGGGCATCGGACGGTAAAAATTATTTATTACGCTATAAATTGGTTATGCATTATGGTTGCGTATATGGTCTCATTATGCATTATGGTTGCATACATGATTGGAATATGCATTATGGTTGCATGTGATTGTGGGATGAGGAATACTTGCCGCCTTCAAGTCGAAGCGATGATAGAATACTTGCCGCTGTCATATTATAGCGATGAAGAATATTCGCCGCAAACATGTCGAAGCGAAGGATAATGCCGCTGTCATGTTGATGTGAGGGATATTATACCGCTAATATGTCGAAGCGAGGGGTATTAATGCCGCTGTCATGTAACGCGAGGGGTATTATGCCACTGATGTAATGAGACTGGGATTGGCCATTGGTATACATAGAATGGGTGCATGCCATGACATACATTATTGGTGTTATAATCAATTGATTGTAATTATGGTACAGGGACAACCAAGGGAGCTTTTATATGTGTTAAATACAGGAAGTGATTCGCATTTATGGTTTATGCATTGAATTATGATCATATTATTGTGAATATGGTTTATGTACATGCTCATGGTTTTGGGGTTGTTCCTGTAGGTACTTTTGGGCGGATGGGCTGAGGCGGGTTGATGCGGTGAGCCAGTGAGGAGTGCTTTTGGCATAGCAGGCCTAATTCTTTTGTATAGTTTCTACTCTAGGAGTAGTGTAAAACTATAGGATTAACATTCAATTGGTTGGGAATGTAATTAATCCCTTTTGGAAATTTTATTTTGTCCTGTAATCTTAACGGCTCAATACATCAACACGAACATTATAACCTTATATGCATGTTTAGCTCTATTACACCTTTTATCCGCACTTAAGGAACTAGGGTCCTTACAAAGTGTACCGCAGCACATATTTGAGGTAATTATTTTACGAGTAGTGGTACCTTTGCGTATACTCGTGGAATGGTTATGGCCAAGTGACTGGTAACAGGAGTAGTTGTTGAGGAATACTTGCTTATGCCGAGGTGACATGTGGTAGACATGATTACACCCACCCCTGAGGGTGAGGAATAAATCCTACGGAATTAGGATTGCTTTGTGGTTGAGCAAGGACACCAGGATGTCCTTTGTGCATTGGTATTAGAGAAATATTGGGTGATAACCCACTACTCTAATGAATGTTACGGTATGGTGTACCGGGGTGGAACGTATGATACGTTGGTAGGCTTGGTATAAGCCTATGGAGGCAGCGTTTTGCTAGCTAGGGATTGTAGCAGTGTTATAGTGTGCTCGTTGTGGCAATTATACTGCACGTTGGGACTGAGTTCGGTGAATCGTATGATGATACAATGAGGACTTATGGTAGACTCTTGTAGTCTCTATGTGGCATGATGATTGAGGCAGAGAATACCTCACGGGAACCTTTATACGTCTATAGTTTTGAGGGACTTGTACTGGGACAGCTCAATTTTGTTGGTAGTACCAACACAAGTGTCAACAATGTCGTTGTTAGCTCTAGTTGAACATCCTTGCATAGGGAATGCAACGGGGGTCATAATTTGATTTGTGGAATATAGCTAGTGGGGTAACACTACGATATTGATTTTATCTCTTGAAGAGATTTGGATTGTACTGTCTTGGAGACAGCTGGTATTGGTTGATGGTTGATTGTGAATCAACCGGGGGAAGCCCTACTAGTGTTGGACTAGGTGATGGCTTCGTACTTCCAGTGAGACGCTCGAGGAGACATATCCGGGGTAACGCTCGAGTTTGTGGAGTACTATGGCATTAGTACAGAGCATCGTTAGTTTGAGTATACATGGCGTATACGGGTTTCCATTTGGTAATAGTGGTTTGATGCACTATTCTGAACCTGTTGCGTATTTTTGGTTCTGGGATATGTTTTGAGCATAAATATATCCAGGTTTTCCGAACGACGGTTCGAGGTTAGAGGGTGATGAGTCCATGACGTTTTTCCTTGTGAGGAAGGTAGTATTTACCTACTGATTGGGAATCTTTGGGAGATTCAATGAGTCGGTTTGTGGGGTGTTGATGTTGGAATCACGCCATTGACCGTTCATCTGTCAATCATTGTTCTCTGCGATGTGAGAATAGGTGGGGATTGACAGTTGATTTTGGGACCTTGGGTATGATTGGAGATACCCAAGCCTATTGCATTGAGTATGCATGTTGTGTAGGAACTTGGGCATGTATGTGTGTACGAATATCCGTGTTTCGGTACTTGTTGAGTATCGGATTAGTACGCTTGGTTTGGCGAATCTCTGTGAGAGATTGTGGCACCTTGAATTTGTAATCTCGATGGCACGATGTATTTTGAGTAATAATCGTGAGGTCCGATTGACTTCCCCTGAGGAGGGATTGTCATGTTTTGGAACCATGGTAACTCTTGATTGGATAATTCGATAGCCTCCCTGTTTTAGGATTTTTGTAACCCAGGATAAACGAGGGATGGCCAGGATTCGGATTTTTTTTGTGTCGTGATTGACACGTGTGGCGGGAATACAATCGATTATTCTTGCATGTCCTTTCAAGAACTTGAGACCTTGTGGAGACTCGATAGTGTGTCCGGACCAAGATGTGATTTCTTGGAACACACGGTTGTAGACATCTTTGGAGATGTGTTTCGTGTTGATCGGGGCTGTGTTGTGGCCCAATCTGTGTTGCGATGTGGTGCAACTACTCCTTTGATGGAGATGGACTTGGAAAGCGGAAGCCGATGTGGTATAAGTACACTGTTGTGTGCTAGTTGTTTCCTTAGTAACGATGTATGCTTAACATAGTAGGCTAAATCGTGGAGATATCATTGGGGCGATATCTATTTTGGAATCACGAGTGATTCGTTTGATTTGCAGTTAGGTTTGAGCTGACTGCTTTTGAGACGGTTAGCATTGGGAGTATGCTGACGTTCTGTTACGGTTGTATTGGCTTTGGAGGTTTACCCCATTCCAGGTTTTGGTGCGAGGTTGGTATCCTCGCAGTTGATGTGTCCTTCATGACATGTTCATGATTCAACGATGTGAATCCGTTTGGATTTTGTAATCTCGGCATTACGTGGAGTACGCCGTGCAAATTTCGAGGACGAAATTTTATTAGTGGGGGATAATTGTGATGTCCGGGAATTATTGGTGCTAATCCCGGTGTGGTAATAATCCTTAATGGTTTTTAATTGTGGCAATTGTGTATTAGTTGCAGTTTTGGGACTCTTGGGGGTTTTTAAATCCGGTATTTGGAGTCGTTGGGTCCAAGGGATGGGATTGTATTCTCCTCGTGGTGATAAACTTGGAATTTGGTTTTTTGTGGAATTTGGGGTCCGGAGTACTTTGTACTGGGGCTGGTAATGGAAATAGAGTTTGGGAGGTAATGTTTGAAAACAAATGATTTTTAATGAATCATGATGTATTTGTGGAGGTATTGGTATTTTCGAGTTTTGGTACTATATATACCAAGAGGACTCGGTATTCCGTCATTTGGCACGAAACACTTCTCTCTCTCCCCTCTCTCTACGCCTCACATCTTCCCTTTTCCCCTCTTCTTTCCTCTTGGAGGAAAAATGGTTGGTAGCTTGGCTAGGGAGCCGGATTTCTCGGAGATAATAAGGTATTGATATTCCCCTCGTTCTTATCTTCGATTTGATAGTAGTATGGTGGGTTTTGGTTGTGTATTTTGTTTGGTTTGAAAATTGGGGTTTTTTGATAAAAATTCAAAGTTGAGTTTTTAGTGTTTTTAGTGGCTTTAAATGGAGTATTGGTGGTGACGGTGGTACAACATCAGGGTATGCACCCACTCCCAGTTCGGCTAGCTCAGCCCGTGAGAGTGCATCGTCAAAACAAGTAGGGCCATAAGTAATCACCCTATCGTATAGCTCCGACCTCAAGCCCTTCATGAAGTTCCTCATCTTTGCTTGCGTACTTGTGGCGATATGAGGAACATATCTGAGTAAGGAACAGTATTGAAGAGCATAATCTGATACTGACATGCTACCTTGCTTGAGGTGAGTAAATTCATCTTCCTTAGCCTGTCGTGCAGCAGCCGAGAAATAACGATTCAGAATGCGAGTTCGAAACATTTTCCAATTAACTTCATGACCTTGAGCCTCTTGCTCTACCACAGTGGTCTTCCACCACATTAGTGCCTTCTTGGCCAATTGGAACTCTGCTAACCGTATCCATGCTGTCTTCGCACATGGGGCTGCCACAAAGATTTGCTCTATTCTTTCTAACCATTCCTCAGCTCGTTCCCCTGTTTCAGTTCCTTCAAAGGTTGGGGGTCGGTATGCAAGAAATTGAGTTAAGCTTAGCTCCCCTGGCAACAACTGTTGTTCGGACGGTTCATCATCAAAAGCTGGCGGGGGTAGGGGATTCGTACGCCCCGCACTTGCATTGACGCTCACTGCGTAACCTACCTCCACGTTTGCTGCCATACTGCAACACAAGGTTAACAACAAGACCCAAAAGCAGTTCATATATACATCGTTAGAAAGGCATAACATGTGAGCATAACAGTCATGTACTTCATATGTAACATATGCACACAACATGTTTACAAGTAAGCACCTAGCCAACTTATTGCTAAGGCTAACCTTCACTCATTCCCGGGTTCTCTAACCACTGCTCTGATACCACTAATGTAGGGTCTTCCTACCTTAACATCATATAGTACACATATAATGGACAGAACATGCATTTATAACCTCTTAAGGGTTCCGGTTGTAGCTTGAGCTAAGAAGATTACAGGCCATAATAAAATTTCCAAAAGCTATTTAATTACATTCTCAACAATGAATGTTAAAGCTATAGGTTTACACTACTCCTAGAGTAGAGACTATCAAAATCCTGCATTCTATATTCATCTTGTTCCCTTTTAGCTCACCGCCTGAACCTGACCCTAAGCCCTTCGGTCCAAAAGTGTACCTACAGGGACAATACGTCATGAGCATATACATATTTACTTAACATTATATAAAAAGGCATACAATAATGCATAGCATCTTAGTTAAGTAAAAGTTATTGGTCGTTCTTCAACTTCCTTTGTTATCTCTGATTCTTGTTCATGTATAAGGGCATCTTACCCCATTGTATGGCATCTTACCATAACATAATCGTCGTGTGGCATCTTACCACATGGGCATCTTACCCAATCATATGGCGTCTTACCATATCATAAACATTGTGTGGCATCTTACCACAGGGGCATCTTACCCACTCACATACATTGGGTGGCATCTTACCACATGGGCGTCTTACCCAATCATATACGTCGTATGACCTTATCATAAATTTACTTATCATAAACATCATCATCATAAACGTCATCATAAACATCATCATCGTAAACGTCATCATAAACATCATCATAAACATCATCATCATAAACATCATCATAAACATCATCATCGTAAACATCATCATAATCATCATCATAAACATCATCATCGTAAACATCATCATAAACATCATTATCATAAACATCATCATCATCACAAAATGTAGGAGTATGGTTTACCGTCCGATGCTCGTACGTTTCTTACGTACCTTAATTCCAAAAGTGGAGAAATCGGAGAGCTTTATCTCCTTGAGGTTGTGGGTATTTGGGATGGTTCTACATAACCATACAAATTGATATTAGAAGCCAAACAATAGCCCAATACCAAAAATTCAACAAAAATCATCATTTTCCAACTTTTGAACAGTGGCGATCGATCGCTCAAATCATGGCGATCGATCGCCTGATTTTTCACTTCGCGGCGATCGATCGCTTAGTATGAGGCGATCGATCGCCTGATGCACATTTCGCTACTGGACATTGGCGATCGATCGCGCCATTTGAGGTGATCAATCGCATACCTTCATTTTTGCCTACTGCCTCTCGGCGATCGATCGCTGCATTTGTAGCGATCGATCGCCACAACCAGTGGTCGCGATTTCACCATTTTTGTGTGCACTTTCCAAGCTCATCCTCACACCTTTCAAAACCAAACTTTCCTACAATATCAACAACATCATAACCCACTAAAACCCACATAAAACACTTCAAAAATCATACCCCAAACATCTATAACACATACCCCAAAACAACCCACATAAATCATCAAAAACTAACCAATTTCAACACCAAACATCTTAAAAACTTAAGGAAGGGTCCCATACCTCTTGTAGGCTCCAAATCTTAACAAAGATCAAACAAACAAGGATTTTGTGATGCTTTCTTCTTCCTTCCTTGGTGTATTTCGAAAATGGTGTGGGGTTAGGGTTGAGGGATGAAATTTGGGGGTTAAAAGAGTGATTGGTAAAGTGAGGTAAAGTGTAGGAAAAGGTGGGTAGTGGGGATTAAAAGGGGTTGTGCAATGTTAATTTAAAATTTGTACCCCAAACTTAACTTGGGAATCACGCCATGTTGTTGATCGTCAATTATCTTTCTCCTCTGGATGGGAATGACTCAGAATTGACGGTTGTGTTTGGGGCTTAGGGGTATGTTGTAGATACCCGAACCAAGTGCATTGAGTATGCATGTAATGTCAGTTCTTAGGCAGGTATACCGGTGAGTATACGGATGCCAGTTATTGATTTCCTTTTTTGTCAAGCATAGATTTATGCTATTTTTGGATGGTTAAATCTCTGATGAGAGATATAGAACACCTTGAGATTGGGAATCTCCATGGCACGATAATTATGAGAATCAACCGTGAAGTTAGTTGACTCCCTGAGGAGGGATTATCTTGTGTGGGTTGAGGTATTTCCTTGTTGGGGTTTCCTCCGAGTTACGCGATAGCCTTCCCAAGTTTGGATTGTTAAATCCTAGGATTGTCAAGGGATGGCAGGAATTCGGATTGGTTGGGTGTCGCTGTCGACACAAACGTTGAGGATGCAATGGGTTTATTGCATGTCCTTTCATAATTTGAAACTCTGTGGAGTCTCGATTGTTTATTTATGATTAGGATATGATTCTTGGAATATCCGGAGGTGGACATCTTGTGAGATGTGTTCGGGTGTGGATCGGTGGCCATGAGTTGCCCGATCCGAGTTGCAGAGGGTGCAACTGCTCCTTGGATGGAGGTGGTCTGTATAGCGGGGACCAGGTCTGGTATGAATATTCCGTGGAATGCTAGTGTTTTCCTCGTAATGATGTGTGTTAGACATCGTGAGTCATAGTAAAGATGTCATTGGGTGATATCTACGATAAAATCGGGAGCGATTCGAATCCTTGCAGTTTCAGTTGACTAACTACTTTTGGACTGTTAGCGTTGAGTTGTACTGACGCTCTTCGAAGTTATGATGGATTTGGAAGTCTATTCCACTCCAGAGTTTGACACGAGGTCAACATTCTCACGGTTGAGGTGTCATTCATGATACGTTCTTACTAGTTGTATTAGAACTAAGGATGACCGTCCGATCTACAGTCGTAAGTATCGGTTGTTTTGCAGTCATGAGGGACTGACTTTTGGGATGACCCGCATCGAGGTACGTTTGCCTCTTGGGTGATATGTTGGTTTTGGTAAAGTCGCTCTGTTTCAGCGTTTGATGTGAGATAAGTATCCTCGCGTTTATTAAGACGATTCTGATATGGTCAAGAATCGAGGTTATGGCTTCATGTTGTTGGGTAGCCTGGGTGTTACGTATTACACCAGTGCCAATTTTGAGGACGAAATTCTTTTAGTGGGGGATATTGTGATGACCAGGGATTATAGATGTTAATCCCGGAGTGTTAATAACCCCTAAAGTTATTTTACGTGGCGACTTGGAGTTTAATCGCGGTGTTGGGCCTTCTGGGCTCATTTATTTGGGTAGTTGGGATTGTTGGATCCCGAGGTTGAGATTGTATTCTCATTACGGTAAAACCTAAGAGTTGGTTGTTGAAGTGTCTCGGAATCTCGGATGCTTGGTGTGGGCACCGGTAGGGGTTTTGGAGTTAGAGAGAGAATTTTTGGAAACAGATGATTTTGAATGAATCATGATGTATTTGTGGGGCTATTAGTATTTCTGGGTATTTTTTGCTATAAATACCAGAACCCGAGATTTTAATTATTGGAACCATTTTTTCCCCACTTTTCCCGTCACTCTCTCTCTCCCCGCGTCCGAGATTTCCCGATCTCCCTTGACCCCCGCCGCTTCCAGGCGTGCGCCCGCCGCCGTCCGGCCGCCGTTTGGCGCGTCCGACCCGCCGCCGGCTTCGTCTCTTCCAGGCGCACCTCCCCATACCAACAATTTGAAGTTTCGTCGAGAATCGCGTTCGGATTTGCCAGAAAAGCGCTAGGGTTCGAAACTGGAATCTGTCCGATTTGGGGCTCGATTTTTGGTACGTTTTTGGGGCTTTTCTTCAGGCGATTTTGGGTGCGCTTGAGCATGGGTTGCATGTTCGTAAATAATTGTGAATTATTTGTCGTGTTAGCACATCGTTCCTCGGGGCATGGAACTCGAGCAAGGTTTGGCTCGGACTTCGGAGATTTAAGGTACGTGCGACGTACGAGCATTACTTTATATGAGAGCATTTGTGAAATGCATAATGTATTTTGATTTCATTGATGGTTGTGCGTATGGTTATATATATGTGTTGATATAGTTATGAAACGACCCAATCTTGACATCGCCGCCACAAGCGTGCGTGATACTAGAGTAGCATGACTTTACAAGATATATGGGGTACTGGGTCTATATGACTATTGTAGGGCATTTGAGATGCCTGAGAATGATCGTGGGATCGTGTACTCATTATAAGACATGAGAGATGTCTAAGTATAATGGAGAATTGGAAAAATAAATGCTAGGCATTTGAGCTATCTGTGATTGATAGCGAGGTTGAGAAATCAGTATTTGATATTGAGATATCCATATTTGCATGTATAATATATTTGGAATCACCATCTATTGATATTCGAGAACTAGGCATGCAATGAGTTAAATCAATGTGTTGATTTACTGATTTTTGAGATTTGATGAGTTTGATGATTGTGAGAACAGGGACAGTACACGGAATCCCGGATGAGGACGTTGCAATCCAGGGAGTATCATTTAAAATTCATTAGTATTTACTTTTGTTGTAAATTATGAATTTCATTATTGTGATTATGGGATTTCGTGTATTGGTATGCTCACCCCGTTGGGGGCTGTCTCTGTTGGGGCAGGTGAACAGGTACATCGAAGGCTTTGGAGTTGAGCTCGAGCTGTTGATTGGATGTACTCTCAGGATCGTGGTACCAGGGCTTGATGGAGCACGGTATCGTATAGAGTACTTATATACACCCGAGGGTTATATATACATTCATGATGCTCGCATGTGAGCACGGTTATACTTGTATATGTGTTGTATATAAAGGCATGAGCCTTTCTCTCTTTCATTATATGTTGCATGCAATTAAGGGTAGAATTGCTAATGATATGAGAGTCATTGGTGTATTATGTGGGTGTTAAAACCCACTTTGTGTTGTCTTATGTGTGGTGTCTTCCCTGGCTGGGAATTTACTTGGTGTTGCTGTATTCTGTTGAGTATGTGTTTTCCCTGGCCGGGAACTATATTATGTGATATGCTTTTATTTCGGGATGGCTCTATTTATGGGGAGACTCTGCCCAAATTTTTATAAAAGTCCACAATGTAAAAAGTGGCGTAATGGGGATGGTAATGGGCGAACTCTATGAGTCTATTTGTTGGTAGAGATGATCTTAATGTTGAATATTAAAGAAATTTTGTAATTACCATTCAATGGTAAAGTATCATCTGAGTTTCCCGATTGATTTTATTGAAAGCATGTGCCACACATAATGATTAATACACTAATCAAGGGTTAAGGGCTTGGGGTCCTTACACATATGATGGTATATGTGAAATGATTGTGATATACTGTGATAATGGAATCAACTATTGTGTTTGATTAATGTGGTGGGATTGATGAATGTTCCGGTAGCCTTTATCTCCGAGCGAGGGAGGTACTTGCCGCTGTCATATGAAGCGATGGTAGTATGATATTTGCCGCTGTCATGTCTAAGCGAAGCAACATGCCGCTGTCATTGTCGAAGCGAGGGATATCATATGATGCCGCTATATGTCGAAGCGAGGGGTCCTAAAATTCCGCTGCTGTATTGGGACCGGAACAATCACAATTCTAGTGATTAATGTGGAATATTGTGATTATGACTGGAAACGCGTTATCGATCGTTATTGCGAACTAATGATTTTGTGCATGAGTTTATGAAACATGAACAACAATGAAATGTGCTAATGTGGAAATCGAGGAGCATATCTATTAATCATCTCATGCGCTTATTTATTTTGTTAAGTTGAATTGTGTTACGTGGTGATGTATATGCTCATGGTGAGTTGTTCCTGTAGGTACACTTTTGGACCAAGGGGAGCTAAGGGTCGGGTTGAAACTGTGAGCTGGAGGAGTCATTAAAGAAGATAGAATACAGGGATTTTTGGATAGTCTCTACTCTAGGAGTAGTATAATGCTATCGCTTTAATCGCTTTAACATTCATGATTGGGAATGTAATTAAATAACTGTTGAAGTTTTATTTTGGCCTGTTATTTTATTGAGCTCACGTAACAACCGGAACCCTAAGATGTCTTTAATTCATGTTTAGCTCTATTTATGTCTTGATTACACTGTTAAGGTAGAGAGGCCTTACATTAGTGGGATCAGAGCAGTGGTTAGAGAACCCGGGAATGAGAGAAGGGTAGCCTTAGCAATAAGTTGGCTAGGCGTTTACTTTTAAACATGTTTTGCACATATGGAATATATGACTGTTATGCTAACATGTTATGGCTTTCTAACGATGTATTATGTGAACTGTTTTTGGATATTGTTGTTAACCCTTGTGTTGCAGTATGGCAGCAAATATCGACATTGGTGATGCAGTAAGTGTTAATGCTAGTATTGGACACACAAATCCCCTACCGTCGCCAGCTTTGGGCGAAGAGCCATCCGAGCAGCAGTTATTACCGGGAGAACTGAGTTTGACTCAATTTCTAGCATATCGGCCCCCGACATTTGAAGGAACCGAAACAGGGGAACAGGCCGAGGAATGGCTAGAGAGAATAGAACAGATACTTGTAGCAGCCCCGTGTGCAAAGACAGCCTGGATAAGGCTAGTAGAGTTCCAGTTGGCCAAAAAGGCGCTGATGTGGTGGAAGACCACAGTGATTGAACAGGAGGCCCAAGGTCAGGAAATAAATTGGAAGCTGTTTAGGACTCGATTTCTGACCCGATACTTTTCAGCTGCGGCACGGCAAGCTAAAGAGGATGAATTTACTAATTTGAAGCAAGGTACTATGCCGGTGTGGGTCTTCCCACCTTAACAGTGATTAATAGACATAAGAAGGACTAATCATGCATTAATAACGTCTTAAGGTTCTGGTTGTTACATGAGCTAACAGGATTACAGGCCAAAATAAAAGACTTCAAAAATAATTCATTACATTCCCAAAAAATGTTAATATTTAGATTTATACTACTCCTAGAGTAGATACTAATCGTGACTTGAATCCTATACATTCCTGTGTTCCTCGTAGCTCACTGCCTCAACCCGACCCTTAGTCATTTAGCCCAAAAGCGTACATACAGGGACAATACATCATAAGCATATACAATCTTACTTAACATCATAAAAACATCATAGTAAATGCATGAAATATTGATTAAGTAAATATGCTGGTTATTCATTAACTTCTTATTGTTGTCCCTGATTCATAATCATGCATAAGGGCATCTTACCCTGTGGCATCTTACCACTTTATAAACATCGCATGGCCTCTTACCATGTGGGGCATCTTACCCCATGGCATCTTACTACAAATAACATCGCATGGCCTCTTACCATGTGGGGCATCTTACCCCGTGGCATCTTACCACAAATAATATCGCATGGCCTCTTACCATGTGGGGCATCTTACCCCGTGGCATCTTACCACAATTAACATCGTATGAATATGTATAAACATCTTATCAATATGGTAAACATCTTATAAACATCATCATTTCATCATCAATACTCATGCAATAAAAGCATAGTCATAGTGTAAAGATGCGTTTTACCGTCCGATGCCCGTACGTCTCTTACGTACCTTTTCAAAAGGAGGAGGAGTCAACAGACTTATCTCCTTGATTGTGCTGGTACCTGGGATGGCTCTACACAACCACATAATACAATATTAGGCACCGATACGAGAATCGAAATCAAATTACAAAAAAAGAACATAAAATTTTATCACACATGAACAGTGACTACCGATCGATCGGTCTCCCCTACCGATCGATCGCTAACTATTCATCATTTTCATTCTTTTGCTACGACATTTGCCGATCGATCGGTGTTCATCACCGATCGATCGGTCGTTCTCATACATGCGAGATTTTCCAGAAATCTCGAACACCTCAATTCACGCCCTTCTAACTACTTCATAACATACATACAATGCCTAAACAAGCATATCAATAGCTTCATCATACTTCCATGCATGTATTAAAATTAAAGGTTCACTCATAACTTAAACCGACATGCATTAAAACTACTCCTTTTTATCAATACTCGATCAACATTTCCGAAAACAGGGCAACATATTTTATTTCCAGATTTTTGAGTACTTCATTTCATGCCATAAAAACTATAACATATCTCATAAAACATGCTTGAACAAAAACGTCCTGGGATTTACAAAATTACCATTCGTGTACTCAAATCGAAGGTTCATCCAAAAACCCATCTAACATGCATAATATCACCTCCTCAATATCACTCTCAATCCATATTTTTCCAGAAAAACAGGGGAAATATCTACCCAGATTTTCGAACACCCTATTTCACATGCTTTAATCCTTCACATAAAACCTGTAACATGCACAAGGAAAAATACTGAGAGCTTCATAATAACACCATGTAAGCATTTAAATCGAAGGTTTCAAGAAACCTAAGCTAACATGCCATTTTTACCACACTTAAAAGCAAGAACTTAATAAGCTTAAAAACAAAAACAGAGCATGGTTTCTCACCCTACTTTGCTCCGATTTTTGAGAGGCTTCCAAGGAATGAAAATGGCAAGGCTCCTCAAGTTTTTGCTCAGCAGGTGCTGGTGTTTGTTTCGGAGAGAAGGGTCCAGATTTGGGATGGAAGAATGAGGCTGAATGATTGAGCCAAGTGGGGTGGGCAATCAGCCTATGAACGGTTTGATTGGCATGGGTTGGGGGGGTGGTTGCATGTAGGGTGGTTTTGTGGTGTTTAATTGTGTCCCGGTATTTCATACGATGTATAAAAATATCTTCCCTTGATATTTTATAATTTTACTACATCAATACAACTATTAAAAACACCTAACATGCCCCCTAAACCATATCATCATATCATAATTATAACCCCCAATAAAGTATCACAACCCTCTCAAACACCTTGTAAATCATCATCGTAGCACATAATCATATAACATTTCGGGGGTATTACATTACTCCCCTACTTATAAGATTTCGTCCTCGAAATCCATATGCATCATCATAACGGAACTAAACATAAAAAAAACATACCAGAGAATAGTTCCGGATAGTGCTGCACCATATGCCGTTCCGTCTCCCATGTAGCCTCCTCGACACCCCGACGATCCCACTGAACTTTGACCATCGGTATAACTTTGCTCCGTAGTCTGCGATTCTATCGATCCAGAATTCTGATTGGTCGTTCTACGTAGGACACATCTGAGTCTAACTGAACTTCAGTAGGCTGTAAGACATGAGACGGGTCTGGCTCATAGTTCCGTAACATAGAGACATGAAAAACATCATGTATGCCAGACAAGGATGGCGGTAGAGCCAAACGATAAGCCACAGTGCCGACACGCTGTAACACTTCATATGGCCCGACATACCTCGGAGACAACTTTCCCCGCATCCCAAAACGAACCACACCCCTGAAGGGTGAGATCTTTAAGAAGACCCTGTCTCCTAACTGGAATTCTAGCGGTCGTCGCCGCTTATTGGCATAGGCCGCTTGCCTATCCTGGGCCGCTTTCATCTTCTGGCGTATCAACTTTATCTTACCTTCCATATCCTTGATCATATCCGGTCCTCCGACCGCTTTGCTAGTCAAGTCCTCCCAATACAGTGGTGATCTACATCGTCGTCCATACAGAGCTTCAAAAGGAGCCATTTGAATGCTCGCCTGGTAACTGTTATTATAGGAGAACTCCACCAGCGGTACTGAATCCTGCCACGGAGTATCAAACTCCAAAATACATGCCCTCAACATGTCCTCGAGCGTCTGAATGGTACGCTCTGTCTGGCCGTCTGTCTGAGGGTGATAGTGTAACGACCCCATATACTTAACCCTTGATTAGTGTATTAATCATTATGTGTGGCACATGCTTTCAATAAAATCATTCGGGAAACTCAGATGATACTTTACCATTGAATGGCAATCACAAAATTTTCTTTAACATACAATGTTATAAGTTCATCATCCTAACAACAATAAACTCATAGAGTTCGCCCATTACACCACTTTTTACATGGTAGACTTTTATAAAAATTTGGGCAGAGTCTCCCCATAAATAGAGCCATCCCGAAATAAGAGCACAACACATAACATAATTCCCGGCCAGGGAAAACATAATACTCATCAGAATACAGCAATATCAAGTAAATTCCCAGCCAGGGAAGACACCACACATATGACAACAAAAGTGGGTTTCAACACCCACAATAAACCAGTGACTCTCATATCATTTAGCAATTCTACCTCTAATTGCATGCAACATAGAATGAAAGAGAGAAAGGCTCATGCCTTTATATACAACCCATATACAAGTATAATCGTGCTCACATGCGAGCATCATGAATATGTATATAATCCTCAGGGGTATATAAGTACTCTATACGATACCGTGGTCCATCAAGCCCTGGTACCACGATCCTGGGAGTACATCCAATCAACCGCTCGAGCTCATTTCCAAAGCCATCGATGTACATGTTTACCTGCCCCAACAGAGACAGCCCCCAACGGGGTGAGCATACCAATTCCACAATTTCATAATCATAATGACATAATACATAATTTACGAAAATGTAAATATTGTGGAACATATGTGATACTTCCTGGATGGTATCATCCTCACCATAGCGTATCCCTGTAATAACCCTGTTCTCAAAACAGATAAATCATCAAATCCTGAATATGCAGTTAATCATCATATTGGTTAACCTTAGCCAGTTTCAATTTAACAACATTTCATAACATCTTTTGTAAGACCCCGATGCTATTAACCCGGATTAACAACGATTAAGCGAACCGGATGATAAAAAGTATAGACTTTAAATTAAGGTGTTCCGGACCACGATGGGTCAACCAACTAGTGGAACATGTTTTAGTGCATGAGCACATGGCATTTGGAAAACGCATGCCATTAATTAATTTAACTCATGTTTAATACATGATTTTGGAGCTTTAACCTTGCAAGATAGTGATGTATTGACACATGGATTCCACAATACATCAAATATATAAAAAAAAAAACATGCAATGGTGCATTGAATCTCACGCATAAAACCATGCAATTCAGATTTTTGCCTTCATTTTTTTAGCCACCATTTTCTCTCTCTTCTTTCACCATCAAACTCTCCTCCTTCTCTCTTCTTTGCAATTTCGAAAATTGCAGCTCAACTCCTACCAAATTCCTCTTGATTTTGCAAGTGCATGTCACATGCAAAGATATATTTGAATGCTACTAAGCTTGAGGAACAAGATGCACCAAGAAATTTCAAGTTTGGAGAAAGGACATGCAAGATTTTCGAGTAGCAGCAGTTTTGGTGTAGGATTTTCGATCTTGGCTTGGTTTTGTGGATGATCAAGCTTCAAATCTTGAAGATAAATGAAGGTATATCATCATCCTTGAGTTTTATCAACATGCATGTATGATTGAGGGTCGAACCATGGTGTTCATTTACGAAGAAGTTGCTGTCAATTGTAGTCTGCTAAGACCAGTGCATAAACCGTCTGATATTTCGCGTTTTTAGCATAGTTACGTTTCGAATTGGAAAATATAGCTCGTATGACAAGTTGTAGTATTATGTGTTAGCTTTAACTGTCCACCGAAATCAGCTAATTTGGATTTAAGATGAAAAAGTTATGGTCGTTCTACCAACATGTGTCAAATCTGGAAATTCACTGCATGCGAGTTTCATGCATTTTGTTATTCGTATTGTTGGGAATAAATGGCTACGAATATGAATTTTTAGGCTCTAATAAGTATTGTAGTATTCGAGGTTATCTTGCATTTGAAATTGGCCTCACTCAATTTGGAGCTCATATGAAAGAATTATGATAATTTTACCAGCAACTATACAATCTGGAAGCAGGGGATATACGAGTTTTTTAGGCTGTACGTTTTTCACATAATGTACATGAAGATGAATTGTTTAGCTTAAAGCTCATAAGAGATGTTTTGTTTTATGTTGGGTTATATTGCATTAGAAACTGGCCTTACATGTTTTGGAGTTTCCATGTGTAAGATATGCAATTTTCCCTAGAACCGCTCACTCTGTCAAAACAGAATATGAGTATTTTTAAATCTGGCATACTTTGCTTTGCATGTGCCTCTAGATGACCGAACTAGCTTCTGGACTTCAAATATGAACTGTAGTACTTTGAGTTTTCGTGATGTCCCCACTAGCCTCAAGTCATTTGGACATCATATGAATTTAATATGAATTTTATACAAAAATGGGTCAAGCTGAAATTTGGTAAATTGTCCTGTTTTTCTAGCAGATTGTTCTTGGCCATTTTACCTAGGCTAAATGAACGAATTTGAAGATGAGTTGAACTGATGAAATGTTCATTTTTGAGTTAGCTTTGAAAATAAATTGGACCCATATGAGTTTATTATGTATCGGACAAGTTATGAGCCGATCTCTACAGTTACGCAGACTGAAATTTAGAGAATTGGTTTTGGGTCTAAGTTTGAGTTTTATTTTGATATGTTTCAGGCTAGTATGTGACATTAAGTTGTATTTGGAACTGTTATGGCCAGGTTTATTAATCCTGAGATCGATTCAAGGATCACTTGGTATTTAGCTAACGGTTTGAGGTACGTTGAAATGAGTTTTATCATGACGTCTGGCAAAGACGTGTAATGATGCTAATGTATGGCCTTATATGTCATTATTTGATTTATATGACTTATTTGTCACTATATGATTCTTATGTGACTATATGACATGATGAATGTCTTGGATTACATGATATGTGAAATTACATGATTTGTATATACTTTCACATGAGATTGCATGATATATTGAGTTGCATATGTCATTTGATGCATAAATGATTCATGGGCATATCATATTGATCTATCATTCCTTTGATATCCATGATTTGACTGAGTTGACTTACTCTGAGTGTCGGGTACGAACAGCATGGCGATGACAGGCAGTATAGGTAGTAACTGTAGTCACGTGCAGGTGCGACCGGACCTAGACACGAGGGCTGGATGCAGTAACGTACATAGGATGAGTTTTCCTAGCGCAATGTACGTATACTGTCACCCTCTGCTCGAGCTTTGATGATTTGATGATACCTTCCTTTGGACTCCGATTTTTGGTATCTTGATATTCGATTCCTTGTACCCATTCATACATCGCATTCATACATGGTATGCATTGCATGATACTTTGTCACTTGACATGATTTATTTATTTCTCGTACTGGGGTACTGACCCCCTTTGTGGGGGCTGTCATGTCTTTTGTTGTTCGGACATGACAGGCTTTACAGGAGGACATAATGACGATGCTTGCAGCGACGCATCGAGAGATACCAGAGCTCCTTGAGAGCGAGCTCAGGTTTATATTTTATGTTTTGCGTCCCAGTAGTTGTTAGAATATTTTTAATTATGTTTTGAATTACCGGGGTATGCCCCGAGTATCTGTATTTTAAGTATTCTACTACTGGTTGATTTATACTTGATATGGATGTTATGCTCAACGTGTTAAATTGGAAACTGAAATTACGTATTTTCAGTATCACTATATATGTATCACCTAAAAGCGAAAAATTTTTAGGGCCATTTGATAAGACCTTTGAAATAAATCTTCCGCTGTTTACGCAAATTAATCATTATGTGTTAATTAAACACCACATTAGGATCGGGCCCTCACATTATGGTATCAGAGCATATATCTGGGATATGCTCGAATTAGAGTTAGGACACTGAGTATAGACACAAATGAATTGTTTGTGCATGTGTCTGACTATATGATTTTATATGCTCTTGCCTGCTATGATTACATGTTAGATTATGAGATGTTACACATGTAATGGATTATTAAGCAGGGATAATTAAATGTCATCTTTGAGTATTTTAATATGCTGAGTTGCATATAATCTAGAAAATTTGAATGCTGAGTTGCATATAGTCTAGAGAATTTGAGAATTTATTCGTTAGCACTGATAGTTGCTGACCGGATGATGATGTGGAATAAGTGATGAGAACATCTTTGACTTGAGATTTATGTTTTGATTTTATGATGGACAATTAGTGTTTGGACAGGTAGCAGCGATACAGACTTTAAGAGCTATCTATTGTACCTGTAGGCACTGTAAACTGTTAATTGAATTATAACTTAGTGATATGCGTCCATTATTGGGAATTTTATTTATCACTTTGGGACTTATTTCTTGTGATTAGTGGGATGATACTAGAACTAATTAAAACGCTTTGTGTCGATTGACATTAGGAATTTAAGCCTGAAAGACCAAGGTTATACGTATGAGTTTACGTCAAAACCTGTGTACGACGATATGATAATTTTGAACTTGAGGATATTGAAATTATCGATATTTCAATTGAAGAATCGAGTATATTTGTTATGAAAAACAACGAGAATTGGTTTGAATAAGGACTTGAATTTAGAGACTGTCGTAATTCAGTTCCAGTTTTTGTGTCCGAACTATGAAGAAAAACTACAAGATGAACTCTTCTAGATGAGACTATCTAGAGTAATGGTAGTGACGAATGACGATCTTTCCTCTTTTGTTACGGGAAATATGTTTGCGAGAATGCCATATTGATTACATGGGAAAATGATAATTGATTATTGTGGACTTGAGAAATGGAAATATCTGCTTAATCTCGATAGTTATTCACTAGTGAAGAGATTAGATATTGACTAAGGAATAAGACACTGATGTGGTGCGGAGTAGCTAGGACGGGATTAAGTATTAATGAAGTGATTATCATTTGGAATAATCCAAGTAGTCCTAGAACGATTTCAGACGTATCATTTCAATTATTTCAGCTTTAGTAATTCTAGATGTATTAAGAGATTGTAGAATACCAGATCTTTTCGAGGTCGTTGAGATCGTTGTAGATATAAGTATTTACTGATCCTGGTGGAAGAGTAAAAGGAACTGATATCGATTGTGGCCAGTCAGAGCATGT
Source organism: Haberlea rhodopensis (assembly GCA_907163345.1). Classification (NCBI taxonomy): domain Eukaryota; kingdom Viridiplantae; phylum Streptophyta; class Magnoliopsida; order Lamiales; family Gesneriaceae; genus Haberlea; species Haberlea rhodopensis. The sequence goes on along the minus strand of CAJQUN010000393.1, from coordinate 273,787 downwards.
CCACGAAGTGCTCAGGAATAGATGCAGCCATAACAACAATCCATAACAACAAATACCATGAGCTAGGGTAGATATCATGGTTGTTATTCTTTTCGACCACTCAGTTCCAGCATCAGTTAATTACCTGCAGAGCAGAGGTAATACCTAATAGTTCTTTTTGGTTTCCCAACAGACTAGAGAGTATACATTGATAGAGGATAAGATTAGAGATGCTATAGGAGTAGTGATCACAGATACATGTTGTGTATTCGATCACACTGCACGAGTTTGATTTGAGATAAAATCATTGGTTTCATATATTGCATCAAATGTGCATTGATAATGATGATTGGGAAAATACATCAGTAGTGCTAATTATACTATCCACACTTGTAATAGTGAACTGTAGCTTACAGTTTAATGATAGTGATGTGGATTCGAATTCAATGGTGTTGGCCATAGATGGCTTTGATTGTATCAAGGGCATAGATACTGTGATAAGTTTCGAAGTATTAGAGATTATTTTATGGTGTAATGAATTTTCGACTGTTTTGTGACCCCAAAATGAAATATTGATAGCCACGAATAGTAAGCTAAGATACTGATAGTATCAGCTATGGAAATATTGCTGTTGCGATATTTGGAAAATGAAGGATATTTGATAATAAACAGTTGATACTCCAGGAAGAGTCGAGGTTGACTGATATCTTAATGGTAAGGAACTTACCGAGATTTTCCTGAGGAAATAATAGAATTTTCACTAAAGAAGGAAATTGATGTTAACTTTTTGTTTATGCCAAGGAATAGATTCGATATCGAAAGCACTGTACGGAATGTCATCAGCAAAGTTGACAGATACAGAAGAATAGTTGTACAATCTCCTTGATACGAGTACATATATCTGAGTATGTCACCTTGAGAAAACAACAATGTTGTTTGTGAAAGAAGAAATATTGTATTATGAAGACGTGTATCGACTAAAGGCAGTTGAATCGGGCTATTGTCAAGAATAAATACCCACTACCTAAGATCAAAAAGTAACTGATCAAGTTGTAAGGAACTTTAATGTATAAGAAGAACGATTTTTACTCTAGTTACCATCAGTTTGAGTCAGAAGAGAAAATGTTCTCTAGGCAATTGGTCAAACCAGATATAGACGTTTTGAATTTTTGGAAATGTCGTGTGGTCTGACAACTATACCGGTAGAGTTATGAATTTGATGAAGTAAATATTCCATAACTTTTGGGCGTAAGTGTAATCATATTCATCAGTGGTATACTAGTGTATACGAGATCCAGAAGGAACCACACAGAACACATGTGATTGATTTTTCAGACGCTTCGTGAAGCTCAAAGGGTGTACCAAGTTATTGAAATGTAAATCTTGGTTGAATCAAGTGTTGTTTTGGGATAGGTGATATCATCTCAAGTGTTACCTGTTGATTCCAGTAAAGTAAAGATAGTATTAATTTGGCCAAGACCAATCATTGTACTCAAGATGAAAAGTTTTATGAATTTTGACAGATACTACAGGCTTTTACGGAAGGATAGCCTGTCTTATGAACTAATTGACCAAGAAGAAATTTGATATTCGTTTGGTCAGATGAATGAGAAAGCAGTTTTCATAACTGAAACTGAAATGGACTACAACCCCAATGTTGTTTTGGTTTAACTGGTTCAGGGAGATATGTAGTTGTGCAAATACGTATGTCAAAGATTTGAAGATATGTTCTAATGTATCATGAAAAGATGATTGCATATTCTTGAGATATAAGCGATGACTGGATTTATTAAAGAATTTGACTTTGATAGTCAATATAAATCAAGGAAAATGAAACTAGTAGCAGATGCACTAAACCTAAAAGTGCAAGGTGCAATGGTAGCATCGATGTTTGCTTTGCAGTTTGATAACCTCTGATTTTGACGATCGGAAGGACTCGAAGGACAGACCCATACAAATATTGAGTTAAGAAATTGGTTCTGTCTTGTCAACCAAGTAAAATTAGTATGCCATTTTGTGGTGGTTGCGAATGAAAAATCAGTATATAGCATCGCATTTTACTGATTTGAAAGACGTATTACAGCAGAAAGCACACTATAGAGAACATAGTGTTATTCTGGGAATGATTAGATGTATCATTCTCGAGATCCTATTTATGATGAGATGGTATAAAGAAATTTTTTTTTGAATTTTGTGGCAAATTGTTGGGCATGCCAGCAGCTCAAGATGAAAATATGAGACCTAATGGGATATTACAGACTTTGTAAGTACCACAATGAATTTGGGAAATTTCTAGTTTTGAGTTTTATAGCTCAAATTGTTTAGAACAAACAGAGATTGTGAAACAAGTTGAATTGGAATTGATTGACTATTCAATACAAGATATTGATTTCATATGATAGTCTATATGTCTATGAGAAGAGGACATGTTTAAGATATGGATAATGTGGTTTAGTTACAGTGAGTTTCTGTAACAGATGTATCTGATTGAGATCCGAGGACAATATCAGGATTCGAAACTATTTTCAGAATGTAATGGATACTAAGTTAGCAATGAGTATTGCTTAGCATACCCATACAGATGGATCAACTGAGAAAATATCCAGACTTTGGAATCTATGTCTCGATTAATAGTGGTGATTGACTGAAATCATTATTCACCAGTAGAATTTTCCTATAATTTAAGTTTCAGAAAACTTTTGGGATGGCATCGGTTCAGGTTTTGCAGAGCCAGAATTACCGATCGGTGATGTGATGATAGAAAATTGATAAGAAATTTTGGCATAACTTAAGATTGTTGAAGAAAAAAAAAAAATGCCAGGAACGATAAAATTTCGGCGAAAACGATTGAAATTTGGCTTAAGGTGAGCAGATTTGCTACGCCAAAGAGAAATATATCGTTAGACTTCGAGTTGAGAATCAGGTAAATATGAAGATATTACCTTTGCGATGATCAATATGATTCGTTAAGTGAGGGCTGATGTTGCCTCGATATTTTGAACTTTGTGGAATCACAGAGAAGTTGATTCAGTGGTATATCGTTGACACGATCACATTAGTTGTTATTGAAACATGATGATTCTTATGTATCTATGAACGGGATTGAGACATCTCATATGATTTAAATTGTTGAGTTATACTTAGTTTTGTGATTTCGAGGACGAAATCTTTTTTAAGAGGGGAAGAAGTGTAAGACCCCGATGCTAATTAACCCGGATTAACAACGATTAAGCGAACCGGATGATAAAAAGTATAGACTTTAAATTAAGGTGTTCCGGACCACGATGGGTCAACCAACTAGTGGAACATGTTTTAGTGCATGAGCACATGGCATTTGGAAAACGCATGCCATTAATTAATTTAACTCATGTTTAATACATGATTTTGGAGCTTTAACCTTGCAAGATAGTGATGTATTGACACATGGATTCCACAATACATCAAATATATAAAAAAAAAACATGCAATGGTGCATTGAATCTCACGCATAAAACCATGCAATTCAGATTTTTGCCTTCATTTTTTTAGCCACCATTTTCTCTCTCTTCTTTCACCATCAAACTCTCCTCCTTCTCTCTTCTTTGCAATTTCGAAAATTGCAGCTCAACTCCTACCAAATTCCTCTTGATTTTGCAAGTGCATGTCACATGCAAAGATATATTTGAATGCTACTAAGCTTGAGGAACAAGATGCACCAAGAAATTTCAAGTTTGGAGAAAGGACATGCAAGATTTTCGAGTAGCAGCAGTTTTGGTGTAGGATTTTCGATCTTGGCTTGGTTTTGTGGATGATCAAGCTTCAAATCTTGAAGATAAATGAAGGTATATCATCATCCTTGAGTTTTATCAACATGCATGTATGATTGAGGGTCGAACCATGGTGTTCATTTACGAAGAAGTTGCTGTCAATTGTAGTCTGCTAAGACCAGTGCATAAACCGTCTGATATTTCGCGTTTTTAGCATAGTTACGTTTCGAATTGGAAAATATAGCTCGTATGACAAGTTGTAGTATTATGTGTTAGCTTTAACTGTCCACCGAAATCAGCTAATTTGGATTTAAGATGAAAAAGTTATGGTCGTTCTACCAACATGTGTCAAATCTGGAAATTCACTGCATGCGAGTTTCATGCATTTTGTTATTCGTATTGTTGGGAATAAATGGCTACGAATATGAATTTTTAGGCTCTAATAAGTATTGTAGTATTCGAGGTTATCTTGCATTTGAAATTGGCCTCACTCAATTTGGAGCTCATATGAAAGAATTATGATAATTTTACCAGCAACTATACAATCTGGAAGCAGGGGATATACGAGTTTTTTAGGCTGTACGTTTTTCACATAATGTACATGAAGATTAATTGTTTAGCTTAAAGCTCATAAGAGATGTTTTGTTTTATGTTGGGTTATATTGCATTAGAAACTGGCCTTACATGTTTTGGAGTTTCCATGTGTAAGATATGCAATTTTCCCTAGAACCGCTCACTCTGTCAAAACAGAATATGAGTATTTTTAAATCTGGCATACTTTGCTTTGCATGTGCCTCTAGATGACCGAACTAGCTTCTGGACTTCAAATATGAACTGTAGTACTTTGAGTTTTCGTGATGTCCCCACTAGCCTCAAGTCATTTGGACATCATATGAATTTAATATGAATTTTATACAAATATGGGTCAAGCTGAAATTTGGTAAATTGTCCTGTTTTTCTAGCAGATTGTTCTTGGCCATTTTACCTAGGCTAAATGAACGAATTTGAAGATGAGTTGAACTGATGAAATGTTCATTTTTGAGTTAGCTTTGAAAATAAATTGGACCCATATGAGTTTATTATGTATCGGACAAGTTATGAGCCGATCTCTACAGTTGCGCAGACTGAAATTTAGAGAATTGGTTTTGGGTCTAAGTTTGAGTTTTATTTTGATATGTTTCAGGCTAGTATGTGACATTAAGTTGTATTTGGAACTGTTATGGCCAGGTTTATTAATCCTGAGATCGATTCAAGGATCACTTGGTATTTAGCTAACGGTTTGAGGTACGTTGAAATGAGTTTTATCATGACGTCTGGCAAAGACGTGTAATGATGCTAATGTATGGCCTTATATGTCATTATTTGATTTATATGACTTATTTGTCACTATATGATTCTTATGTGACTATATGACATGATGAATGTCTTGGATTACATGATATGTGAAATTACATGATTTGTATATACTTTCACATGAGATTGCATGATATATTGAGTTGCATATGTCATTTGATGCATAAATGATTCATGGGCATATCATATTGATCTATCATTCCTTTGATATCCATGATTTGACTGAGTTGACTTACTCTGAGTGTCGGGTACGAACAGCATGGCGATGACAGGCAGTATAGGTAGTAACTGTAGTCACGTGCAGGTGCGACCGGACCTAGACACGAGGGCTGGATGCAGTAACGTACATAGGATGAGTTTTCCTAGCGCAATGTACGTATACTGTCACCCTCTGCTCGAGCTTTGATGATTTGATGTACCTTCCTTTGGACTCCGATTTTTGGTATCTTGATATTCGATTCCTTGTACCCATTCATACATCGCATTCATACATGGTATGCATTGCATGATCTTTGTCACTTGACATGATTTATTTATTTCGCGTACTGGGGTACTGACCCCCTTTTTGGGGGCTGTCATGTCTTTTGTTGTTCGGACATGACAGGCTTTACAGGAGGACATAGTGACGATGCTTACAGCGATGCATCGAGAGATACCAGAGCTCCTTGAGAGCGAGCTCAGGTTTATATTTTATGTTTTGCGTCCCAGTAGTGGTTAGCATATTTTTACTTATGTTTTAAATTACCGGGGTATGCCCCGAGTATCTGTATTTTAAGTATTCTACTACTGGTTGATTTATACTTGATATGGATGTTATGCTCAACGTGTTAAATTGGAAACTGAAATTACGTATTTTCAGTATCACTATATATGTATCACCTAAAAGCGAAAAATTTTTAGGGCCATTTGATAAGACCTTTGAAATAAATCTTCCGCTGTTTACGCAAATTAATCATTATGTGTTAATTAAACACCACATTAGGATCGGGCCCTCACATCTTTCTTTATCTAGCAATTATCATAATTCTAGATATCATTTGAGATTTCCTTAACTTCCGATACTAGTTAATCACTTCTCTAATTAACTACGTCTCTGTTCCTATTCATTACCAATAGGGAATAAAATACAGATATCCTAGATATCTAATCAAATACCACATTTCATTTCTTACTTCAAAGTAGCGTCATACTATCGGTGTTCGCTCCGTAGCAACCACACCCCATCATTTGCTCGCTTCATAGCGGCACCAAGAATTTCACCATGTGAATCAACATAACGTAACCAAGTCCCGGTACCACCATAGTAAAACATTTCATGTATTTTAAATCATGCATCATACTTGTAAAACATCATTTAAACTATGCTCGTACGCTAAACGTACCTTAAATCCTCGAAGTCCGAGCCAAACCTTGCTCGAGTTCCATGCCCCGAGGAACGATGTGCTAACACGATAAATAATTAACAATTATTTACGAACATGTAACCCATGCTCAAGCACATCCATAACCCTCAAAATATTGTCAACACACGACAATAAATCATTTAAAAGACCCGGGGCGGGTACATGCAGGGAGGGAAAACGAATGCGACATATCAAAAAATTGCCCAAGAACACCTTCAATAATTCGAACCCTAGCATCACGATTCGAACCCAACCAAGCATCATAAATCATCTAAAACATGTAATAAACGATCCCTAACATGAAACATCAACCCATAGCCAAAACCCCCAAAATTCGAAATCAAACCCTACAAAATTCGAAATAATTTTCGAACCAAACCAACACCAAAATAGCAGGGAATAACTTCACAAGCATGGAAAGGGGGTAAGGAAGGTTACCCAATCGAAAATCGGAAGGAAAACCGACCAAAATCGAAGAACCCTAGCTTTTGGGGATCGACGCATTCTGCCAAAATCCGAACGAGAAACGCGACCAAACTTCGAATTGCCGGTGGGGATAGCTGCGCCTCGACGAGACGAAGCCGATGGCGGGTCGCACGCACCTAACGGCGGCCGGACGGCGGCGGGCGCACCGCTTTTGCACGCGGCGGCTGGGGCAGACGGGAATGGGGCGCGGGCGGGGAGAGAGAAAAGGTAAGGGGCTGAAATGAAATTTTATTTTAAATCTCGGGTTCAACTGGTATTTATAGCAAAAATACCCCGAAATACTAATAGCCCCACAAATACATCGTGATTCATTAAAAATCATATGTTTTCAGAAACTCTCTCTCTAACTCCAAAACCCCCTACCGGTGCTCACACAAGCACCCGAGATTTCGAGACACATCAAAAACCCAACTCTTAGGTTTTACACCGTAATGTGAATACAATCTCAACCTCGGGATCCAACGATCCCAACTACCCAAATAAACGAGCCCAGAAGGCCCAACATCGCGATTAAACTCCAAATCGCTACGTAAAACAACTTTAGGGATTTTTAACACTACGGGATTAACATCTATAATCCCTGGTCATCACAGATAGGCCGCACTCAGTCTCACCTCTGTGCCCAAAGCTGTCTGGAGACCCTCCCAGGAATGTGAAGTGAACCTCGGGTCCCGGTCAGACACTATCGAGACTGGAATACCATGCAATCTCACCACATCCCGTATATACATCTGGGCCATCTTTAAGTATGTATATGACATACTGTAAGGGATGAAATGAGCCGTCTTCGTCAGCCTATCTACGATCACCCAGATCGCATCAAATCCTGAGGCCGTCCTCGGCAAGTGGGTCACGAAATCCATAGATATATGCTCCCACTTCAATTCAGGCACCTCTAAGCTCTTCAGCTCACCACCAGGCCTCTGCCACTCTGCCTTTACCTGCTGGCAGATCAAACATCTTTTAACAAAGGTGGTCACCTCACGCTTCATGCGTCTCCACCAGAATTGATCGCATAGGTCTTTGTACATCTTCCTTCCCATGGTGGATACTGAACCGACTACTGTGAGCTCGCTCCAGTATTCCTCTACGCAGCTCTGGTGTATCTGGGACTACCCCCAGTCTCAAATAATCATCCTCAGCCACTCTGAACTTGGATGGCTGACCCTGAAGTACCAATGATGTCCATCTCTGAACCTCACTATCCGACTTCTGGGCCTTCCTGATTGCCTCAAATATATCTGGCTCCGCCAATAAGGTCGACACTCGCACAGGCGACGTGTCTACATCAAAATCATAGCCCAGATGGCAATAAGAAGTCATCAAGGCCGACAAACACATGCCATCCTCTGCAGTATTCTTCACCTTCCGACTCAAGGCGTCTGCTATCAAGTTTGCTTTACCTGGATGGTACTCAATCTCACAATCATAGTCTTTGAGTAAATCCATCCACCTTCTTCGCCTCATATTCAACTCTGCCTGAGTGAATAAGAACTTCAGGCTCTTATGGTCCGTATATATAGTGAAAGACGTGCCATACAAGTAGTGCCTCCAAATCTTCAAGGCAAATATGATGGCCGCCAGTTCCAAATCGTGCACTGGATACCTAGCCTCATGTGGCTTCAGCTGCCTCGATGCATAAGCCACCACGTGCTTATCTTGCATCAACACACAGCCCAAACCCTGCAGTGACGCATCCGTATACAAGGCAAACCTCTTATTCTCAGACGGAATCACCAATACAGGCGCTGTAGTCAAGCGACGCTTCAGTTCTTGAAAACTTTCCTCACAAGCCTCAGACCAAAAGAAGGGGACTCCTTTCTGAGTCAGCTGTGTCAGGGGTTTGGCAATCTTCGAGAAACCTTCGACGAAACGTCGGTAATAACCTGCCAAACCGAGGAAACTCCGTATCTCCAGTACAGAAGTGGGTGCAGCCCACTCTAACACAGTTTCAATCTTCCTGGGATCCACAGATATCCCATGGCTAGATATGACATGGCCCAAGAATACCACGCTGTCCAACCAGAACTCGCACTTGCTAAGCTTTGCATATAACTTATGATCCCTAAGGATCTGAAGCACTGTCCTCAAGTGCCTTACATGCTCTTCTTCAGTCCGAGAGTAAATAAGTATGTCGTCAATGAAGACTATGACGAACTTGTGGGGTCCTCGTTACTTAATTGTGGGGTCCTCGTTACTTAATTCATTATGTATCCAGTTAACATACATATGTGAGTCTGAATTAAGTAAGAACATACACTGATTTAGAGTATTTTACTAGTTAAGTTGTTACAGTACCAAATCCTGAGTACAAAAACCAACTAAATTTGTTTTCTACCAAACATATCATAATAACATAACACAATTCATATGATATCAATCTCATAACATCATCACACAATATCTATACTCCGTACGTCAACACGTACCTGTACTGCGACACAAACGAGATAAATTAGGCGTCACTGGCTAAGTGCCTCGTTGTCCTGTCCCCTGAGATGATGCTACAACAATGCCAACAATATATCATGTTATCATAGGCATTAAAATCAAATTCTACAAAAATATAACATTTTTTCAACTTTTCTCAATCACTGATCGATCGCTACCAACACCGATCGATCGCCAAAAACTTCTGTCCCCTCGCGAGCGATCGCAACAACTTGGCGATCGATCGCCACAATGCTCTGTTCATAGCGATCGATTGCGACAATTTCACCGATCGATCGCCACACATTTTCACCGCCTTAAAATTTACTCTGCCTCGGCGATCGATCGCCACAAAGCTCGCGATCGATCGCCGATGTCCAGAAAGTTTAGAACATGGCGATTTTCAAGCTTATCTCCATGGTTCTTCTCCTATACCTCATATTGAACCATTTCAACATGTTTCTTGCAATCCCTAGGAACATATTAACATGTTTCTAACATCATAGATTCCAATTCAAAGCATAGAAACATGATAGGATTCTTCACATGAACACTTGAAAGTTCACTTCACATATGCAACACCAATGACATAATTTCAATGTAAAGCTATGAATTCTTACCAAGATGTGAAGAAATCACTTCACCTAACTTCCTAGCTCAAATCACAAGTGAAAAACCAAGGTTCAACTAATAAAATCTCTAAGGGTTTGGAGAGGAGCTTTGTAGAGATTTTGAAGTGAAAGTGGTGTAGTATGTGATTCCACCTCTCTAATCCACTTGATATAGATCCTTAGCTCCCTAATTCACTTGCTATCATGTCATTTAGGGGTAATTACATGTTATGTAACATGTACATGAAATGAACTCTAAATTCAAATGCAATTCCAATAGCAAGTAAATTCACATGCATAATCAAATGTCCACTAGTTCATGACTTGATATGTTATTAAATCATTATACACCATGTTTCATTCCTTGCCCTTGCCATATATCATTTCATACATGTATTATTTCATTCTTGGTTCCATCGGAACCCCCAATATCATACCGCCAATTGATATAATTACACCATAATCATATCACACGTGTATACAACAAATCGAGGCATTACAATTCTCCCCCACTTATTGAATTTCGTCCTCGAAATTGCATATACAAATATGCATGTATAAGTATACAACGCAACAATCCAACTATATGAAGCAAGGAAACATGATCATGTATGTAACAGTACAGTATGTATGTACTAACAGTATCATTAAACTGTAAAATCATACCAGAAAACAAATCTGGATATCGTTGCATCATATGCTGCTCCGTCTCCCACGTTGCCTCTTCGACACCCCGTCTGTCCCACTGTACCTTAACCATAGGAATCACCTTATTACGCAACCTGCGTTCAGCCCGATCCAAGATCATAACCGGTCGTTCCTCATACGACACATCTGTATCCAACTGTACATCAGGTAACTGTAATACATGACTCGGATCTGGTTCATACTTTCTCAACAGTGACACATGAAAGACATCATGAATACTACTCAAGGCCGGTGGTAGTGCTAGCGATATGCCAACGTACCAATACGTTGCAATACCTCATACGGACCAACATACCGTGGAGACAATTTTCCACGCTTACCAAACCGTACTACACGTTTAAAATGTGAGATTTTTAAGTACACACGGTCACCAACTTGAAATTCAAGTGGTCTACGTCGTTTATTGGCATAAGCAGCCTGTCTGTCCTGAGCAGCTTTAAGTTTCAATCTAATTAACTTCACTTTCTCTTCCATATCATGAATCATATCCGGTCCAGTTAAGGAAGACTGATCCACATCATCCCAATACAATGGAGCCTCAAATGGTGCCATCTGTATACTAGACTGATAACTGTTGTTATATGAAAATTCCACTAATGGCAACGACTCTTGCCAAGAAGTATCAAACTCTAATACACAGGCACGCAACATATCCTCAAGCGTCTGTATCGTACGCTCTGTTTGTCCATCTGTCTGAGGATGATATGTTGTACTCAACCGCACTTCAGTTCCCAACGCTGTCTGTAACCCTTCACAAAAATGAGAAGTAAATCTCGGATCCCTATCCGATACAATGGAAACTGGAATACCATGTAGTCTCACTACATGTTGAATGTATAACTGTGCCATTCTCAGATATGTAAATGTCATACAATATGGCACAAAATGAGATACTTTAGTGAGTCGGTCAACAATCACCCAAATAGCATCACAACCAGAAGACGTCCGTGGCAAATGAGTCACAAAATCCATCGTGATATGTTCCCATTTCCACTGAGAAATTTCCAAACTATGTAATTCACCTCCTGGTCTCTGTCTTTCCGCTTTCACTTGTTGACAGATCAAACACCGTTTCACAAAGCTCAACACATCCTGTTTCATACGTTTCCACCAAAATTGTGTACGTAAGTCATGATACATTTTCTTCCCTCCAGGATGTATACTGTATCTACTACAATGAGCACGTTGTAGTAGTTCTTGGCGTAGTCCTAATGAAGCAGGTACTACCCAACAGTTTCTGTATTTCAAAGTTCCATCACTTGTAAGTACAAAGTGAGATGTTTGTCCTTGATTTATCCTTTCCTTCCACTGTTGTACTTCATCATCAGTCAGTTGTGCCGTTCTGATTTTCTCAAAAATGTCGGGTTCAACCAACAATGTTGATACCCGTACTGGCACTATTTCCACATCAAACTTATAACCCAAAGTACAACAAGAAGTCATCAATGCGGATAAATGAATCATCTCATCAGCCGTATGATGTACCTTTCGACTCAAGGCATTTGCTGTAAGATTAGCTTTTCCTGGATGATATTCAATCTCACAATCATAATCTTTCAACAGATCCATCCATCTCCTTTGTCTCCTATTCACCTCTGCTTGAGTGAATAGAAATTTTAAACTTTTATGATCTGTGTATATGGTAAAAGACGTACCATATAAATAATGTCGCCATATCTTCAATGCAAAGACAATGGCAGCTAATTCCAGATCATGTACTGGATATCTCATTTCATGTGGCTTCAACTGTCGTGATGCATAAGCCACTACATGTTTGTCCTGCATCAATACACAACCCAAACCAAGTCAAGATGCATCAGTATATACTGCAAACCTGTCATGCTCTGATGGAATGATCAAGATTGGAGCTGTAGTCAGTCGGTGTTTCAATTCCTGAAAACTACGCTCACAAGCCTCTGACCATTGAAATGATACTCCCTTCTGTGTCAAATGTGTCAATGGTTTGGCGATCGCTGAAAATCCTTCAACGAACCGTCTATAATATCCAGCCAAACCCAAGAAACTACGAATCTCTGGCACAGAAGTAGGTGCTGACCAATTCAACACTGCTTCCACTTTCTTTGGATCAACTGATATACCTTCTTCGGATATTACATGTCCAAAAAGCCGACACTAGTCAACCAAAACTTACACTTACTGAGTTTGGCATACAACTGATGTGTCCTCAACAATTGCAATACCATATGCAAATGTTGAACATGTTCGGCATCACTCCGTGAATAGATCAGTATATCATCGATAAAGACAATGACAAATCGATCAAGGTATTCCTGGAAAACCCGATTCATTAAACTCATAAAGACAGCAGGAGCATTTGTCACTCCAAATGGCATCACCAGAAACTCATAATGTCCATAACGAGTTCTGAATGCTGTCTTCTGTATATCTCCTTCCCTCACACGTATTTGATGATATCTGGACCTCAAATCAATCTTAGAATAAATCCTTGATCCCTGCAACTGATCAAACAAATCATCAATACGCGGAAGAGGATATTTATTCTTTATCGTTACTTTGTTCAATTGTCTATAATCAATACACAATCTCATTGTCCCATCTTTCTTCTTAACAAATAAGACCGGAGCACCCCAAGGCGATACACTCGGACGTATGTACCCCTTGTCCAATAAATCTTGCAATTGAGTTTTCAATTCTTTCAATTCAGTTGGTGCCATCCGATAAGGAGCCCGTGAAATTGCAAAAGTACCAGGTATCAAATCAATACCAAATTCCACTTCTCGACTCGGTGGGAATCCAGGTATCTCATCTGGAAACACATCCGCATATTCTGCAACCACTGGTATCTCTTCCACCTTCCTTTCTAGTTTCTGTTCAGTGATATCAATGGCATAAATCAAATAACCCGCATGTCCACATTCTAACAAACGCGACATTCGGATTGCTGATATCAGAGGAATCCTTGCCCTCGATCCCTGACCATAGAAATACCATTGATTTCCAGTATCAGACTGAAATCTCACAATCTTCTGACTACAATCCACTACAGATTGATATTTACTCAACACATCAATTCCAAGGATGCAATCAAAATCTGATATGTCTAAAAAAATCAAATCAGCCTGTAGCCCATACTCAGTCTCAAACTGAATAGCACAATCAGACACACTCTGACAAGTCATCATAGTATTTCCCATGGGTCGAGACATAAAGAGGCATCAACAGTGGAGACGAGCATATATGATACTGATCAATAAAAGCTTGTGCCATAAACGAATGTGATGCACCAGTATCAATCAACAGTAAAGCAGGATAAGTAAACAAAGTACACTTACCCGCTATCACAGCATCAGGAGCTGCCTCTGCTTCCTCCCTATTCAGTGCATACACCTGAGCCTGAGGTGTTCCTGTCCTCTGTCCTCCACCAGACTGTGGTACACCCTGTGGTCTCTGTTGTACTGTAGTCTCTGAAATGGGTCATCTCCTCTGTTGTCCACCCACTTGAGTACAATCACAGATCACATGTGATATCCCCGAAATGATTAAGTGTTATTTAGACATTAATCATTGTTGTGAAAATTATGATATTAATTCTTGTGTTGAATTAATAATATTGGGAGATGCATGTGAGGGTGCATGTGTTGTATGTTGGGATTTTGGGGTTGTGGCATGATTAATTTGGGGTGTGTGTTAATCGTTTTGGTAAAGTATATTGTAAATGGGAATTGAAGTATTTTTATTGAGAAAATACTATAAAATAACATGTGAGGATATTTTAATACATCGTGCGAAATACCGGGACCAAAACATAACACATCACATAACCCACCACAAACCACCCCCCTTGACCCATACCCTGCTGCCAGCTGCAGCTTGCCCATACCTCTTCCCTCATCTCCCACTCCACCTTGTCATAACTGAAATCACTCCATTCTCTCCAACTTTTTCGTCCAACATCTGGTAAGGGAAAACAAGAGGAGATCCACCATTTTTCTTGCTTGGAAAGCTTGCAAAAATCGGAGCCAAAAGGGGTGAGAAACCATTTCTGGGTTTGTAAAATATGTTGTTGAATTCATACTTTGTTGGTGTGAAAATGGCATGTTAGTTTAGGTTTTGTTAAACCTTCGATTCATGTTCATTTATCATGTTTTTATGAAGCTTCCAGTATTTTTCCTTGAGCACATTACATGTTTTATGTGGTAGATTTAAGCATGTAAAGTAAGGTGTTCGAAAATCTGGGTAGATATTTTCCCCTGTTTTCTGGAAATATGTGATCTGGGAGTGATATTGAAGGGGTGGTATTATGCATGTTAGAAGGGTTTTTGAGTGAACCTTCGATGTGAAAATATGCATGGTAGTTTGGTGAAACCGTGGACATTTTTATTCGAGCAAATTGCATGACTTATGTGGTAGATTTCATTGCTTGAAAGTGTGTACTCAAAAAATCTGGGCAGGAAGACAATGCCCTGTTTTCAGAAAATGTTGGATGAATACTGATGTTCATGGGTGATTTTAATGCATGTGGGTTTGTGTTTGGGGTGCAATCTTGATATGAATACACTCAGGGGAATGTGTTCTATTTGCTAGCATGAGTGTTTAAACATTTGGTGTATGTTTTATGCTAGATCGAAGGGTGTAAATATAGGTGTTCGAAAATTCTGGGTTGGTATTTCTCGAACAGAGCATCTCGATCGATCGACATTTCATCTCGATCGATCGAGCGAGGCAGAATCTTGGTTTTGATTTTAAGCGTCTTCTCAATCGATCGGGAAGAGGGGCCGATCGATCGAGAGGCCCAGAATGTTGAAAAAAAATATAAATTGTTATATTTTGTTAAATTTTGATATTGGATTGTAATGAGACATCTAATATTGTGTTGTACACTGGTGTAGAGCCTTCACAGACGGCTACACAACGCAGGGGATAGAGTCCCACCACACACTACTTTTTGGAAAGGTACGTAAGCGACGTACGGGCATCCCAACGGTAACATGTATTTACGTTTGTCTGTGTGACACATGATGAATGCAATGTGATGCATTATGAATTGATACATGTTATTATGCATTGTTGTTGCATATTATGCATTGTTGTTGCATATTGTGATGTGGGATAAAGAGATGTATTCCACGAGTCAGGGCGATCACGGTTAAGGTGTTAATGCTTACGCTTTACAGCTAAAAATGTGGAGCGGGAGCGGGGAGGCTCGCTTGCACATGGAGGCGGGTTTATACCATACTGAGCGAGGATGAGATACCGCTAGTGAAGAAGCGAGGATGAGATACCGCTTATTTTGAGATTATGAAAGCGAAGAAGCATTAAAATAACTGATGATGACTGACTCAAGAAAAAGAGGAAATGTCATGACATTCATTTGTGAAACCATACATTCATATAATGTGTTATATTATGAATTATGGTACAGGGACAACCAATGGGCATTGTAAATGCGATGGGAATACAGGAAGTGATTTGTATTTTATGATTGTGCATTTACGCCTTATTCTCATATTATGTTGAATATGAATTGTGTTATGCTCATGTGTTGGGGGTTGTCTTTGTAGGTGCTTTTGATGTTGAGAACCAGGGTCAGGGTTGAGAAGCTGAGCTGTAAGGAGAGCTACAGGATTAGCTGCTTGTTGAGAAAATTTTATATAGCTTCTACATGTGGTAGACTAAGACTATAGTGTAGCACATTTTGTAGGAATTTGTGAAATTCCTTTTTGAAACTTTCGCTATTGTACCCCTTAAGCTCAGGACTATCAACATGACTCATTACTCTGATTTATTCATATGAATGTTTAGTTCTCTTAATCGCACCTATTAGTATCTTGAGATCTCGGGGTCTCACATTTAGTGGTATCAGAGCAGTGGTTAGATAACCAGGGAAGAGTGAAGGGTAGCCTTTAGAGACAAGTTGGCTAGGTACTCATTGTTGGGCATGTTATGCATGTGATGCATATTGTTGTATAAGTGATATACTAACATGCTTTTGAATATGATACTCTTGTTATCTAACGGCTTATATTATGAACTGCTTTTGGTATTGTTGTTAACTCTTGTGTTACAGCATGGCTGAGATTAATCCGGAGAACCTCAATGAATAGGTAGGGGATATGGACAGTAGGAATGCCAGTATTGCTCAGCCGAATCCTTTACCACCACCTGCTGTAGGTGTGGAGCCCAGTGCACAGATATTATTACCTGGGGAGCTCAGTTTAACACAGTTTCTGAATTTCCGTCCACCCATGTTTGAGGGGACCGAGTCTGGAGAAGGGGCCGAAGAATGGCTAGAACGGATAGAGCAGATACTTGTGACTGCGCCTTGTGCACGTTCCGCATGGTTGAGGTTAGCCGAGTTTCAGATGGCGAAGAAGCCTTCTATGTGGTGGAAGACCACGGTGATGGAGCTGAAAGCTCAGGGCATGATAGTAGACTGGACTGTATTCAGGACCCGGTTCCTTAACCGGTATTTTTCTGCTGCTGCCAGACAAGTGAAGGAGGACGAGTTCACGAATTTGAAACAGGGCAACATGTCAGTTTCAGACTTTGCCTTGCAGTATTCCTCGCTGTTAAGGTATGTTCCCCATATCGCTGTGAGCAGCCATGCCAAGATGAGGCATTTCCTGAAGGGACTGAGGCCAGAACTATTTGACCGGGTTGTCTCCAACAACCCTAGCTCTTTTGATGACGCCCTGACACGGGCAGAGTTAGCAGAGATTGCAGTGGGAGCATACAAGGATGTTGTACCCCCTTCAGTACCATCACAGAGATCTGTTGCTGATAGTTTGAGGCCACGAGGGGATCAGTTCAAGAACCGTGGAGCCTCATCATCTTCCAGATTTAGTGGGAAGAAATCTCAAGGTCAGAAGCAGAGTAGTCGAGGACCTACACAAGGGAGTAAGTCAGGAGGGGACAGGTGTGACCGTTGTGGAGGATTTCACTTGTCACGTGACTGCCGAGGCTGTTATGTTTGTGGCAAGGTGGGCCACTTAGCTAGGAACTGCCCCAATCGGGCAAGTCAGGCAGACTCCGGGCCGAATAGGCCAAGATTTGATGCTGGGAGGGCACCACCGAGACAGCAGTTTGCGCCTAGACCGCAGGGAGGTCAGGCGACAGTACCACCGCAGGGTCAGGTGTATGCACTGACTAGGGAGCAGGCTGAGGCAGCCCCAGAGGAGGTCATTGCTGGTACGTGTCATTTATTTACGTACCCTGCATTTATTTTGGTAGATACAGGTGCTTCTCATTCTTTTGTGTCTGTTGCTTTTGTGGAGAGACACCACTTGTGCTCGTCTCTGTTACCCACGCCTCTCATGGTCTCGACACCCACGGGGAAGCATGTGATTGCGGATCGGCTGTTGTCTGATTGCCTCATTTATTTTGAGGGCAATGATCTGAGGGCTGATCTGATTCAGTTAGAAATGGCAGACTTTGACTGTATTATCAGCATTGATGTGTTGAGCAGATACCGAGCTGTGGTAGACTGCCGGCAGAGGATTGTACGTTTTCCGTCTGATCAGGGGTCCCAGTGGACTTTTTATGGGGACGGCTCTCGTCCAAGGATTCCAGTGATATCAGCGGTGAAGATGTCGCGGTTATTGGAACACGGCCACACAGGTTACATCATTTATGCTGTGGACGTATCTGAGGAAAAAGAAGTGAGAGCTGAGGACATTCCGGTTGTGGCGGAGTTTATTGATGTGTTCCCAGATGAGATTCCGGGATTTCCGCCTGTCAGGGATGTAGAGTTTGCTATTGAGCTGCTGCCGGGGACATCAGCTATTTCTCGTGCCCCATACAGGATGGCACCGGCAGAGCTGAGGGAGCTAAAGGTACAGTTACAGGAGCTCCTTGACAAGGGATACATTCGCCCTAGTGTATCGCCTTGGGGCGCACCAGTCTTGTTCGTGAAAAAGAAGGATGGATCAATGCGTCTGTGCATTGACTACAGGCAACTGAACAAGGCCACAGTGAAGAACAGATATCCACTTCCGAGGATTGATGATCTGTTCGACCAGCTTCAGGGTACAGAGGTGTACTCAAAGATAGACTTGAGGTCAGGCTATCATCAAGTGCGGGTTAGAGCCGGTGATGTTCAAAAGACGGCTTTTAGAACTCGATATGGACACTATGAGTTCTTGGTGATGCCTTTCGGTGTAACAAATGCACCTGCAGTTTTTATGAGCCTGATGAACAGAGTATTTCAGGAGTACCTCGATCAGTTTGTGATCGTATTCATTGACGACATCCTCGTCTATTCAAGGAGTGAGGAGGATCATGCCAATCATCTGAGGATAGTGCTCCAGATCCTCAGAGATCATCAGTTGTACGCCAAACTCAGCAAGTGTGAGTTTTGGCTGAGCAGTGTTACATTCTTGGGCCATATCATATCACGAGAAGGGATATCAGTAGACACGATGAAGATAGAGGCAGTTATGGATTGGTCTACCCCTACTTCAGTCAGTGAGATTCGGAGTTTTCTTGGGTTGGCTGGCTATTATCGACGTTTCGTCGAGGGTTTCTCAAAGATCGCCAAACCACTTACACAGCTGACTCAGAAGGGAGTCCCATTCTGTTGGACAGAGGCTTGTGAGCAGAGTTTCAGGGAATTGAAGCACAGACTGACTACTGCACCAGTTCTAGTGATTCCCAAGGAGAACAAAGGATTTGTTCTTTATACCGACGCATCGCTACAGGGCTTAGGATGCGTACTGATGCAGGACAGACATGTAGTGGCTTACGCTTCGAGACAGTTGAAGCCACATGAGACGAGGTATCCAGTCCATGATCTGGAATTGGCAGCTATAGTTTTCGCCTTAAAGATATGGCGACACTACTTATACGTTACCTCATTCACCATCTTCACTGATCACAAGAGCCTGAAGTTCTTGTTTACACAGGCTGAGCTGAATATGAGGCAGAGAAGATGGATGGATCTGCTGAAGGATTATGATTGTGAAATCCTATACCATCCCGGGAAAGCGAATTTGACAGCCGACGCTTTGAGTCAGAAGGTGAGGAGCACAGCAGAGGATGCTATGTGTCTATCAGCTATGTTGTGCTCCTACTGCCATTTGGGATTTGATTATGATGTATCTTCTTCACCAGTACAGGTTTTGACCTTGCTAGCTGAGCCTGTTATTTATGATCACATCAGGAAGGCTCAGGGGACCGATGTAGAGATTCAGAGATGGATGTCAGTAGTCCATTCAGATCAGCCATCGAGATTCAGAGTGGCTGGGGACGGTTCTTTGAGACTTGGCGACAGATGGGTGGTTCCAAATACACCCGAGTTGCGCCAGGGTATTTTACAGCGAGCTCATTGCAGCAGGATGAGTGTCCACCCAGGCGGGAAGAAGATGTATAAGGATCTACGCAGCCAGTTCTGGTGGAGGCGTATGAAACAAGATGTCACCTCATTTGTCAAGCGCTGTTTGATTTGTCAGCAGGTGAAGGCTGAGAGGCAGAGGCCGGGAGGTGAACTAAGGAGTTTGGAGATACCCGAGTGGAAGTGGCAGCACGTGTCTATGGATTTCGTGACCCACTTACCGAGGACTGTTTCGGGCTTTGATGCCATCTGGGTAGTCGTGGACAGATTGACTAAAGTGGCTCATTTCATTCCTTACTGTATGACATATACGCACTTGAGGATGGCACAGTTATATGTCAGAGATATAGTGAGACTGCACGGGATCCCTGTTTCGATAGTGTCTGATCGAGATCCGCGGTTCACATCTCACTTCTGGGAGGGTTTGCAGACAGCTCTAGGTACAGAGTTGAGGCTGAGCACAGCCTATCACCCTCAGACGGACGGACAGACCGAGCGTACGATACAGACGCTCGAGGATATGTTGAGAGCTTGTGTGCTAGAGTTCGACATATCATGGCAGGACTTGATAGCCTTGGTGGAGTTCTCTTACAACAACAGCTACCAGGCAAGTATACAGATGGCTCCTTTTGAGGCCCTCTATGGTAGGCGTTGTAGGTCACCCTTGTGTTGGGATGACTTGGACCGTAAGTCGGTTGGAGGACCAGAGTTGGTTCAGGAAATGGAAGAGAAAGTTAAGGTTATCAGACGAAAAATGAAGGCAGCTCAGGATAGACAGGCAGCATATGCCAATCAGCGGCGGAGACCGTTGGAATTTCAGTTGGGCGACAGAGTTTTTCTGAAGATCTCACCCTTCAGGGGTGTGGTACGGTTTGGTATGCGGGGGAAGTTGTCTCCTAGATACGTGGGGCCGTATGAGATCTTACAGCGTGTTGGTACTCTGGCGTACCGTTTGGCTTTACCGCCTTCTCTGTCTGGTATACACGATGTATTCCATGTATCTATGCTGAGGAAGTATGAGCCGGATCCTTCACATGTATTACAGCCTTCTGAGATTCAGATTGAGTCCGATGTTTCCTATGTGGAGCGACCTATCAGGATTTTGGATAGGGCAGATCGCAGACTGAGAAACAAGGTTATTCCTATGGTCAAAGTTCAGTGGGATCGTAGGGGTGTCGAGGAGGCCACGTGGGAGACAGAGCGACACATGGTGCAGCACTACCCAGAGCTGTTTTCTGGTATGCGTTTATGTATTGTTTTATTTACATTGGGTAAGTGCATACTGATTTCGAGGGCGAAATCTTATAAGTAGGGGAGTATTGTGATATCCCCGAAATGATTAAGTGTTATTTAGACATTAATCATTGTTGTGAAAATTATGATATTAATTCTTGTGTTGAATTAATAATATTGGGAGATGCATGTGAGGGTGCATGTGTTGTATGTTGGGATTTTGGGGTTGTGGCATGATTAATTTGGGGTGTGTGTTAATCGTTTTGGTAAAGTATATTGTAAATGGGAATTGAAGTATTTTTATTGAGAAAATACTATAAAATATCATGTGAGGATATTTTAATACATCGTGCGAAATACCGGGACCAAAACATAACACATCACATAACCCACCACAAACCACCCCCCTTGACCCATACCCTGCTGCCAGCTGCAGCTTGCCCATACCTCTTCCCTCATCTCCCACTCCACCTTGTCATAACTGAAATCACTCCATTCTCTCCAACTTTTTCGTCCAACATCTGGTAAGGGAAAACAAGAGGAGATCCACCATTTTTCTTGCTTGGAAAGCTTGCAAAAATCGGAGCCAAAAGGGGTGAACCATTTCTGGGTTTGTAAAATATGTTGTTGAATTCATACTTTGTTGGTGTGAAAAATGGCATGTTAGTTTAGGTTTTGTTAAACCTTCGATTCATGTTCATTTATCATGTTTTTATGAAGCTTCCAGTATTTTTCCTTGAGCACATTACATGTTTTATGTGGTAGATTTAAGCATGTAAAGTAAGGTGTTCGAAAATCTGGGTAGATATTTTCCCCTGTTTTCTGGAAATATGTGATCTGGGAGTGATATTGAAGGGGTGGTATTATGCATGTTAGAAGGGTTTTTGAGTGAACCTTCGATGTGAAAATATGCATGGTAGTTTGGTGAAACCCTGGACATTTTTATTCGAGCAAATTGCATGACTTATGTGGTAGATTTCATTGCTTGAAAGTGTGTACTCAAAAAATCTGGGCAGGAAGACAATGCCCTGTTTTCAGAAAATGTTGGATGAATACTGATGTTCATGGGTGATTTTAATGCATGTGGGTTTGTGTTTGGGGTGCAATCTTGATATGAATACACTCAGGGGAATGTGTTCTATTTGCTAGCATGAGTGTTTAAACATTTGGTGTATGTTTTATGCTAGATCGAAGGGTGTAAATATAGGTGTTCGAAAATTCTGGGTTGGTATTTCTCGAACAGAGCATCTCGATCGATCGACATTTCATCTCGATCGATCGAGCGAGGCAGAATCTTGGTTTTGATTTTAAGCGTCTTCTCGATCGATCGGGAAGAGGGGCCGATCGATCGAGAGGCCCAGAATGTTGAAAAAAAATATAAATTGTTATATTTTGTTAAATTTTGATATTGGATTGTAATGAGACATCTAATATTGTGTTGTACACTGGTGTAGAGCCTTCACAGACGGCTACACAACGCAGGGGATAGAGTCCCACCACACACTACTTTTTGGAAAGGTACGTAAGCGACGTACGGGCATCCCAACGGTAACATGTATTTACGTTTGTCTGTGTGACACATGATGAATGCAATGTGATGCATTATGAATTGATACATGTTATTATGCATTGTTGTTGCATATTATGCATTGTTGTTGCATATTGTGATGTGGGATAAAGAGATGTATTCCACGAGTCAGGGCGATCACGGTTAAGGTGTTAATGCTTACGCTTTACCGCTAAAAATGTGGAGCGGGAGCGGGGAGGCTCGCTTGCACATGGAGGCGGGTTTATACCATACTGAGCGAGGATGAGATACCGCTAGTATGAAGAAGCGGGGATGAGATACCGCTTATTTTGAGATTATGAAAGCGAAGAAGCATTAAAATAACTGATGATGACTGACTCAAGAAAAAGAGGAAATGTCATGACATTCATTTGTGAAACCATACATTCATATAATGTGTTATATTATGAATTATGGTACAGGGACAACCAATGGGCATTGTAAATGCGATGGGAATACAGGAAGTGATTTGTATTTTATGATTGTGCATTTACGCCTTATTCTCATATTATGTTGAATATGAATTGTGTTATGCTCATGTGTTGGGGGTTGTCTTTGTAGGTGCTTTTGATGTTGAGAACCAGGGTCAGGGTTGAGAAGCTGAGCTGTAAGGAGAGCTACAGGATTAGCTGCTTGTTGAGAAAATTTTATATAGCTTCTACATGTGGTAGACTAAGACTATAGTGTAGCACATTTTGTAGGAATTTGTGAAATTCCTTTTTGAAACTTTCGCTACTGTACCCCTTAAGCTCAGGACTATCAACATGACTCATTACTCTGATTTATTCATATGAATGTTTAGTTCTCTTAATCGCACCTATTAGTATCTTGAGATCTCGGGGTCTCACATCACATGTCCGGGCCTCCCACACGGAAACAAACTACTGGATTGAATTGAGGACAATCTCGTTTCAAATGTGGTCCACCACATTTAAAGCATTGCACACCACTGCCACTACTACTACCTTGGAACTGTCCCTTTGATTTTCGGTCACCCCCTTTTTGTGATCCAAAATGTTTCCCACTAAACCTAGATGAAGATGCACCACCTCGTGATGATTTAAATGGTTTTCCTCTAGGTCTCATACTATCCGATGTAGGTGGTTGGGCTTGTCCAACATCTTTATACACCCCTACAGCAATCTCAGCCATCTCGGCTCTAGTCAACGCTTCTTCATATGATGTAGGGTTATTGGACATTACCCTATCAAATAATTCAGGCCTCAAACCTTTCACAAATGGTCTGATCTTTGCCTTTGTGTTGACAGCAATATGTGGCACATATCGGAGCAAAGAAGAATAGTGTACAGCATAGTCAGATACTGTCATTGATCCCTGTCTCAAATTTGTAAATTCATCCTCTTTCCTCTGCCTTGCAGCAACAGAGAAATAATGCTCCAGGAACTTCGTTCTAAACACATCCCAGTTAACTGTATGTCCTTGAGCCCTCAACTCAAGCACTGTGGATTTCCACCACATCATAGCTTTCTTAGCTAACTGGAGCTAAACGTAACCAAGCAGTCTTGGCACACGGTGCTGACACAAAGATCTGTTCCACACGTTCCAGCCACTCCTCTGCCAGTTCCCCTGATTCAGTCCCCTCAAACCTGGGTGGCTGATAACTCAAAAACTGCGTCAAAGTCAATTCTCCAGGCAACAGTACATGTTCCACTGGTCCTTGCTCAATCGGTGGTGGTGGCACAGGCACCATCCTCACACTAGCATTGCCACTCATGGCATCCCCAACATCCTCATGATACCCTCTATCTGTCATAACTGTATAACAAGGGTTAACAATAACATTCACAAGTATATAACATGTTAGAATAACATCATATTCCAAAGACTAACATGCGATTACCATTCTCAAAGTGTTTAGGTAACTCCCTAATACACTTCCTCTACCCATGTTCACCCCCTTCTCGAACCACTGCTCTGATACCACTAATGTGGGGTCCTCGTTACTTAATTGTGGGGTCCTCATTACTTAATTCATTATGTATCCAGTTAACATACATATGTGAGTCTGAATTAAGTAAGAACATACACTGATTTAGAGTATTTTACTAGTTAAGTTGTTACAGTACCAAATCCTTAGTACAAAAACCAACTAAATTTGTTTTCTACATATACATTACATGTAAAATTAACAACCTAAGCCAGTACAACTCCTATGCAGTGGTTCACCTCGCAGCGGAATAAGACTCACGATTCCCACGTCTATGCAATCATACAGAAACATTCACAAAACGTGAGTATAGATAAACAACTATCTCAGTGCAATATCAAAACACAATATCAATAATAATGATAAAGCACAATAAATCATCTCATGTGAATGTTCTGTATCGTGCATCCACAAATGCACCATGTCATGACATGTCTCAACAAGTACCCTATTATCACGAGACTAAAATGATATGCCTATTCAGCTCAATATGTCAGTGGAACCACCTCACATCTTCATATTAGCAGCACATATCATAGTACCGTCCTCAAATGATAATAGCCAGAGCATATACCCAAAAACCGGCGTATATCTCAATATAGCATAACCGAGCATATACCCAAACCAGGCGTATATCTCTCTGTCACATAACCGAGCATATATCCAAACCAGGCATATATCTTTATGTAACATATCCAAGCATATACCCAATACCAGGCGTATATCTCAAATACATAACCGAGCATATACCCTATACCAGGCGTATATCTCTAACACATGATATCCATGAATGTACAGGCATATGATACTACCAAACATATCATAATAACATAACACAATTCATATGATATCAATCTCATAACATCATCACACAATATCTATACTCCGTACGTCAACACGTACCTGTACTGCGACACAAACGAGATAAATTAGGCGTCACTGGCTAAGTGCCTCGTTGTCCTGTCCCCTGAGATGATGCTACAACAATGCCAACAATATATCATGTTATGATAGGCATTAAAATCAAATTCTACAAAAATATAACATTTTTTCAACTTTTCTCAATCACCGATCGATCGCTACCAACACCGATCGATCGCCAAAACCTTTTGTCCCCTCGCGAGCGATCGCAACAACTTGGCGATCGATCGCCACAATGCTCTATTCATATCGATCGATCGCGACAATTTCACCGATCGATCGCCACACATTTTCACCGCCTTAAAATTTACTCTGCCTCGGCGATCGATCGCCACAAAGCTCGCGATCGATCGCCGATGTCCAGATAGTTTAGAACATGTCGATTTTCAAGCTTATCTCCATGGTTCTTATCCTATACCTCATATTGAACCATTTCAACATGTTTCTTGCAATCCCTAGGAACATATTAACATGTTTCTAACATCATAGATTCTAATTCAAAGCATAGAAACATGATAGGATTCTTCACATGAACACTTGAAAGTTCACTTCACATATGCAACACCAATGACATAATTTCAATGTAAAGCTATGAATTCTTACCAAGATGTGAAGAAATCACTTCACCTAACTTCCTAGCTCAAATCACAAGTGAAAAACCAAGCTTCAACTAATAAAATCTCTAAGGGTTTGGAGAGGAGCTTTGTAGAGATTTTGAGGTGAAAGTGGTGTAGTATGTGATTCCACCTCTCTAATCCACTTGATATAGATCCTTAGCTCCCTAATTCACTTGCTATCATGTCATTTAGGGGTAATTACATGTTAAGTAACATGTACATGAAATGAACTCTAAATTCAAATGCAATTCCAATTGCAAGTAAATTCACATGCATAATCAAATGTCCACTAGTTCATGACTTGATATGTTATTAAATCATTATACACCATGCTTCATTCCTTGCCCTTGCCATATATCATTTCATACATGTATTATTTCATTCTTGGTTCCATCGGAACCCCCAATATCATACCTCCAATTGATATAATTACACCATAATCATATCACACGTGTATACAACAAATCGAGGCATTACAGAACTGATCCAAATATGGCTGGAACACCCTGTTCATCAAACTCATGAAGACAGCTGGGGCATTCGTCACCCCAAAAGGCATGACCAGGAATTCATAGTGCCCATATCTAGTCCTGAAAGCCGTCTTCTGAACATCATCTTCCCTTACTCGAATCTGATGGTACCCCGACCTCAGATCGATCTTACTGTAGAGCCTCGTACCCTGCAACTGATCGAACAAGTCATCGATCCTCGGAAGTGGATACTTGTTCTTTACTGTAGCTTTGTTCAGTTGTATGTAGTCAATGCATAGACGCATCGATCCATCTTTCTTCTTAACAAATAAGACAGGCGCACCCCATGGCGATACGCTAGGGCGTATGTAGCCCTTGTCAAGGAGCTCTTGCAACTGTATCTTTAACTCCCTTAACTCTGCTGGTGCCATCCTATATGGGGCACGAGAAATTGTAGACGTCCCTGGTAGTAACTCAATCCCAAAATCGACCTCTCTCGTCGGTGGGAATCCGGGAATTTCCTCCGGAAAGACATCAGCAAACTCTGCCACTACGGGCACATCCTCAACCTTTAACTCTTTCCACTTTTCCGTCATATCAACAGCATAGATAAGATATCATGTATGACCTCGTTCCAATAACTGTGCCATCTTGACAGCAGATATCAACGGAATCTTTGGGCGAGAACCATCCCCAAAGAATGTCCACTGGACTCCCATATCAGACCTGAATCAGACAGTCCTCTGCCTGCAGTCTACCACTGCCTGATACTTGTTCAGAACATCGATGCCCACAATGCAATCGAAGTCTGTCATTCCCAGCACAATCAAATCTGATCTTAACTCATTATCCTCAAAATAAATGAGGCCATCATAGACAATCTGATCCGTAGTCAAACTTCTTCCAGCGGGGGTCGAGACCATAAGAGGCATGGGCGACGGAGAAGTGCATATGTGGTGCCTTTCAACAAAACTCATCGACACAAAAGAGTGTGACGCACCTGTTTCTATCAATATAAGAGCAGGGTGCGTAAATAAAAGACACGTACCCGCTATCACCTCCTCCGGAGCTGCTGTAGCCTGCTCCCTCGTCAAAGCATACACCTGTCCCTGAGGTGGCCCCGTGGGCTGACCTCCATACTGCCTCGGTGCGAAAGGTGGTATGTGCTGTGCCACTCTGTCCGTAGGCCTCCCCGCAGAGTTCTGCTGTCTTCCCCTGTTGGGACACTGCCGAGCAAAGTGGCCTCTGTCGCCACAGACATAGCAGCCTACGCAATCCTTTGCCAAATGTGGTTGTCCACATAGAGTGCACTGAACTCTTCCAGACCTGTATCCCTGAGGCTGTCCTCTCCCAGATGGAGCATCATTCCTACGGTTCCCTTTCCATCGATTCTCGGGCCTCTTGCCACTGAATCTCGACACCGAAGTGTTTCCCCTAGGCTTAAACTGATCACCCCTGGGCTTCAAATTGTCAGAAGTGGATTTCTGAGGGGGTGCTGGAGGTGGCACTGCATCAGGATATGCGCCAACTCCCAGTTCGGCTAGTTCAGCTCGTGAAAGCGCATCGTCAAAACAAGCAGGGCCATAGGTAATTACCCTGTCATACAGTTCTGGCCTCAAGCCCTTCATGAAGTTCCTCATCTTCGCTTGAGGGCTTGCAGCAATATTGGGTACATATCGCAGTAAGGAACAGTAATGTAGAGCATAGTCAGACACAGGCATGGTACCTTGCCTTAAATTGGTAAACTCAACCTCCTTGGCCTGTCTTGCAGCGGCTGAGAAGTAGCGGGTCAGAAACCGCGTTCGGAACATCTTCCAATTTACTTCCTGCCCCAGAGCCTCTTGCTCAATCACTGTGGTCTTCCACCACATCAGTGCCTTCTTGGCCATCTGAAATTCTGCTAATCTGATCCACGCCGTCTTTGCACAAGGCGCTGCCACAAATATCTGTTCAATCCTCTCCAACCATTCCTCAGCTTTTTCCCCTGATTCAGTCCCTTCGAACATCGGGGGTCGGTACATCATAAATTGAGCCAAGCTCAACTCCCCAGGTAGCAACTGCTGTTCGAGGGTTCTTCGCCCAAGGCTGGTGGTGGCAATGAATTCGTACGCCCAGCACTTGCATTTACACTAATGGCGTCACCCACTTCTATATTTGCTGCCATGCTGCAACACAAGGGTTAATAACAACACCAAAAGCAGTTCATAAAGCACATCGTTAGATAATTAAACATGTTAGCATAACATAGAAACTTCATATGCAACATACATATAAAACATGTTCAAAAGTAAGCACCTAGCCAACTTATTGCTAAGGCTACCCTTCACTCATTCCCGAGTTATCTAACCACTGCTCTGATACCACTAATGTGGGGTCTTCCCACCTTAACAGTGATTAATAGACATAAGAAGGACTAATCATGCATTAATAGCGTCTTAAGGTTCTGGTTGTTACATGAGCTAACAGGATTACAAGCCAAAATAAAAGACTTCAAAAATAATTCATTACATTCCCAAAAGAATGTTAATATTTAGATTTATACTACTCCTAGAGTAGATACTAATCGTGACTTGAATCCTATACATTCTTGTGTTCCTCGTAGCTCACTGCCTCAACCCGACCCTTAGTCCTTTAGCCCAAAAGCGTACCTACAGGGACAACACATAACAAGCATATACAATCTTACTTAACATCATAAAAACATCATAGTAAATGCATGAAATATTGATTAAGTAAATATGCTGGTTATTCATTAACTTCTTATTGTTGTCCCTGATTCATAATCATGCATAAGGGCATCTTACCCTGTGGCATCTTACCACTTTATAAACATCGCATGGCCTCTTACCATGTGGGGCATCTTACCCCGCGGAAATGATGCCCCACCTCATAGGGGACAATCTCAAACTGGCAGTCTTCGGAAGGTTAAGTGTTTTCTATGCGGAGGACCCCACTCAGTGAAAGGATGCTCAGCTTGTTATTAGTGTGGTAAGCATGGTCATTTGGCCCGGAATTGTCCTAATCGGGGAAGACCGCAGAACAATATGGGAAGACCTTCAGACCGGGCGGTACAACAAAGGCCACCGTTTGCACCGAGACCATTGGGAGGTCAGCCATTGGGGCCACCTCAAGGGAAAAGTACGCTCTGACCAGGGAACAAGCTACAGCGGCACCAGAGGAGGTGATAGCGGGTACGTGTCATTTATTTACGCACCGTACTTTTATTTTGATAGACACAGGTGCGTCACACTCCTTTGTGTCGATGAGTTTTGTGGAGAGGCATCAAATATGCACGTCTCCGTTGCCCACGCCTCTTCTTGTATCAACACCCGCTGGAAAGAGTATGATTGCTGACCGGTTTGTTGTTGACGGCCTCATTTATTTTGAGGACACGTATTGAAGTCAGATTTGATTGTTCTATGGTTGTCAGATTTTGACTGCATCTTGGGGATTGATGTGCTGAAGAAGTATCAGGCAGTGGTGGACTGCAGACAGAGAACAGTGCGGTTCAGATCTGATTTGGAGATTCAGTGGACTTTTTATGGGGATGGTTCCCGCTCGAGAATCCCATTAATATCGGCCTTAAAGATGACTCAGTTATTGGAACATGGGCATATGGGTTATCTTATTTATGCCATTGACATTGCTGGAAAGAAAGAAGAGTTAAGGGTCGAGGATATAACCGTAGTTGCCGAATTTGCAGATGTATTTCCGGAGGAGATTCCAGGATTCCCACCAGCTAGGGAAGTCGAGTTTGGGATCGAATTGCTACCGGGGACATCCGCCATTTCCCGTGCCCCTTACAGGATGGCACCGGCAGAGTTGAGGGAGTTGAAAGAAAAATTACAGGAACTCCTTGAGAACTCCTTGACAAGGGTTACATACGGCCCAGCGTATCGCCTTGGGGTGCGCCTGTATTATTTGTGAAAAAGAAAGATGGGTCGATGCGTTTGTGCATCGATTACAGGCAATTGAATAAGGCCACAGTGAAGAATAAATACCCTCTTCCGCGGATCGATGACTTGTTTGATCAGTTGCAGGGCACGAGTTTGTACAGTAAGATCGATTTGAGGTTGGGGTACCACCAGATCCAAGTTAGAGAAGATGATGTGCAGAAAACAGCATTCCGGACCCGTTATGGTCATTACGAGTTTTTGGTCATGCAGTTTGGAGTGACAAACGCCCCTGCTGTCTTCATGAGCTTGATGAACCGAGTATTCCAACCTTACCTTGATCAGTTCATAGTCTTTATTGACGACATACTTATCTACTCTCGGAGTGAGATAGAGCATGAGAATCATTTAAGAACAGTGCTCCAGATTCTTAGGGACAATCAGTTGTATGCCAAGCTGTGCAAGTGTGAATTTTGGCTGAGCAGCGTGGTATTTTTGGGGCATGTGATCTCTAGTGATGGGATATCTGTGGATCCCAGGAAGGTAGAGGCGGTGATGGATTGGTCTGCGCCGACATCTGTGCTCGAGATTCGGAGCTTCCTTGGTTTAGCGGGTTATTACCGACGTTTCGTCGAGGGTTTCTCTAAGATGGCTAAGTCGTTGACGCAGTTGACTCAGAAAGGTGTTCCGTTTTTATGGTCTGAGGCTTGTGAGCAGAGCTTCCAAGAGTTGAAGCACCGATTGACTCAGCACTTGTGTTGGTGATTCCTTCGGAGAACGAGAGGTTTGTTTTGTACACGGATGCATCACTGCAGGGTTTGGACTGCGTACTGATGCATGATAAGCACGTGGTGGCTTATGCTTCGAGACAGTTGAAGCCTCATGAGACCAGATACCCAGTTCATGACTTGGAACTGGCGGCCATTATTTTCGCCTTGAAAATTTGGCGGCATTATCTATATGGTACTTCTTTTACCATTTATACGGATCATAAGAGCTTGAAGTTCCTATTCACCCAAGCGAAACTGAATATGAGGCAGAGGAGGTGGATGGACTTGCTCAAGGATTATGATTGTGAGATAGAATACCATCCCGGGAAGGCGAACATGACAGTTGATGCCTTGAGTAGGAAGGTGAAGTATACCGCGGAGGATGTCATTCAGTTATCAGCCATGATGACTTCCTGTTGTCACCTGGGATATGACTTTGATGTAGATGCATCACCGGTTTATGTATCAACCCTGTTGGCAGAGCCGGATATCATTGAATCTATCAGGAAAGCTCAGATGACCGACGTTGAGGTGCAGAGATGGTTATCATATTTACATATGGGTCAGTCATCAAAGTTCAGAGTAGCAGAAGATGGTTCCTTGCGGCTTGGTAACCGTTGGGTGGTACCAAGGGCACCAGAGTTGCGTCAGGGGATCTTGCATCGTGCTCATAGCAGCAGGTTTAGTATACATCCAGGTGGGAGAAAGATGTACAAGGACTTATGTGATCAGTTTTGGTGGAGACGGATGAAAAGAGACGTCATTACGTTTGTTAAGAAGTGCTTGATTTGTCAACAAGTAAAAGCAGAGAGGCAGAGGCCCGGTGGCGAGTTGAGGAGTTTAGAGATACCAGAGTGGAAATGGGAGCGCATCTCTATGGACTTCGTGACCCACTTGCCAAGGACTGCCTCGGGATTTGATGCGATCTGGGTGATCGTGGATAGACAGACGAAGGTGGCTCACTTCATCCCTTATTGTATGTCTTTCACATACTTAAAGATGGCCCAGTTGTATGTACGGGACATAGTGAGATTGCATGGTATTCCAGTCTCAATTGTGTCTGATAGAGACCCGCGGTTCACATCGCACTTTTGGGAGGGTCTTCAATCAGCTTTGGGTACAGAGGTGAGACTGAGTACAGCTTATCACCCTCAGACTGACGGTCAGACAGAGCGTACCATACAGACGCTTGAGGACATATTGAGGGCATGTGTTTTAGAGTTCGATACTCTGTGGCAAGACTCAGTGCCACTAGTAGAGTTCTCTTACAATAACAGTTATCAGGCGAGCATTCAGATGGCTCCATTCGAGGCCCTTTACGGTCGACGCTGTAGGTCACCGTTATATTGGGAAGATTTGACTAGTAAGACGGTCGGAGGACCGGAATTGATTCGAGAAATGGAGAAGAAAATCAAAGTGATCCGTCAGAAAATGAAAGCGGCTCAAGATAGGCAAGCAGCCTATGCTAATAAACGGCGGCGACCATTGGAATTCCAAGTAGGAGACAGAGTCTTTCTGAAAATCTCACCTTTCAGAGGTGTAGTTTGTTTTGGTATGCGCGGGAAGTTGTCTCCGAGGTATGTTGGGCCGTACGAGGTATTGCAGCGCATAGGCACTTTGGCTTACCGTTTAGCTCTACCGCCGTCATTGTCTGGTATACATGATGTCTTCCATGTTTCTATGTTGAGGAAGTATGAGCCAGACCCGTCTCACGTTTTGCAGCCTTCAGAGGTTCAGTTGAATTCGGATGTATCCTATGTTGAACGACCAGTCAGAATTCTGGATCGAGAGGATCGCAGACTCCGAGGCAAGGTTATACCGATGGTAAAGGTTCAGTGGGATCGTCGGGGTGTCGAAGAAGCCACGTGGGAGACGGAACGGCATATGGTGCAGCACTACCCGGATCTATTCTCTGGTATGTGACTTATGTATATTTTCTTTTGGGGTAAATGCATGCGATTTCGAGGACGAAATCTTCTAAGTAGGGGAGTAATGTGACGTCCCCGAAATGATTAATTACATTTAAGGCATTGATTATGCTCATATGATTAATTATGTGGATAATTGACTTATGTGTTGGGATTAATTGTTGTGTGGAAATGCTTAGTCACATGTGGGCTTGACCCGGTAGAGCATTTCAAAGTGCATGTTAAGCATGTTGGGTAATTGGGCGTTTTAATGGCTTACATGTGTTGGTAGTCATTTATTTGGTGAAACATGTATTTAATTGGGATTTTGGTGCATTGTGGTGAAATGTGTTTAAAATACCATGTTGGGGTATAAAATACATCATGCTAATTGTTGGGGTGCTAGTCCAATTAAAAGACTTAACCCATTACCCACCACCTTATTTCACTTTATCTCTTTACACTCTAAATCCCAAATCTCTCCTAAACCCTCACTTTTCCCCTCAAATTCGATTTTTGCTTCAAAGTGCACAAGAAGTTCTTGTAAAAGCTTTATTTTTGTGCTTCTTGGTAAGATCTAAGACTTAGGATGTATATATATCATTCCTTGTTGTTCTTATAATGTTTGGTTTGAGTTTTGGAAAGTTTTGAAGGGTTTTGAAATGGGTTTGTTTGGGTTGGTATGATTTTTGGTAGGATGTTAGATTTTTGGTTGTTTTTGTGATGTGTATTGAAGGTTTAAAGTGTTTTAATGTTTTTGAGTTGTTGGTATAAGGGTTGTTGAGGTTGGTGAAGGTTTTAATGTGCAAAAATGGTGATTTTCGATGTGCAGAGGTTGGCGATCGATCGCGAGCCAGCAGTAGGCTCCAGAAGCCTTTGGCGATCGATCGCCACTTTTGGGCGATCGATCGGTGAGGCTGGCGATCGATCGCGCCAAATGTGGCGATCGATCGCCGAAGGCCAAATTTTTTCAGAATCGGGCAGTGTGATCTCGCGATCGATCGGGACATCTTGGCGATCGATCGCGAGACACACAAATGTGTGTTTTTTATTATTTTGTGGAATTTTTGGATATTGGACTATAATTAGCTTCTAATATTGATTTGTATGGTTGTGTAGAACCATCCCAAGTACCAACAACATCGAGGAGATAAAGTTATACAACTTCTCCACTTTTGAGACCAAGGTACGTAGTGAGACGTACGAGCATCGGACGGTAAAACGTGTCGCACCTTTGATTATATATGATGTGGATAGTGAATCCTTACATATGATGGTATATGTGAAATGATTGTGATATACTGTGATAATGGAATCAACTATTGTGTTTGATTAATGTGGTGGGATTGATGAATGTTCCGGTAGCCTTTATCTCCGAGCGAGGGAGGTACTTGCCGCTGTCATATGAAGCGATGGTAGTATGATATTTGCCGCTGTCATGTCTAAGCGAAGTAACATGTCGCTGTCATTGTCGAAGCGAGGGATATCATATGATGCCGCTATATGTCGAAGCGAGGGGTCCTAAAATTCCGTTGTTGTATTGGGACCGGAACAATCACAATTCTAGTGATTAATGTGGAATATTGTTGTAAGGACCCCTAGCCCTTAACCCTTGATTAGTGTATTAACCACTATGTGTGGCACATGCTTCTATCCAAATCAATCGGGAAACTCAGATGATGCTTACAAAATTCCTTGGGGAAATTACATGGAAGTCCACTTTGGTGACACAAAATCTACTTAAGTCTTGAGAAAAAATCTTAGTGCATAAAAAGCCAAATTGGAAACAATTGTGTTGAAATAAGTCCACTTTTCAAATTTTCAAATCAATCGGGTGTTTTATGATGACTCTTTTACCCCTCAATAGTTTGATATATAGCATTCTATCCTTTAGGTTTTTGTTTAAATTACAAAGAAGTCTATATATAATATTTAATTATCTTTTATATCCTTATATTTATAAAAAGCAACATTTAACATCGTCTTTTTACAAGTCCCCGTTTTTTGCGATCCTTTTCACAAAATGGTATCAGAGCCTAGGTTTATTCTGGAAATACTATGATAATATCTTGAATATTAATTTGTAACCTATACGGAGGAGACGATTCAAGAAAAATTATGGACCCGAACGAATGTTCGAAGTGTCATTCTTACAGGTGGTATTTCCAGAAATTGGAAAAACTAAATCAAAAGCATATGGCAGAAGCTCAACGCTTCAACCATAAGTGGAAACAATTACGAGGAACAGGTTTATGCACTACAAGCATAAATCATTACAAGAAATTTGAAAGGATGGCGAAGAGGCTTCATCAAGTGAACCTCAAACTTCAGTTCCAGTTAGCCGAACTTCAGGAGGACAATCATCCTGAACACGAGGACGTTGTACCAGACCCCAATGATCCAACAGGGTCCGGACCGGATGATTAAAATGGGTGAGCCAACCTTTCGAGAAATCGAGCCAGATTCTTCTAAGATTTCCCAAGATCTTAGAGAGATCCAGAAGACAGTGCAGCGCTATGGATTCCTTCAATACCATGTCCCTCCACAAATCCATCAGATCCAGAGTCAGATGGAGACCATGATTAAACATCAGAAGGAAATTCTTGAGAACCTTCAAGATGTTCAAACCCGAGTAAAGGAATTGGAGTCAAGGCCCAGTTCTACAGGAAGAAGAAAAGGAGGATGGTTGCCACCATCTTACGGAACAGAACCCCTTTTACACCAAAAGGGGAAAGCAGAGGAGGTCCGAAGGCCTTTAACTGAGTCTGAAAAAATGATTGCAGTCCTACGAGGGGAACCCATACTTCCCACAAAGTAATGGAAAGAATCAACCTGGAAGATCTACGAGATCTTGAAGATCTAAGGGATCTTGCTGATTCATTTGCGGGATTAAATCTCGTAGAAATCAAGACAGGAGAGCTTGTACAGAGACCTCCACCACAAGAAAGCTTCGGGTCACACAATCCACCCGAAGGAGACCAAAGTATGCCACACAGGGATGATTTTACCTCAGCAACTTTGGATCCCCCAGTTGGAACAAGAAACCGTTCCCGAAGGCCAGATATTCATCAGACGCCCTATGGGAAGTCACAGCTAGATCCAATCCATCCATATGGACTTATGCTCAACATGGATAATTTGGATTTTAAAAACAGAGAAATTCTTATTGATGAATGGGCTTCAGCAATGAGAATAGCAGCAGGAACACTTGACTTAGGCAAAGAAGGATTCATTTTACTTCTAAAAATGAGTCTGGAAGGATCAGTCAAGATTGCCTGGGATCTTGGAGACCCAGGAACCAAGGAAGAAGTTCTAGCCGGAGAGTCCCTGAAAGAGATCGTGGACTAGATGGCGAGATTCTTCAAAATCTGTTTCATCGGAATAAGCTACTTCGAAGGAATGGAGGAAGAAAAGGCTAAGAAATACAGACAAGCTCTAATTAGCCTAGAACTACATGACATCTGCTATGTAGATGAGTACATCAAACTCTTTAGAGAGTATCGATGGAAGTCGAAGATAGCAGAAAATGATGCAGCGGAGCTGTTCTTTGTCAAAATTCCGAGCCCATGGAGAGAAATGCTTATCCAGGAGTATACACCGCATACAATCGAGACGGTGTCCAGGAGAATGTCATTTCTCAATGTAAAGCTGGCAGAGTGGTGCTACCAAGCAAAGCTCCAAAAAAATTTCAAGAAGCTCAGAGGAATCAACAAAATGGCTCCTCTTTGTTGTACGGGAAATGATATCCCTACAATAATTGGGAACTACCCACAAAGGCGCAAGATGAAGAAGCACAGAAGTCAACCGTATGCCCGAGGAGGTGGTTCAAGAAGAAGTAGGTCTTCATGGAGACCTAGAAAGTTCTGGTCAAAACAGAAAGCCCGAAGCTACAGATCGGGGCAAAGATCAGGACCAACAAGGAGTAGAATCTCATCGACAGGTTCAGGTTCTAATCAAGCAAGTTCTAGCAGGGCACCAACGAAGAGAACTTTCAGACGCACACCTACCCGTGCAAATGAGAGTTTCAGAGATTGTAACTGTTGGACATGTGGAGCAAGAGGACATATCTCAACAGATTGTCCAGAAAACCAAAGCCGAGGAATAAGACAGTTCGAGCATACCAAGGAATTTGAGGATGCTGTCTATTTTCAGGATTTGGTACAGGTGTATATTTGAGGATCTTCCCTCAGATGAAAGCATCTACGAAGAAGAGATCTATTCTGCGGATGGAGGTGAATCTAGCTCAGAATCAGAGTGAAGGAGAGTTCCTTCAGCACGTGATTAGAGAAGAACCGACGGGGTTTTTCTCGCATACCACTGTTTCTCATAAAACCCTTATGAGGATCATGAAAGAAGAGCCAAAGCTTCAAATGTATGATGGATTTACAATCGGAGCAATGGAAAAAGCCATGGATATGATTGGTCTTCGTAGCAGACAGCATCAGATTATCCATAGGGTGACAACAGGTGAATTTGCGATCCCGATGGAATTCACGGGAAACCAAATTGAGATGCAGTTAATCCCCTACAGAGAAATCCAGGAGATTAAGAACAAGGTAAAAAGAGAAGTTGCTAACACGCTCTCATGGATTCATATCGGAGCCATAAGAGTTATCATCAAAGCAACATTCAAAGAAGGGATTGATTCGCCCCTCAACCTGGCGATCTTTGACAAGAGAATCCCGAACCTCAAAGATTCTTGTTTGGGAGCAGTGGCAGGAAATCTGTATGCAGGAAAGATGGCCTTCAACATCTATCCGAGGATTGCATACAATTTAGGAGATCGAGACTTCAACAAAGTTCTCACACTTCATCAAGATTTTAAAAGAGAAGATTTGATGAAAGAAGGGAACAGGCCTTACTCGATCACCTACAAGGTTTCATATGCACTCTCGAATACTCATCATTCCGAGGTATTCTTGAGAAAGGAATTCATCGAAGTCCCCAGAATCTTCGAAGATTTCGCTAAAGCGGTATTGCCGGATATTATTGATACTCCGACAATAGGAGAGATCGACATGAGGATACAAGATCAACCTGTTCTTAACAGAAGCAGGAGCCTTATGATCGAGCCAAGAAGGATGTCTTTCCAACAGGATAGGTTAATCAGCAACTATCCAAAGGAAAAACAGAAGGCAGCCTCGAGCAGAATTCAGAAAATTCCTGATGTATTCACAACATTGGGAAAACTGAAGTGCCCAGAAGGCTGGAGAGAAATACAGATAATTTTCGACATCACCGAGAAGAATAATATCTTCCCATGCGATGTTCTATATTATTTGCAACAACCCACAGTTGGAAAATTTCAAGGAAACCTTCAAATTGGTGAAATTGACCTCGCAATTGAAGGCATTGCCGGACGGATTCCAGAACAACTTATTCTAGGGATTGAATTTCTCGAGGAACATAAACCTTGGGAAAGATTGCAAGATGGAATGGAATTCACGGTCGACGGAAAGAGATACCGAATTCGATGACCACCAGTCCATTCTCCATATACATCTCCGTTGGGATGTTATACGAGAAGTACCGGGCAGAATATTTTGCAGCATACATTGACTCAGGCGCTGGAATATGCACTGCCAGACGAGAAATCTTCCCCAAAGACGTTGGTGAGAAATTACCAGCCATTGCCGGAAGAGACTTTTCCAAACGGATCCTTATTCTTAATGAAGGAGTCCGAGGAGCGGAAATCATTATCGGCGGAGCAGGCGGTACCCCATGGTACAAAGTCAAAACTCCACCCATATATTTCCATGATACGGGTGCAGATATGCTGTTAGGAAACAATTTCCTACAGACATTCAAGACATTTACTCAAGAGAATGAAACGAGAAGACTTATTTTCACAACTCTATGTGATCATAAGATTATGGTACAACGATTACGGGAAGCGTTCACAGAAAATTCCCTATTCGTTTTCGCAACAAGCGTGGTGATGAAGGCAAACTTCGACACCCAAAGATGAAAGATCAGCGGAAATTTGGAGAGGCAATTCTTCAGTTCCGACAACAAGGTCCTAGTGAAAGGAATTCACAAACTTTTGACTGGGTTAATTTCATGTCTTTCAGAGAGCATGATGAGGAAAGAGTAACTCCAGAAACCCTGTTGCTACTGAAAAATGCTTTACGAGAAGAAGTTCTACAACCTGAATCTACCCTCGAAGAGAGAATCACTCTAGAGGATGTAAAAAGGAAGATTCGTAGGAACTACAACGAGGATCCACTTGCATGGTGGAACAAAAATGAGCTCAGAGCTACTTTGAAGGTGAAAACTGGAAAAGAAAATGAGTTTGTTAGGTACAGGCCGATCCCCATGAACCAGGAAGATCGGAAGGATATGCAGATCATACTTAAGGAGCATCTTGACCTTAAGTTAATCTCAGCAGGTATTTCTCCATACAGCAGCCTGGGATTTCTGGTAAGAAATCATGGAGAAATTAAAGGGAAGCCTAGATTAGTGATCAACTATAAAGGGATCAACGAAATCTTGGAGTTCGATGGATATTTTATCCCAAGCAGAGAACATTTGGTAAATAGTATCAAGAATGCCAAAGTGTTTTCTAAATTCGACTGCAAGTCTGGGTTCTACCAGATTAAAATGGAGGAAGCAAGCAGAAAGTTCACCGCATTCTCCACACCACAAGGACATTATATCTGGAATGTCATGCCAATGGGATTAGCAAATGCTCCCCAGATATATCAGAGGAAGATGGATAATCTGTTCAAGGATTACTTCAGCTTCATGTTCGTGTACATTGACGACATCCTCATAGCGTCAAAAAACATGAAAGAACATCTTAAACATCTGGAAATCTTTTCAGACGTTTGTTACAAGGAAGGATTGGTACTTTCCGAAAAGAAAGCAGTAATTGCTACAAGACAGATCGAGTTCCTTGGAATTGAGATCGATGAATCTGGAATCATCCTGCAAAATCATATTGTTGAAAAAGTACAAGGATATCCGGATGACTTCAAGGATTTAAAACAACTTCAGAGTTTTTTAGGAGTTGTTAATTTCGCTGGGATGTTTATCAACAATCTGGCAAACCACAGGAAGGTGTCAGTCCGCTACTCAAAAAGGATGTTAAATTTGAGTGGAATGACGATCATAGACAAGCTGTCAAACAGCTGAAGGAGGTTTGCAGGCAACTACCAAAGCTTGCAATACCAAACGACGAGGATGAACTAGTATTATACACAGATGCCAGTGATCATTGGTGGGCGGCAGTTCTCATGAAAATTACACCTGAAGGAGAAGTGCCATGCAGATATTGCAGTGGGCTATTCGATAACAACGAAGTTATCAGATGGCACATCAACGAGAAGGAGTTCTTTGCTGTTCGAAAGGCTTTTAAGAAATGGCCACTTTTCCTACTTGCAAAGAAATTTATCTTGAAAATAGATAATACAAGTGTCAAAGCCTTTTTAAAAAATAAAATAGAATCAAAACCAGAAAAGGCTAGACTTTTAAGATGGCAAGCTGAATGCCAATATTATGATTATGATGTTGTCATTGTGAAATCTGATAAAAATATTCTTGCAGATTTCTTAACACGAGATGGAGGGACACATTGCTAGCGATACCCTCAAGCGAGTTAGGAATCTCAGGGAAAACCTGGAGATCCTGGAACGAGATTTTGGGACTCTTTGTCTCAATGCAGAGGTCGCGGGACGACTTCAACGAGCAGATCAGGAACTTGTTACTGATCATATACGAGCATGCTTTCGGGACCACGAACGATTGTTTGAAGTCTTGAAAGGGCCTATACTTCAGGCAGCACCTTCAACAGTGCAAAAAGAAGTGTTTAGAGAACGGGGCTCATCTAACCCGGAGGCAAGGGATTCAAGTACCCCTGTCACGAGTGCTTCAGATGATGCATTCCTTGAGGATGTACAAGCTGAAGCGAATGTTGAAGGTCAGGTGTCATCACAATCTGAACCTTCAAGTCAACCCAGCACCTCTGGGGTAAAAGAGGGAGAGTTGAATCTTAGGCCAATGACTGGCAAGTGCTAAGGTTCAAACTAATGACGATTTAGTTTCTTCACCTATGTAGGATTACCAGCGCACTTGGGAGAAACTAATTACCAGGCAAGGTATCAACCCAGAAAAATCAATAGTTGATATCTCCGGAAACTATCCGAGAGTTTGGATGAAACCAGGTAGCCATCCAAATGATGTTCAGGAATGGTATAATTTCGGAGCTCTGGCTTCAGTTTATACTGTGGCACCAGCCTTCTCTGAAATTTCGAAATTAGCAAAATGGATCAGAGAAGCTGTATACGAGACTTGGGCCAATAATCCACATTTGGCCAGAGGTGATATCTTGGAGTTGTATTTATTCAGTGCTGCTCCAGAACCAGCAAAGAAAGGCCTCATTGAAGCTTTTCATTTTATCAAGCTGAGAAGACCAGATGGAAACGCCCTGAAAAATATAAAAATGGCACTACCAGAAGGAATTCAAATTTTGGCAGGAACTATCACAGAGGATGAAGTTTCAACCAGACGAGCATGGGGTCTTTGGGTTTGTCTACCTGAAATGGACAAAGTCAAATACACATTCAAGTTCTTTCAGAATTCAGCCAATGGAACTTTCTTACTGAATTCCATGACAGGAACCTCCACGAGATTTGCCGAAGAACTCTTTGAAACAAAGAGAAGAATTCTTTGGGAAAACAAGATTCCGGCAGGAAAAGAGACTTACCGGAAATTCTGCAACATGGCACACATTGGCCGATGGATTGATCATATCTGCCTAGCATGCCCGGAGCAGAAAGAACCAGAGTTCGGGAAAGGATTCCGATCCAAACCCGACAGATCAGAGGCAGGAAAAGATAAAAGACCTGCTGACAAGAGAGCCCGTTTTCCTAAAACTCGGGGACCACAAAAACCACTAATGTAAAGATTCCCCGACAAAGGAAAAAAGGTGGACCATTAAAAGATAGTGCGGATACTGTTCAAACGCACTCAGACAAAATATAATGGACCACTCACGAGAAAAGTTGGCACAACCGGACAAAGATGCCAGACCACGTGAAAGTTAAGGCGCACTCACAGGCGCACTCAACCATTATCAAGATTTGGAATCCGCATTTGAAGTCCGGATTCATGCCTATATAAGGGAACTCATTCAGGAAGCTAAGGACATCGAAAATTCTCCATAGTTTTCTGAGAAATAAATTTAGAGTCTCCAAGCTTTGTAATATTTCAGCTTTCGTAGCTTGGTAATCTTTCTTTCTTTTATTTCTTTTGTAAACGTTTGTAATATTGTTCTGTTGGTTTTAAGTTTATGTGTTCTTGAGTCAAGCCTCATCTATATGAGAGGCTAAACAAGTCCGTCTCCTCCCAAAAGGAGACGTTTTAATGTAATAGATGTTATAAGTATTCCAGAATAAAAATAAGGCTGTTGCCCAGCTATCTCCCAGATTTCTTTAAATCTTTTTTATATCTTGAATATACCTTACGCCCTAAGGTAGGAAACGAATTAGGGCTGTGCTGTGCGGTTTCTGAAGGAGTCGGATAACTGGCAGACTAACCTCGCCCGTGTGCTGAGGTTGGATGGTGAGGAGCCATTCGTAAAACAGTCTGGAGGCAGTAAGTTTTCGACTGGTGGAAGTTGCGACCCACCTCACCCGGTGCCGTTATGGTCAAAATGGTATTTTTCAGTTTGCTAAAATTTTATTGTAATACGGAAGCATGTTGGGCCTTTTATTTATTTTTAATATGATCTTCAAATCGGGTTGAATTATAATTAGACGAACGTTATATAAACCGTGAGTCCTTTGCAAAAGTATGCTCTTGGGATTCATCTCGAGATGACAGAAACTGAAGGATCTCATGTTCATATAATGTTTCTGTTTGATAAATATTAGGATGAAAACGATGATGAATAGTATATTGTGGCATATTTTGTTCTTTAAACATTTTCTAGGACTAAGAATGCAAATTTATTAAAGATTGGTTGGACCATGTGGACCGCTTGGACCACATGGACCACATGGGGTTATTCTGGTCATTTCAACCTAGAATGGACTTATGTCAACTAATGTTTTTTCGCTGGACTAGGATAGATTATGTTTCACCAAATTGTACCGGCCCGTAATTTTCCCAAATTCCTTTAATATTCAACGTTATAAGATCATCTCTACTAACATATAGACTCATAGAGTTGCCCATTACCAACCCCATTTTGCCACTTTTTACATTGTGGACTTTTATAAAAATTTGGGCAGAGTCTCCCCGTAAATTGAGCTATCCCGAAATAAAAGCACAACACATAACATAATTCCCGGCCAGGGAAAACATAATACTCATCAGAATGCAGCAATACCAAGTAAATTCCCAGCCAGGGAAGACACCACACACAAGACGATAAAAGTGGGTTTCAACCCCCACATAATACACCATCGACTCTCATATCATTAGCAATTCTACCCTTAATTGCATGCAACATAGAATGAAAGAGAGAAAGGCTCATGCCTTTATATACAACCCATATACAAGTATAATCGTGCTCACATGCGAGCATCATGAATATGTATATAATGTAAGTAATCCTTATGTCATACAACGCAGCAGAATAAAATTTTAGGATTACTAACACCGGATCTATACATAGGTAATCATATCGGATTAAGGAATACATAAGAGTCTCACCCTTGTAGCGTGTTTGAAGCAGAATCCACGGAGCAGCACCACGTCCTACGCCTTCTCCGAGTCAATAGCAAAACTCAATGAGTTTTGCCTCAACGGTATCCACACGATCAAATCGGGTGAAGGGATGTTCAAGAACAAGTTGCTAGACTTATTCTTGAACCGGA
The DNA here is from genome assembly GCA_907163345.1 of Haberlea rhodopensis. Lineage (NCBI taxonomy): Eukaryota > Viridiplantae > Streptophyta > Magnoliopsida > Lamiales > Gesneriaceae > Haberlea > Haberlea rhodopensis. Next base: position 229,615 of record CAJQUN010000393.1, on the reverse strand, counting down.
ATCAAAACCACACACGGTTCACAACCGACTAAACGGCGACCAAACAACCCCTCCAAGCAACCGGCGGCGGCCGTGACTCTTGAAGAGGAAGAAGGTGGCCGAGAGCTTTTTGGCTTGTGTGGCTAGGGTTTTTAATATCAAAGTATGATATGAAAGTATGATTAACCATTAATCTAAACCATGTATTTATATTATAAGGCTTTTAATTAAGGTTCAAGACTTTCTTAAAGTCTTATGGGCCCAAACCCATGATTTAATTAAAACCTTTTAATCACTTAATTAAGACACTTCTTAATTAATTAATTCATCCAATGAAATTAATTTCCCTTCTCGATTTAATCTTTTGTGCGACCCGATAGGATCTTGTAATGTTGGCAGTGACATAAAATCTCATTTTACGTCTCAAGCATTGAGCGGTATCTAGCAACACATCAATGCTACCCAAATTACAAGAATGTCAATGACTCGACATAACCTTTAGAACTTGTGATAATATTAATCATGTAACTTAATACCTTTGTCCTTTGTGTTTAGATTGAACACGAGTCATGGAATAGTCATACTCGTATATCCAATCTTTATTTCTTGATCCCCAAGTAGAACTAGAATAAAAGAATAAGCTCGATATCTCATATCGACTCATTCGAGCATGGCCATGCATTTTAGTTCTTACTTGATCAAAGGCCAAACACATCTCCTGTTATATAGGAGGGACAAATCCTATCTCGATCAGTCAACATCCCTCTACATAATTCGTAGTGTATCCAATAGTCGCCTTTATAGATTACCCTGTTACGGGTAACGTTTGACGATATCAAGATACATAACTCCTTATGTTGGGATCTCTGACGATCACAAGTCATAAGGATTACATACATTATTATCACTATGAGAATTGCATATGACGATCATATAACTATCCATGTTGCATTCTCATGGTGGGTCTGTTCAGTACATCGTTCTCTAACATGTACCCATATGTTGATTTGATATCTCATATCAATGAACAATTCATCGATCAACACATACTAGTCTCTAGTATTATCTTTATCCCTTTCATGATAATACTTGACTAGGAACATCTTTAAGAATAATACAATATTATTCTAAGGACATTAACATATATATTAATTCACAATTCACAGTTAAAAGTATAATATATAATAATGAATTGCCATTCATAAAACCATATTACAGAATATGTCACAAACAATCATCTAATGACTTGTCTTAGGGCATATCCCAACATATAATCCTCAGGTGTATATACCAATGTCAAAACACTGAAACCATCAGATTCCCAAATGCCAGTTAATCATTACATTGATTAACAATTCTATGAGCCATATACCAATGTCATGAATAATAACATCAAATCATTAAAACAATGATTGTAAATAATCCGTGTTCCTCACTTATGGTTTCATATCTCCATTTCATTGCTCACTCTACAATAGTGGCATTCCAATTCCACGCATGCTCGATGGCAGCGGCGTCATAATCGATGTTCGCTCACAGGCGACAACATCCAAATCACTGCTCGCTCAAAAGCGGCACCATGCAATTCTCAATGCATATGTAAGCATTTGAAGAAAGTACAATGAACCATGCATTTCAATCTCCGTTTATTACTAATATCATGTGTCATGCATTTCCACAATAAACCATGCAATTCGCACACATTCATTGCAATACAGTGTACCAAGCACTCAACAATTGCAATTATATTAAAGGGGCTATGCTCGTACGTCAATACGTACCTTAAATCTCCGAAGTCCGAGCCAAACCTTGCTCGAGTTCCATGCCCCGAGGAACGATGTGCTAACACGATAAATTAATTCACAATTAATTACGAACATGCAACCCATTCTCAAGAACACCCAAAACCCTTATATAGAAAATTATTGTCAACCCACGACAATTTACCATTTACAAGACCCGGGGCAGGGCATATACAGGGAGGGAAATCGAATGAAACAATATCGAAATTGCTCAAGAATACCTTCAATAATTCGAACCCTATCATAACAATTCGAACTCAAATAATCCCCATAATTCATCTAAAACATGAATTAATCAATTACTAACAAGAATCATAACTCCCTGCCAAGAACCCCAATTTTCGAACATAAAGCCCAAATTTTCGAACCCTAAATCACGAAAACAGCGCTGAAATTCGAACCAAATGCAACAAATATTTCGAACAACAAAAGTCTGAAATTATCGACTCAATATCAGCTCAAAAACGCCCCAAAAACACCAGAATAATCGCACCAAAATCGTACCAAAATCGAGCCACAAAATCGAACAGAAATCCAGTTCGAACCCTAGCGCTTTTCTGGCAAATCCGAGCTCAAATCGCGACCAAACTTCAAATTGATGGTATGGATAGAAGCGCCTGGAAGAGACGAAGCTGACGGCGGGTCGGACGCGCCGAACGGCGGCCGGACGGCGGCGGGCGCGGTGTTTGAAGTCGCGGGGGTCAAAAGGGGATCAGGAAACTCACGACGCAGGGAGAGAGAAAGTGACGGGAAATGTGGGGAAAATGGTTCCGATAATTAAAATCTCGGGTTCAACTGGTATTTATAGCAAAAATACCCCGAAATACTAATAGCCCCACAAATACATCATGATTCATTAAAAATCATCTGTTTTCAAAAACTCTCTCTCTAACTCAAAAACACCCTACCGGTGCCCACACAAAGCACCCGAGATTCTGAGTCACACTAAAAAAACCCAACTCACAGGTTTTCACCGAAATGAGAATACGATCTCAACCTCGGGATCCAACGATCCCAACTACTCAAATAGACGAGCCCGAAAGGCCCAACACTTCGATTAAACTCATAATCGCCACGTAAAACAACTTTAGGGGTTATTAACACTCCGGGATTAACATCCCTAATCTCTGGTCATCACAATATCCCCCACTAAAAGAATTTCGTCCTCGAAATTAGCATCGGTGTATCACGTAACACCCAGGCTACACCACAACAACATGAAGCCATAACCTCGATCCTTGACCATATCAGAATCGTCTTAATAAACGCGAGGATACTTACCTCACAACAAACTCTGAAACAGAGCGACATACCAAAACCAACATATCACTCAAGAGGTAAAACATACCTCGATGCGGTTCATCCCAAAAGTCAGTCCCTCATGACTGCAAAACAATCAATACTTACGAGATCAGACAGTCATCCTTAGTTCTAATACAACTAGTAAGAACGCATCCTGAATGACACCTCAACCGTGAGAACGTTGACCTCGTGTCAAACTCTTCAGTGGAATAGACTTCCAAATCCATCATAACGTCAAAGAGCGTCAGCACAACTCAACGCTAACAATCCAAAAGCAGTTAGTCAACTGAAACTGCAAGGATTTGAATCGCTCCCGATTCTATCGTAGATATCATTCAAAGACATCTCTATCATGACTCACGATGTCTAACACACATCATTACGAGAAAAACACTAGTATACCACGATGTACACATACCAAACCTGGCCTCCACTTTCAAACCTCCTCCATCGAATGAGCAGTCGCATCATTGCAACTCAATTTGGGCAACTCACGGCCACAGATTCACACAAAAGACATCTCACAAGATGTCCACCTCCGGATATTCTAAGGATCACATCCTGATCATAAATAAACCATCGAGACTCCACAGAGTTCAAATTCTGAAAGGACATGCAATAAACCCATTGCATCCTCAACGCTTGTGTCGACAGCGACACCCAATAAATCCGAATTCCTGCCATCCCTTGATAATCCTAGGATTTAACAATCCAAACTTAGGAAGGCTATCGCATAACTCGGAGGAAAACACCAATAAGGAAATACCTTAACCCACACAAGATAATCCCTCTTCAAGGGAGTCAACTAACTTCACGATTGTTCCTCATAATTATCGTGCCATGGAGATTCCCAATCTCAAGGTGTTCCATATCTCTCACCAGAGATTTAACCATACAAAAATAGCATAACTCTATGCTTGACAGAAAGAAAATCAATAACTGGCATCTGTATACTCACCAGTATACCTGCCTAAGTACTGACATCGCATGCATACTCAATGCACTTGGCTCGGGTATCTACAACATACCCCTAAGCCCCAAACACAACCGTCAATTCTGAGTCATTCCCTATCCAGTGAAGAACGATAATCGATGATCAACAATACGGCGTTATTCCCAAGATCAACACCACACGTACCAACTCACCGAATCTTTCAAAGATTTCCAAATAGGTATAATACTACCTCCTTCCCCACAAGGGAAATGCCATCGAACTCGAGATTCACAAGTCTCGAACCACTGTTCGGAAAAACTGGATACAATAACACCCATTTCATCCCAAATACACGGGTTCCCTCAGATCGAGTCAATAACGACCTGATGACTCTCTCGTTGGTACTCCAACATCATGAGCTGTCCCAGACAAGTCTCACCAAAATTAAACATAAACGTATACACGTTTCAGTGAGGCATGCACAACCTCAACCTCAAATGACATGGTGACTACTAGAGTCCGCCACAATCCACATCGTATCACCTTACGATTTGCCAAACTTGATTCCAACGAGCAGTATCATGGCTCCAATCAATCACACTATATCATTACCACGATATCTGGCTAGCAAAGCGCTGTCCCCATAGGCTCATATCAAGCCCACCAACAAACCATATGTTCCATCTCGGTATGCCATACCGTACAAACCGTTAGAGTAATGGGTCATCGCCCAACATATCTCCAAAATACCAAGCACAATGGACAACCCGGTGTCCTTGCTCACTTATGATGCAGTCGTAATCCGTTAAGACTTATCCCACACCCTCAGGGTGGGTGTAACCATGTCTACCCTACGTCACAACACAAGCGAGTAGTTTCCTCAATGACTACTCTTACCACCAAACACTTGGCCCTAGCCAAACCAACGAGCATACCCAAGGTATCATTGCTCGACAAATATATACTTCGAATATGTGCTGCGGTATAATTCCTATACGGCGCACCCAATAGTTCCTCGAGCAATTTGCTCGGCATAATGGTCTCGTCAACTAGTGACTCAGACACTACCATGTGTCCACCAAGGCACTCAAACCATATAACCAAATACATAACATAAATGTATTAATCATCAAAACGACGCCACACGTCTACATAGAACATCAACTATGTCATCGTCATCCCGTGACGGCATATGTCAACATATGACATCCAACTAACATCGTCAAACATACGACGGTACATGTCAATACACGACATCCATAATCTCATCGTCAAACACATGGCATATATATAGCAACACATAGTATCTACAATAATGCTAACACAAGTAATATGCCATACCTCATCGCTATCAAGATAGCGGAATACCTGTCTCCGTCGTCCACCAGTGGTACACCAGTAGCATCCATCGCTCGCAAGGCGACATAATCCAGCGCTACGCACATAGCGGTATACCTCATCGCTATGAAATATCCGGTGGCACGAATCATCGTCAATAGAATACCCGGCGGCATGAACCAACGCCAATAGAATAGCGGAATGAGACATCGCTAGCAATATATCCGGCGGCAAGAACCATCGCCAATCAATATAGCGGAATGAACCGTCGCTATCAATACATGGCGGCATGAACCATCGCCAATCAATGTAGCGGAATGAACCGTCGCTATCAATATACATGGCGGCATGAACCATCGCCAATCAATATAGCGGAATGAACCGTCGCTATCAATATACATGGCGGCATGAACCATCGCCAGTCAATATAGCGGAATGAACCGTCGCTATCAATATACATGGCGGCATGAACCATCGCCAGTCAATATAGCGGAATGAACCGTCGCTATCAATATACATGGCGGCATGAACCATCGCCAGTCAATATAGCGGAATGAACCGTCGCTATCAATATACATGGCGGCATGAACCATCGCCAGTCAATATAGCGGAATGAACCGTCGCTATCAATATACATGGCGGCAAGAACCATCGCCAATCAATATAGCGGAATGAACCATCGCTATCAATACACATGGCGGCAAGAACCATCGCCAATCAATATAGCGGAATGAACCATCGCTATCAATACACATGGCGGCAAGAACCATCGCCAATCAATATAGCCAATCCCTAGTCATTGTCACGGTAGTGTATTTTAATGCCCCTCGCTCAAATAAAACATGCGGTACTCCCACCCCTCGCTTCACATATAGGCGGCATAGAATAACCTCGCTTAAATGGACATGCGGCGCTCCCACCCCTCGCTTCACATTTTAGCGGCAAATATTCTTTCCTCGCCTCATATGATAACCACGCTTCAATGTGACATGCGGCGCTCCCACCCCTCGCTTCACATTTTAGCGGCACAAAACAATAAATAGCGGCAATCATTTAAAATCATCACTCATCCATAACAATGACTCATGGGATATTCACCAAGTATTTCATCCATACCTGCATCACAAAGCATAATCCATATACCAACATACATCATCATGAGTGTATTTTAATGCACCTCGCTCAAATGCGACATGCGGTACTCCCACCCCTCGCTTCAACATTTGGCAGCAAAGCATTAAAATCATCACTACATGTATACATGCAACCACAATGCATAATTCCAGGATGTATATAAAACGCAGGTTACCGTTTCGTGCCTTTCAACCATGGCCTTAGCCTTTCCACGTCATAGTGTCCCTACAGGAACAATTCCAAACCATGAGCATACGATAATCCATATTCCCCACAATATGATTATAATGAGTAAATGCATAAACTATGAGAACAAAGTACTTCCTGTATCCCAATGCATTTCAAAATGCTCCACTTGGTTGTCCTTGTGTCACAACTCACAATCATAATCAACAGGTTATATTATGATTCTATAGATGTCATGACATATAATCGTTTCACTATGATCACATGTTACAAATGCACATAAGCAAAATAGTTGTGTCACACAGCACTAGCTACTATCATGCATAAATATGTGCTACCCATCCCTATCAGCATGTTTTAGGCCTTCAACAGCCCCAAAGAGCTAACCACTGCTCTGATACCACTAATGTAAGGACCTCTAGCCCTTAACCCTTGATTAGTGTATTAACCACTATGTGTGGCACATGCTTCTATACAAATCAATCGGGAAACTCAGATGATGCTTAAAAAATTCCTTTAATATTCAACGTTATAAGATCATCTCTACTAACATATAGACTCATAGAGTTGCCCATTACCAACCCCATTTTGCCACTTTTTACATTGTGGACTTTTATAAAAATTTGAGCAGAGTCTCCCCGTAAATTGAGCTATCCCGAAATAAAAGCACAACACATAACACAATTCCCGGCCAGGGAAAACATAATACTCATCAGAATGCAGCAATACCAAGTAAATTCCCAGCCAGGGAAGACACCACACACAAGACGACAAAAGTGGGTTTCAACCCCCACATAATACACCATCGACTCTCATATCATTAGCAATTCTACCCTTAATTGCATGCAACATAGAATGAAAGAGAGAAAGGCTTATGCCTTTATATACAACCCATATACAAGTATAATCGTGCTCACATGCGAGCATCATGAATATGTATATAATCCTCAGGTGTATATATGTACTCTATACGATACCGTGCTCCATCAAGCCCTGGTACCACGATCATGGGAGTACATCCAATCAACAGCTCGAGCTCAACTCCAAAGCCATCGATGTACCTGTTCAGCCTGCCCCAACAGAGACAGTCCCCACACGGGGTGAGCATACCAATATCCCAATCCAGTAACCATAACAATATAATTCATAATTTACAACAATGTAAATGCTATGGAATACAAAATATACTCCCTGGATGGCATCATCCACATCCGGGGTTTCCTGTACTGTCCCTGTTCTCAAAACACTGAAACCATCAGATTCTCAAATGCCAGTTAATCATTACATTGATTAACAATTCTATGAGCCATATACCAATGTCATGAATAATAACATCAAATCATTAAAACAATCATTATAAATAATCCGTGTTCCTCACTTATGGTTTCATATCTCCATTTCATTGCTCACTCTACAATAGTGGCATTCCAATTCCACGCATGCTCGATGGCAGCGGCGTCATAATCGATGTTCGCTCACAGGCGACAACATCCAAATCACTGCTCGCTCAAAAGCGGCACCATGCAATTCTCAATGCATATGTAAGCATTTGAAGAAAGTACAATGAACCATGCATTTCATTCTCCGTTTATTACTAATATCATGTGTCATGCATTTCCACAATAAACCATGCAATTCGCACACATTCATTGCAATACAGTGTACCAAGCACTCAATAATTGCAATTATATTAAAGGGGCTATGCTCGTACGTCAATACGTACCTTAAATCTCCGAAGTCCGAGCCAAACCTTGCTCGAGTTCCATGCCCCGAGGAACGATGTGCTAACACGATAAATTAATTCACAATTAATTACGAACATGCAACTCATGCTCAAGCACACCCATAACCCTTATATAGAAAATTATTGTCAACCCACGACAATTTACCATTTACAAGACCCGGGGCAGGGCATATACAGAGAGGGAAATCGAATGAAACAATATCGAAAATTGCTCAAGAATACCTTCAATAATTCGAACCCTATCATAACAATTCGAACTCAAATAATACCCATAATTCATCTAAAACATGAATTAATCAATTACTAACAAGAATCAATACTCCCTGCCAAGAACCCCAATTTTCGAACATAAACCCCAAATTTTCGAACCCTAAATCACGAAAACAGCGCTGAAATTCGAACCAAATGCAACAAATATTTCGAACCACAAAAGTCTGAAATTATCGACTCAATATCAGCTCAAAAACGCCCCAAAAACACAAGAATAATCGCACCAAAATCGTACCAAAATCGAGCCACAAAATCGAACAGAAATCCAGTTCGAACCCTAGCGCATTTCTGGCAAATCCGAGCTCAAATCGCAACCAAACTTCAAATTGATTGTATGGATAGAAGCGCCTGGAAGAGACGAAGCTGGCGGCGGGTCGGACGCGCCGAACGGCGGCCGGACGGCGGCGGGCGCGGCGTTTGAAGTCGCGGGGGTCAAAAGGGATCGGGAAACTCGCGACGCAGGGAGAGAGAAAGTGACGGGAAATGTGGGGAAAATGGTTCCGATAATTAAAATCTCGGGTTCAACTGGTATTTATAGCAAAAATACCCCGAAATACTAATAGCCCCACAAATACATCATGATTCATTAAAAATCATCTGTTTTCAAAAACTCTCTCTCTAACTCAAAAACCCCCTACCGGTGCTCACACAAAGCACCCGAGATTCTGAGTCACACTAAAAAAACCCAACTCACAGGTTTTCACCGAAATGAGAATACGATCTCAACCTCGGGATCCAACGATCCCAACTACTCAAATAGACGAGCCCGAAAGGCCCAACACTTCGATTAAACTCCTAATCGCCACGTAAAACAACTTTAGGGGTTATTAACACTCCGGGATTAACATCCCTAATCTCTGGTCATCACAATTGTGATTATGACTGGAAACGCGTTATCGATCGTTATATTGCGAACTAATGATTTTGTGCATGAGTTTATGAAACAGGAACAACAATGAAATGTGCTAATGTGGAAATCGAGGAGCATATCTATTAATCATCTCATGCGCTTATTTATTTTGTTAAGTTGAATTGTGTTAAGTGGTGATGTATATGCTCATGGTGAGTTGTTCCTGTAGGTACACTTTTGGACCAAGGGTGTAGGGTCTTCCTACCTTAACATCAAATAGACACATATAATGGACTAACCATGCATTTATAACCTCTTAAGGGTTCCGGTTGTAGCTTGAGCTAAGAAGATTACAGGCCAAAATAGAAATTTGCAAAAGCTATTCAATTACATTCTCAACAATGAATGTTAAAGCTATAGGTTCACACTACTCCTAGAGTAGAGACTATCAAAATCCTGCATCATATATTCATCTTGCTCCTTTTAGCTCACCTCCTCAACCCGACCCTAGGCCCTCGGTCCAAAAGTGTACCTACAGGGACAACACATCGTGAGCATATACATATTTACAACTTACAGTAATGCATAACATCTTAGTTAAGTAAAAGTTATTGGTCATTCTTCGACTTCTTTTGTTATCCCCGATTCTTATTCACGTATGAGGGCATCTTACCCCATTGTATGGCATCTTACCATAACATAACCGTCGTGTGGCATCTTACCACAGGGGCATCTTACCCCATCATATGGCGTCTTGCCGTATCATAACATTGTGTGGCATCTTACCACGTGGGCATCTTACCCACTCACATACATTGGGTGGCGTCTTACCACATGGGCGTCTTACCCATCCATATACATCGTATGACCTTATCATAAGCTTACTTATCATAACATCATTATCATAAACATCGTCATCGTAAACATCATCATAAACATCATCATCGTAAACATCATCATCGTAAACATCATCATAAACATCATCATAAGCATCATCATCATAAACATCATCATCGTAAACATCATCATCGTAAACATCATCATAAACATCATCATTATAAGCATCATCGTCAAATGTAGGAGTATGGTTTACCGTCCGATGCTCGTACGTTTCTTACGTACCTTAATTCCAAAAGAAGGAGAAATTGCAGAACTTTATCTCCTTGAGGTCGTGGGTACCTGGGACGGTTCTACATAACCATACAAATTGATATTAGAAGCTAAACAATAGCCCAATACCAAAAATTTAACAAAAAACATCATTTTCCTATTTTTGAACAGTGGCGATCGATCGCTCAAAACATGGCGATCGATCGCCAGATTTTTCACATAGCGGCGATCGATCGCTTAAAATGAGGCGATCGATCGCCTTGATGCTCATTTCGCCACTGGACGTTGGCGATCGATCGCGCCATTTGAGGCGATCGATCGCCTATCCTCATTTCCGCGCACTGTTTCTCGGCGATCGATCGCTGCATTTGTAGCGATCGATCGCCACAACCAGTGGTCGCGATTTCACCATTTTTATGTGCATTTTCCAAGCTTATCTTCATACCTTTCAAAACCAAACTTCCCAACAATAACAATAACATCATAACCCACTAAAACCCACATAAAACACTTCAAAATCATACCCCAAACATATATAACACATACCCCCAAAACAACCCACATAACCACTTCAAAAATCACCACATTTCAAATCCAAACATCATCAAAACTTTAGGGAGAGTCCCTTACCTCTTGAAGACTCCAAATCTTGATAAAAATCACACAAACTCAAGTTTTGTGGAGTTTCCTCCTTGCTCCCTTGAACAATTTCGAAAATGTGGAGTGGTTTAGGGTTGAGGATGGGTTGGGGGGTTTTAAAAGAGTAAAGGTGAAATGGGGTTAAAATGATGGGTGAAGGGTTAAAAAGAAGGGGTTGGGGATTAATTTAAAATCACACCCCAAACTTATCATGATTCATAAAATACTTCTTCATGGCATTTTACAAGAATTTAGTAAAATGCAACATACTTCCTCTAAATTCGCATCTTCCTCATATATAGTGATCAACACAATTAAATCATGTTAACATCTTATTACCCATCATATAAATCAATTATCACATGATTCATCATATAAACATAATTAATGCCTTAATCGCAATTAATTAATTTCGGGGCATCACATTACTCCCCTACTTACAAGATTTCGTCCTCGAAATCGCATGCACTTACCCAAAAGAAACTAAACATAAATCATACCAGAAAATAGTTCAGGGTAATGCTGCATCATATGCCGTTCCGTCTCCCACGTAGCCTCCTCGACACCCCGACGATCCCACTGAACTTTGACCATCGGTATAACTTTACTTCGTAGTCTGCGATCCTCACGATCCAGAATTCTGACCGGTCGTTCAACGTAGGATACACCTGAATCCAACTGCACTTCAGTAGGCTGTAAAACATGAGACGGGTCTGGCTCATACTTTCTCAACATAGAGACATGGAAGACATCATGAATTCCAGATAAAGACGGCGGTAGAGCCAAACGGTAAGCCAAGGTACCAATACGCTGCAATACCTCATACGGTCCAACATACCTCGGAGATAACTTTCCCCGCATACCAAAACGGACCACACCCCTGAAGGGTGAGATTTTTAAGAAAACCTTGTCTCCTACTTGGAATTCTAGCGGCCGTCGCCGCTTATTGGCGTAGGCTGCTTGCCTATCTTGGGCCGCTTTCATCTTTAAGCGTATCATCTTAATCTTTTCCTCCATGTCCTTAATCATATCCGGTCCTCCGACCGCTTTACTCGCCAAGTCCTCCCAATACAGCGGTGACCTACATCGTCGTCCGTAAAGAGCTTCAAAAGGGGCCATTTGAATGCTCGCCTGATAGCTGTTATTATAGGAGAACTCTACCAGTGGTATAGACTCTTGCCATGGAGTATCAAACTCCAAAACACATGCCCTCAGCATATCTTCGAGCGTCTGAATAGTACGCTCCATTTGGCCGTCTGTCTGAGGGTGATAAGTTGTACTCAATCTCACCTCGGTGCCCAAAGCTGTCTGGAGACCTTCCCAGAAATGAGAAGTAAACCTTGGGTCTCTGTCAGACACGATCGAGACTGGAACCCCATGCAACCTCACTACATCCCGTACGTATAATTGGGCTTTCTTTAGATACGTGAAAGTCATGTTGTAAGGGATGAAATGAGCTACCTTCGTCAGTCTATCCACGATCACCCAGATAGCATCAAATCCAGAGGCCGACCTTGGCAAGTGGGTCACGAAGTCCATAGATATATGCTCCCACTTCCACTTAGGTACCTCTAAGCTCTTCAGCTCGCCACCAGGCCTCTGCCTTTCTGCCTTTACTTGCTGGCAGATCAAACATCTCTTGACAAAAGTGATCACATCACGCTTCATGCGTCTCCACCAGAATTGACCACTCAGGTCCTTATACATCTTTCTTCCTCCGGGGTGGATACTGAACCGGCTACTATGAGCTCGTTCTAAGATTCCTTTACGCAATCCCGGCGCATTTGGGACTACCCATTGGTTGTCCAGTCTTAAAGAATCATCTTCAACCACTCTAAACTTTGTTGGCTGACCTCGAAGTACTATCGATGACCATCTCTGAACTTCATCATCTGACCTCTGGGCTTTCCTGATAGCCTCAAATACGTCTGGCTCGGCCAATAAGGTCGACACTCGCACCGGCGACGTGTCCACATCAAAATCATAGCCCAGATGGCAATAAGAAGTCATCATCGCTGATAAATACATAGTGTCTTCAGCAGTACTCTTCACCTTCCTACTTAAGGCGTTAGCTATCAAATTTGCTTTACCCGGATGGTACTCAATTTCACAATCATAATCCTTGAGCAAATCCATCCCTCTTCTTTGACGCATATTCAGTTCAGCCTGAGTGAATAAAAATTTCAGGCTCTTATGGTCCGTATAGATGGTAAACGTCGTACCATAAAGATAATGACGCCAAATCTTCAAGGCGAAAATGATGGTCGCCAGTTCCAGATCATGGACTGGGTATCTGGTCTCATGAGGCTTCAACTGCCTCGAAGCATAAGCCACCACGTGCTTTTCTTGCGTCAACACACTGCAATGATGCATCCGTGTACAAGGCAAACTTCTTATTCTCAGAAGGGATCACCAATACAGGCGCTGTAGTCAAACGACGCTTCAGTTCTTGAAAACTTTCCTCACAAGCTTCGGACCAAAAGAATGGGACTCCTTTCTGAGTCAGCTGTGTCAACGGCTTAGCTATCTTAGAAAATCCCTCGACAAAACGTCTAATAACCTGCTAAGCCAAGGAAACTCCGTATCTCGGGTACAGAAGTGGGTGCTGCCCACTCCATTACAGCTTCAATCTTCCTGGGATCCACAGATATCCCGCATGCTAGATATAACATGACCCAAGAATACTACACTGCTCAGCCAGAACTCGCACTTGCTGAGCTTTGCATACAACTGATGATCCCTAAGGATCTGAAGTACTGTCCTCAAGTGCCGTACATGATCTTCTTCGGTCCGGGTGTAGATGAGTATATCGTCAATGAAAACTATGACGAATTGATCCAAATATGGCTGGAACACCCTGTTCACCAAACTCATGAAAACAGCCGGGGCATTTGTCACCCCAAAAGGCATGACTAGGAATTCATAGTGCCCATACCTAGTCCTGAAGGTTGTCTTCTGGACATCATCTTCCTTTACTTGAATCTGATGGTACCCTGACGTCAGATCGATCTTACTGTAGAGTCTCGTACCCTGCAACTGATCAAATAAGTCATCGATCCTCGGAAGTGGGTACTTATTCTTCACTGTAGCTTTGTTCAGTTGTCTGTAATCGATGCACAAACGCATCGAACCATCTTTCTTCTTCACAAATAAAACTGGTGCTCCCCAGGGTGATACGCTAGGGCGTATATAGCCCTTGTCAAGGAGCTCTTGCAACTGAATCTTTAATTCCCTTAGCTCCGCTGGTGCCATCCTATAAGGGGCACGAGAAATGGCAGACGTCCCCGGTAATAATTCAATCCCAAACTCGACCTCTCTCGTCGGTGGGAATCCGGGAATCTCCTCCGGAAAGACATCAGGGAACTCCGCCACTACGGGCACATCCTCAACTTTTACTTCTTCTTTCTTTTCCGTAACATCAATGGCATATATGAGATATCCCGAATGGCCGCGTTCCAACAACTGCGCCATCTTGACAGCAGATATCAACGGGATCTTAGAGCGAGAACCATCCCCATAGAACGTCCATGGAACTCCCTTATCAGATTTGAACCGTACAGTCCTCTGCCTGCAGTTCACAACTGCCTGATACCTGTTCAGAACATCAATGCCCAGAATGCAGTCAAAATCTGACATTCCCAGAACTGTCAAATCTGACCTTAGTTCTTTATCCTCAAAATAAATGAGGCCATCGTAGACGATCCGATCGGTAATCATACTTCTTCCAGCAGGGGTCGAGACTATAAGAGGCGTGGGCGACGAAGAAGTGCATATGTGGTGCCTTTCCACAAAACTTGTCGACACAAAAGAGTGTGATGCACCTGTGTCGATCAATATAAAAGCAGGGTGCGTAAATAAAATTCACGTACCCGCTATAACCTCCTCCGGAGCCGCTGAGGCCTGCTCCCTCGTCAATGCATAGACTTGTCCTTGAGGTGGCCCCATAGGCTGACCTCCATACTATCGCGGCACAAATGGTGGTCTGTGCTGTGCTGTCCTATCCGCAGGCCTCCCCGCAGGACCCTGTTGACTTCCCCTGTTGGGACACTGTCTAGCAAAGTGGCCCTTGTCGCCACAAACATAGCATCCTACACAATCTTTCGTCAGATGTGGTTGCCCACAAAGAGTGCATTGGACCTTCCCGGATCTGTCTCCCTGAGACTGCCCCCTTCCAGATGGGGCATCACTCCTTCAGTTTCCTTTCCATCTATTGTCAGACCTCTTACCACTGAACCTTGACGCCGATGTGTTTCCTCTTGATTTGAACTGCTCACCCCTTGGCTTCAAATTATCAGGACAGGATTTCTGAGGGGGTGCTGGCGGTGGTACAACATCAGGGTATGCACCCACTCCCAGTTCGGCTAACTCAGCCCGTGAGAGTGCATCGTCAAAGCAAGTAGGGCCATAAGTAATCACCCTATCGTACAGCTCCGGCCTCAA
This sequence comes from Haberlea rhodopensis, assembly GCA_907163345.1. Classification (NCBI taxonomy): domain Eukaryota; kingdom Viridiplantae; phylum Streptophyta; class Magnoliopsida; order Lamiales; family Gesneriaceae; genus Haberlea; species Haberlea rhodopensis. The sequence continues at coordinate 213,887 of CAJQUN010000393.1, read as the reverse complement.
GCCCTTCATGAAGTTCCTCATCTTTGCTTGAGTGCTCGTGGCGATGTGAGGCACATATCTGAGTAAGGAGCAAAACTGAAGAGCATAATCTGACACTGACATATTACCTTGCTTGAGGTTAGTGAATTCATCTTCCTTAGCCTGTCATGCAGCAGCCGAGAAGTAACGATTCAGAAAGCGGGTTCGAAACATTTTCCAATTAACTTCATGACCTTGAGCCTCTTGCTCTACCACGGTGGTCTTCCACCACATTAGCGCCTTCTTGGCCAATTGGAACTCTGCTAACCGTATCCATGCTGTCTTCGCACATGGGGCTGCCACAAAGATCTGTTCTATTCTTTCTAACCATTCCTCAGCTCGTTCCTCTGTTTCAGTTCCTTCAAAGGTTGGGGGTCGGTATGCAACGAATTGAGTTAAGCTTAGCTCCCCTGGCAACAACTGTTGTTCGGACGGTTCATCATCAAAAGCTGGCGGGGGTAAGGGATTTGTACGCCCCGCACTTGCATTGACGCTCACTGCGTCACCTACCTCCGCATTTGCTGCCATACTGCAACACAAGGGTTAACAACAAGATCCAAGAGCAGTTCATATACACGTCGTTAGAAAGACATAACATGTTAGCATAATAGTGATATACTTCATATGTAGCTTATGCGCAAAACATGTTTAAAAGTAAGCACCTAGCTAGCTTATTGCTAAGGCTACCCTTCACTCATTCCCGGGTTATCTAACCACTGCTCTGATACCACTAATGTAGGGTCTTCCTACCTTAACCTCAAATAGTACACATATAATGGACTAACCATGCATTTATAACCTCTTAAGGGTTCAGGTTGTAGCTTGAGGTAAGAAGATTACAGGCCAAAATAGAAATTTGCAAGAGCTATTCAATTACATTCTCAACAATGAATGTTAAAGCTATAGGTTCACACTACTCCTAGAGTAGAGACTATCAAAATCCTGCATCCTATATTCATCTTGCTCCTTTTAGCTCACCTCCTCAACCCGACCCTAGGCCCTCGGTCCAAAAGTGTACCTACAGGGACAACACATCGTGAGCATATACATATTTACTTAACAAGATATAGAAAACATACAGTAATGCATAACATCTTAGTTAAGTAAAAGTTATTGGTCATTCTTCGACTTCTTTTGTTATCCCCGATTCTTATTCACGTATGAGGGCATCTTACCCCATTGTATGGCATCTTACCATAACATAACCGTCGTGTGGCATCTTACCACAGGGGCATCTTACCCCATCATATGGCGTCTTGCCGTATCATAACATTGTGTGGCATCTTACCACGTGGGCATCTTACCCACTCACATACATTGGGTGGCGTCTTACCACATGGGCGTCTTACCCATCCATATACATCGTATGACCTTATCATAAGCTTACTTATCATAACATCATTATCATAAACGTCGTCATCGTAAACATCATCATAAACATCATCATCGTAAACATCATCGTAAACATCATCATCGTAAACATCATCATAAACATCATCATAAACATCATCATCATAAACATCATCATAAACATCATCATCGTAAACATCATCGTAAACATCATCATCGTAAACATCATCATAAACATCATCATTATAAGCATCATCGTCAAATGTAGGAGTATGGTTTACCGTCCGATGCTCATACGTTTCTTACGTACCTTAATTCCAAAAGAAGGAGAAATTGCAGAACTTTATATCCTTGAGGTCGTGGGTACCTGGGACGGTTCTACATAACCATACAAATTGATATTAGAAGCTAAACAATAGCCCAATACCAAAAATTTAACAAAAAACATCATTTTCCTATTTTTGAACAGTGGCGATCGATCGCTCAAAACATGGCGATCGATCGCAAGATTTTTCACATAGCGGTGATCAATCGCTTAAAATGAGGCGATCGATCGCCTTGATGCTCATTTCGCCACTGGACGTTGGCGATCGATCGCGCCATTTGAGGCGATCGATCGCCTATCCTCATTTTCGCACACTGTTTCTCGGCGATCGATCGCTGCATTTGTAGCGATCGATCGCCACAACCAGTGGTCGCGATTTCACCATTTTTATGTGCATTTTCCAAGCTTATCTTCATACCTTTCAAAACCAAACTTCCCAACAATAACAATAACATCATAACCCACTAAAACCCACATAAAACACTTCAAAATCATACCCCAAACATATATAACACATACCCCCAAAACAACCCACATAACCACTTCAAAAATCACCACATTTCAAATCCAAACATCATCAAAACTTTAGGGAGTGTGATATCCCCGAAATGATTATGTGATTTTAATCATTTGAGTTAAATTATGATGATTTGGGTGTTAATTCATGGGATTGGATTAATATTATTGGGAATATTCATTTCAGGGTGCATGTGATGTATGTTGAGATCTTGGGGTCCTGGCTTGTTTATTTGGGGTGTGTGTTGTTTGTTTTGGGTAAAGCATGATAACGGGAATTGAAGTATTTTATTGAGAAAATACTATAAATATCATGTGAGGATATTTTAATACACCGTACTAAATACCGGGACCAAAACATAACATATCATACCACCCAACACCCAACCACCCCCCCCCCCCCCCCCCAACCCATACCAATCACACTGCACAGGCTGACTTTACTCACCACTTGGCTCAATCTTCCACCACTCTCAGCCATCCAAATTCTCGAGCCTTCTCTCCCATTTCTTCACCAGCTTCAGCTAAGCAAAATTCTGAGGAGCTTGTCCTTTTTCATCGCCTGGAAAGCCTTCAAAAATCGGAGCAAAGTAGGGTGAGAAACCATGCTCTGTTTTTATTTTAAACTTGTTTGAGTACATGTTTTTAGGTGGCGAGAAAACGGCATGTTAGCTTAGGTTTCTTGAAACCTTTGATTTAAATGCTTACATGGTGTTATTATGAGGCTCTCTGTATTTTTCCTTGAGCATGTTGCATGTTTTATGTAGAGGATTAAAGCATGTGAAGTATAGTGTTCGAAAATCTGGGTAAGGAATATGCCCTGTTTTTCTGGAAAATTATGGTTTGGGAGTGATTTTGAGGAGGTGATGTCATGCACGTTAGCTTAGGTTTTTGGTAAACCTTTGATGTGAGAATATGCATGGTAGTTTTGTGAAGCCCTTGGCATGTTTGTTCGAGCATGCTTTATGTTATATGTGGTAGATATAATAGCATGAAGTGAAGTACTCAAAAATCTGGTAATGAAATATGTTGTTCTGTTTCCGGAAAGTTGGTTGAGTACTTATGTAAATGGTTGACTGTTTATGCATGTGGGCTTAAGTTTGAGGTGTAAATTTGATATGAATACACTCAGGGTAGTGTGTGATAACTGCTAGCATGATGGTCTTGGCATGTTGTATGTTTTACATGTTAGATTTAAGGGTGTGATTATAGGTGTTCGAGAATTCTGGGTTGGTATTTCTCGAACAGAGCATCTCGATCGATCGACATTTCATCTCGATCGATCGAGCGAGGCAGAATCTTGGTTTTGATTTAAGGCGTCTTCTCGATCGATCGGGAAGAGGGGCCGATCGATCGAGAGACCCAGAATGTTGAAAAATATAAATTGATATATTTTGTTAAAGTTTTGATATTGGATTGTAATGAGACATCTAATATTGTGTTGTACACTGGTGTAGAGCCTTCACAGGTAGCTACACAGCGCAGGGGATAGAGTCCTGCAACACACCACATTTTGGAAAGGTACGTAAGCGACGTACGGGCATCCCGACGGTAACATGTACTTATGTTTGTCTGTGTGACACATGATGAATGCAATGTGATGCATTAAGATTATGATACATGTTATTATGCATTGTGTTGCATATTTTGCATTGTTGTTGCATATTGTGATGTGGAATAAAGAGGTGTATTCCACGAGTCAGGGCGATCACAGTTAAGGTTTTAATGCTTACGCTTTACCGCTGAAAATGTGGAGCGGGAGGGGGGAGGCTCGCTTGCACATGGAGGCGAGGTATACCATACTGAGCGAGGAAGAGATACCGCTAGTATGAAGAAGCGAGTATGCGATACCGCTTGTTTTGAGATTATGAAAGCATTAAAATAACTGATGATGACTGACTCAAGAAAAGAGGAAATGTCATGACATTTATTTATGAAGCCATACATTCATATAATGTGTTTTATTATGAATTATGGTACATGGACAACCAATGGATGTTATAAATGCAGGAAATACAGGAAGTGCTTGTGTTTAGGATTGTGCATTTATGCCTTACTTTCATATTATGTTGAATATGAATTGTTTTATGCTCATGTGTTGGGGGTTGTCTTTGTAGGTGCTTTTGTGGACGAGAACCAGGGTTGGGGTTGATATGCTGAGCTGTAAGGAGTGCTACAGGATTAGCATGTTAGAGAATTTTTTTTGTATAGCTTCTACTGAGTAGAGTAAGACTATAATGTAGTACCTTAGTAGGAATTGTGTTATTCCTTTTGAAACATTTTGGTACTGTAATCTCTAAAGCTCAGGTTAATCAACACAATACGTTACTCTGATATATTCACATGAATGTTTAGTTCTCTAAATTGCACCTTAGTAACTTGATGTGATAACGGGGTCTCACATTTAGTGGTATCAGAGCAGTGGTTAGATAACCAGGGAAGAGTGAAGGGTAGTCTTTAGAAACAAGTTGGCTAGGTATTCATTTGGGCATGCTTATGCATGTGATGCATATGGTTGTATAAGTGTTATACTAACATGCTTTGAATATGATACTCTTGTTATCTAACGGCTTATATTATGAACTGCTTTTGGTATTGTTGTTAACTCTTGTATTAAAGCATGGCTGAGATTAATCCGGAGAACCCCAATGAGGAGATAGTGTTGGGATATGCCCTAAGACAAGTCATTAGATGATTGTTTAAGACATACAATGTTTATGGTTTTATGAATGGCAATTCATTATTATATATTATTCTTTTAACTGTGCATTGTGAATTAATATATATGTTAATGTCCTTAGAATAATATTGTATTATTCTTAAAGATGTTCCTAGTCAAGTATTATCATGAAAGGGATAATGATAATACGCAGAGACTAGTATGTGTTGATCGATGAATTGTTCATTGATATGAGATATCAAATCAACATATGGGTACATGTTAGAGAACGATGTACTGAACAGACCCACCATGAGAATGCAACATGGATAGTTATATGATCGTCATATGCAATTCTCATAGTGATAATAATGTATGTAATCCTTACGACTTGTGATCATCAGAGATCCCAACATAAGGAGTTATGTATCTTGATATCGTCAAACGTTACCCGTAACAGGGTATACTATAAAGGCGACTATTGGATACACTACGAATTATGTAGAGGGATGTTGACTGACCGAGATAGGATTTGTCCCTCCTATATAACAGGAGATGTGTTTGGCCCTTGATCAAGTGAGAACTAAAATGCATGGCCATGCTCGAATGAGTCGATATGAGATATCGAGCTTATTCGTTTATTCTAGTTCTACTTGGGGATCAAGAAATGAAGATTGAATATACGAGTATGACTATTCCATGACTCGTGTTCAATCTAAACACAAAGGACAAAGGGATTAAGTTACATGATTAATATTATCACAAGTTCTAAAGGTTATGTCGAGTCATTGACATTCTCGTAATTTGGGTAGCATCGATGTGTTGCTAGATACCGCTCGATGCTTGCGACATAAAATGAGATTTTATGTCACTGCCAACATTACGAGATCCTATCGGGTCGCACAAAAGATTAAATCGAGAAGGGAAATTAAATTCATGGGATGAATTAAATAATTAAGAGGAGTCTTAATTAATAATCATATTGATTAATTAAATCATGGGCTTAAGCCCATGAAGCTTTAAGAAAGCCTTTAATTAATCATATATAATTGGTTAACAAGGTTTAATTAGATTAAGACTTGCAAGACAAATTATATAACTCAAAAACCCTACACAAGCCAAGGAGGAAACGGCCGCACCATTGAATCACTCTCGGCCATCAAAAGTCGAAGGTGTTCTTGGTGGTTTTGGTCAATTCTTTCGATTGTGAATCGAGCTTGCTTCGTGTATTGGTTTAAGAACTTGTCTAGCAACTTGTTCTTAAACTATTCCTTCGTTCGATTCGATCGTGTGGATACCGTTGAGGCAAAACCAATCGAGTTTTGCTATTGACTCGGAGAAGGCGTAGGACGTGGTGCAGCTCCGTGGATTCTGCTTCAAACGCGCTACAAGGGTAAGACACTTGTAATTCTCTAATCCGATATGAATCCCTATGTATAGATCGCTGGTTTGTAATCCCAAAATTTTATTCTGCTGCGTTGTATGCTCATGGGGTTACTTACAGTGGTATCAGAGCCGTGTACAAGGCTCATATCGGATTTATGTGGTTAAATAGTTTAATCATGTTAGAATTTATATTGCATGCTATTTAAAACTGTTTAAATTCATATTTGATATGAAATTAATTTTAGTTTATGAAAATCATCGTATAATTGTATTTGATATAATTGGCGAATAATTGTATACGATACATGAAAGCGTAAAATCGAGGTGTTAGCTCACCATGGCTCACGGCCGAAGCCACCAAAGGGCTAGGGTTTCGAACCCTAGTCCCATGGCTCACGGCCGACGTCACCAAAGGGCTAGGGTTTCGAACCCTAGTCCCATGGCTCACGGCCGCCGCACAAGCTAAGGGTTTCGAACCCATTGGCTCGTGCATGGCCGAGCAGCCGCCGCTTAAGGGCTAGGGTTCGGACCCTGGCTCGAGCGTGGGCCGAGCCGCCGAAAAAAAAAATTAGGGTTTTTGAACCCATTGGCTCGTGACGGCTAGCTCATGACGGCTAGGGTTTCGAACCCTAGCAGCCGTGCATGGGCTCGGCCGCCGCCGCTAAATGGTTCGGCCATGGGCTAGGGTTTCGAACCCTAGGCCCATAATTGATCCATGTTGGCTCGAACCATGGTGGTTCGTAGCTAAGTCGAATTAAGTTCGTGGCATGTGATGTCCCGAGCGTACGATAATTTTTCAAAAATTATTTTACAGTTTTAATTAGAATTAAATTTAAATTGTTTAGAATTTAATTAATTAAATGTTAATGCATGCTTTATGTGTTGTTTGAGCATGGTGCGTGGTTATAGCCCTTTGACCTATTAGATAGGATTTGTGAATGATTGTAATTTATAATACGACCTGCGAGTCGTGCCTTTCTCTATTTTTATTCTAAATGTAATCCCTCCCCTATGTTCCCCTCGAATGTGAATCGAGGAATTCTATATCTTGTAAATAGTATAGTTTATTTTATTGATGGTGATCAATGAAGATGGAGCATCGTGCCGGGATGAGGAGGCCATTCACAAATTGGAGCCAAAGGAAGGAGCTTATGAAGTTACCTTAGGTTGACTCATAGGAGTTTCTCATTGGCTTGAGAAACTCATTAGTAGGGGCTATAACCATGTCACGTTTTAATTATGTATGTTGATGCATGATTTATCTTATGTTTTAGTTTGATAATAGTATTACACATATTTGTAGATATGTATACAACTATATGTAGTGGACATATTTTAAATTATCAAATTAATCATGAGATCAATAAATCCCTCTAAAATATTAAGTTTTAGATGCCTTCCAAATAAAAGTACTCGTCAATAACTTCGATTGTACATGTGTGGGTTTGCCAAAGCAAAGCACCGTGGCAATCTTAGTAAGGCGCGAAAGGATAAAAGTGATATCCGTCATACTTTAATTGGGTACGACTTAACTAGGTTATCTCAATAGGATTGGGAACCTAGAGGCATGGGTTGGATCATAATTCATTTGATGAATTGAACAAAGTGTTGTTCGTCCAACTATCCAAGAATTATATGTGATGTAATTGACAAAGTGTTGTCTACCTAAATAACCGAGTCTTGGGCGATTAGCCAAAGCTAACTCAAGATTAGGCGAAATATGGATCTTGGCCCACTAAAAGTGACGAGGGTTGATATTTTTCAAACAAAATAGTGGGAGTATCATTTAATATAAGACCGTGTTAAATGATTTAAATCATAAACTTATTTTGCATATTTATATTGTAGATATCCATGGCAACTAACAACGTTACTAGCACTTTATCACTGCGATCGGTCCTTGAGAAGGACAAATTAAATGGGACGAATTTCCTAGACTGGCATAGGAACTTGAGGATAGTCCTCAAACAAGAAAAGAAACAATATGTCCTAGAGGAACCCTTACCCGCTGAGGAACCTCCCCTAACGGCTACTAGAACTGAAAAAGATGCTTACAAGAAGCATCAGAGTGATGCACTTGATGTTGGGTGCCTCATGCTTGCCACCATGAACTCTGAGCTTCAGAAGCAACATGAGGAAATGGAGGCGTTCGATATGATCGAACACTTAAAGCAGTTGTACCAACAGCAAGCTAGACAAGAGAGGTATGACGTCTCTAAAGCGTTATTCCAGTGCAGGATGGTAGAAGGAAGCTTAGTTGGAACTCATGTGCTCAAGATGATTGGGTACATTGAGAATCTGGATAAGCTAGGTTTTCCATTGGACCAAGAGTTGGCCACCGATGTAATCTTGCAATCGTTGCCTGAGAGCTTCAGTCAATTTGTAGTAAATTACAACATGACTGACATGGAAAAGACTTTACCACAGTTGCTTGGTATGTTGAGAACATATGAAGCGAATACTAAGAAGACTAAGGCCACAAATGTCCTTATTGTGAATAAGGGCAAAGGAAGGGCCAAAGCTAAAGGCAACAAGAAAGCAAAGAAAGTCTTTGCTAAATCTAAGCCAAAGTCTTCTGCACTGAAGCCAAAGGGAGGGATAGCGAAAGAAGGGAACTGTTTCCATTGCGGTGAGACCGGTCATTGGAAAAGAAACTGCAAAGTATATCTGGAGGATCTAAAGAAAGGAAGTGTGACTTCCGCTTCAGGTATTTTTGTTATAGAAGTCAATTTATCTACTTCTTCATCATGGGTATTAGATACTGGATGTGGATCTCACATTTGTGTAAATGTGCAGGATCTCAAAAGGAGTAGGACATTGGCGAAAGGTGAAGTTGATCTCCGAGTTGGAAATGGAGCAAGAGTTGCTGCATTAGCTATAGGAGATTATCATTTAGCTTTACCTTCTGGTTTATCTTTGATTTTAAAAGACTGTTATTTTGTGCCTTCAATTACTAAAAACATTATTTCTATTTCTTGTTTAGACAAGTATGGTTTTTCATTTATAATAAAGGACAATTCTTGTTCTATTTATTTAAATGATATGTTTTATGCTAGTGCACAAATGGTGAATGGTCTTTATGTATTAAATCTTGATATGCCTATCTATAACATAAATACTAAAAGGATTAAAAATAATGATTGTAATCCGACTTATCTCTGGCACTGTCGCTTGGGCCACATAAACGAGAACCGCATATCTAAACTTCATAAGGATGGAGTATTAGATTCATTTGATTTTGAATCATATGAAACATGCGAATCTTGTTTAATGGGCAAGATGACTAAAGCCCCTTTCAAGGGACATGTTGAAAGGGCAAATGTTTTATTGGGACTAATACATAATGATGTATGTGAACCAATAAGTACACAAGCTAGAGGTGGTTTTCAATACTTCGTTACATTTACTGATGACCTCAGTAGATATGGGTATGTGTACCTAATGAAACATAAACATGAAACCTTTGAAAAGTTCAAAGATTTCAAGAATGAAGTACAAAACCAACTTGGCAAAAGTATCAAAATCCTTCGATCAGATCGAGGAGGTGAATACTTAAGCCAAGAGTTTCATGACTATCTAAAGGAGTGTGGGATAGTCCCACAACTCACTCCTCCGTATACTCCACAATGGAATGGTGTATCCGAGAGGAGAAATCGAACCTTGTTAGACATGGTTAGATCAATGATGAGTCATGCAGATCTTCCGATATCGTTTTGGGGACACGCTCTAGAAACAGCAATTTTCTTACTGAACCGTGTTCCATCTAAATCAGTGGAAAAGACACCATATGATATATGGACTGGGAAGCGTCCTAGTATGTCTTTTATGAAGATTTGGGGTTGTGAGGCTTTCGTTAGACGTCACGCCACTAACAAACTTGGACCCAAATCTGATAAGTGTTTATTTGTGGGGTATCCTAAGGAAACGAAAGGATACTATTTCTACTATCCCACCGAGAACAAAGTAGTTGTTGCTCGGACTGGTGTATTTCTTGAACGAGAATTTATCTCTAGAAAAACCAGTGGGAGAAAAATAGAACTTAGTGAAGTTCAACCACAAGAAAACACTGAACCTGAGATTGAGATGGAAACAGAGCAGGCACCACAAGCTGTTGTGGAAGAAGTACCTGCTCAAGAGACACAAGCCCAGCGTAGGTCTGTAAGAGAACACCGGGAGCCACAGAGATATGGATTTCTTGTGACTCAACAAGGTGACTTACTACTTATTGATGAGGATGAGCCGTCATCTTATCAACAAGCTATTATGGGCAATGATTCTGAGAAATGGCAAGAGGCCATGAAATCTGAGATGGAATCCATGTATGCAAACCAAGTATGGACTTTGGTTGATCCACCTGAAGGGGTACGACCCATAGGGTGCAAATGGATTTTCAAGAAAAAGACCGATATGGATGGTAACGTACAAACCTATAAAGGTCGGCTGGTTGCAAAAGGATTCAACAAATTCATGGTATTGACTATGATGAAACCTTTTCACCAGTGGTCATGGTTAAATCCATAAGGATCTTACTTGCAATAGCTGCATTTCATGATTATGAAATCTGGCAGATGGATGTCAAAACAGCTTTCCTTAATGGAAATCTGCTCGAGGATGTGTACATGACACAGCCCGAGGGTTTTGTCGATCCAAAGGATGCTGGAAAGATATGCAAGCTACAACGATCCATTTATGGATTGAAGCAAGCTTCTCGGAGTTGGAATCTTCGTTTTGATGATGCAATCAAAGAGTTTGGTTTTATCAAAAATGAAGATGAACCTTGTGTCTACAAGAAGGTCAGTGGGAGCGTAATCATTTTCCTAGTGTTGTATGTAGATGACATACTTCTTATTGGAAATGATATCCCTGCCTTGCAATCTGTAAAGATTTGGCTAGGGAACTGCTTTTCGATGAAAGATTTAGGAGAAGCCACCTATGTATTAGGAATCAAGATCTATAGAGATAGATCGAGAAGGCTTCTTGGTCTAAGTCAAAGTACATACATAGACAAAGTGCTTAAAAGGTTTAGCATGCAAGAATCCAAGAAAGGATTCGTGCCTATGACACATGGTATTTATCTCTCGAAGGAACAGTGTCCTTCAACACCAGATGAGAGACAACGCATGAGTAAGATTCCATACGCGTCAGCTATTGGATCTATCATGTATGCCATGATATGTACTCGTCCCGATGTATCGTATGCTTTGAGCATGACGAGCAGATATCAAGTTGATCCAGGTGAAGGTCACTGGATTGCTGTCAAGAATATCCTGAAGTACTTGAGAAGGACTAAGGATACATTCTTGATTTATGGAGGTGAGGAAGAGCTCAATGTAATGGGTTACACTGATGCTAGCTTCCAAACCGACAAAGATGATTTTCGATCGCAATCTGGATATGTGTATTGCCTAAATGGGGGTGCTGTGAGCTGGAAGAGTTCAAAGCAAGAAACAGTAGCCGATTCTACAACGGAAGCTGAGTATATTGCTGCCTCGGATGCAGCAAAGGAAGCTGTTTGGATGAGGAAGTTCATTTCTGAACTGGGAGTGGTGCCTAGCATTAAAGATCCGATAGAACTCTATTGTGACAACAATGGAGCGATCGCATTGGCTAAGGAACCAAGATCTCACCAAAGATCCAAGCACATACTTAGACGTTTCCATTTCATTCGAGAAATCGTTGAAAGGGGAGATGTTAAAATATGCAAAGTACCAACAGATGATAATGTATCTGACCCATTGACGAAGCCGCTGTCACAGCAGAAGCATGATCGTCATACTAGATCTCTAGGCATTAGTTATATGTCTGAGTGGTCTTAGTGCAAGTGGGAGATTTGTTGGGATATGCCCTAAGACAAGTCATTAGATGATTGTTTAAGACATACAATGTTTATGGTTTTATGAATGGCAATTCATTATTATATATTATTCTTTTAACTGTTCATTGTGAATTAATATATATGTTAATGTCCTTAGAATAATATTGTATTATTCTTAAAGATGTTCCTAGTCAAGTATTATCATGAAAGGGATAATGATAATACGTAGAGACTAGTATGTGTTGATCGATGAATTGTTCATTGATATGAGATATCAAATCAACATATGGGTACATGTTAGAGAACGATGTACTGAACAGACCCACCATGAGAATGCAACATGGATAGTTATATGATCGTCATATGCAATTCTCATAGTGATAATAATGTATGTAATCCTTACGACTTGTGATCATCAGAGATCCCAACATAAGGAGTTATGTATCTTGATATCGTCAAACGTTACCCGTAACAGGGTATACTATAAAGGCGACTATTGGATACACTACGAATTATGTAGAGGGATGTTGACTGATCGAGATAGGATTTGTCCCTCCTATATAACAGGAGATGTGTTTGGCCCTTGATCAAGTGAGAACTAAAATGCATGGTCATGCTCGAATGAGTCGATATGAGATATCGAGCTTATTCGTTTATTCTAGTTCTACTTGGGGATCAAGAAATGAAGATTGAATATACGAGTATGACTATTCCATGACTCGTGTTCAATCTAAACACAAAGGACAAAGGGATTAAGTTACATGATTAATATTATCACAAGTTCTAAAGGTTATGTCGAGTCATTGACATTCTCGTAATTTGGGTAGCATCGATGTGTTGCTAGATACCGCTCGATGCTTGCGACATAAAATGAGATTTTATGTCACTGCCAACATTACGAGATCCTATCGGGTCGCACAAAAGATTAAATCGAGAAGGGAAATTAAATTCATGGGATGAATTAAATAATTAAGAGGAGTCTTAATTAATAATCATATTGATTAATTAAATCATGGGCTTAAGCCCATGAAGCTTTAAGAAAGCCTTTAATTAATCATATATAATTGGTTAACAAGGTTTAATTAGATTAAGACTTGCAAGACAAATTATATAACTCAAAAACCCTACACAAGCCAAGGAGGAAACGGCCGCACCATTGAATCACTCTCGGCCATCAAAAGTCGAAGGTGTTCTTGGTGGTTTTGGTCAATTCTTTCGATTGTGAATCGAGCTTGCTTCGTGTATTGGTTTAAGAACTTGTCTAGCAACTTGTTCTTAAACTATTCCTTCGTTCGATTCGATCGTGTGGATACCGTTGAGGCAAAACCAATCGAGTTTTGCTATTGACTCGGAGAAGGCGTAGGACGTGGTGCAGCTCCGTGGATTCTGCTTCAAACGCGCTAGAAGGGTAAGACACTTGTAATTCTCTAATCCGATATGAATCCCTATGTATAGATCGCTGGTTTGTAATCCCAAAATTTTATTCCGCTGCGTTGTATGCTCATGGGGTTACTTACAGATAGGGGATATGGACAGTAGGAATGCCAGTATTGCTCAGCCGAATCCTTTACCACCACCTGCTGTGGGCATGGAGCCCAGTGTACAGATGTTACTGCCAGGGGAGCTCAGTTTGAAGCAGTTTCTGAGTTTCCATCCGCCCATGTTTGAGGGGATTGAGTCTGGTGAAGTAGCTGAGGAGTGGTTGGAACGTATAGAGCAGATACTTGTGACTGCACCCTGTGCACGCACGGCATGGCTAAGGTTAGCCGAGTTTCAGATGGCTAAGAAGCCTGCTATGTGGTGGAAGACCACCGTGATGGAGCTGAGAGCTCTAGGTATGGCAGTTGACTGGACTGCATTCCGGACCCGGTTCCTTAACCGGTATTTCTCTGCAGCTGCCAGACAATTAAAAGAGGATGAGTTCAACAGTTTGAAGCAGGGTAGCATGTCAGGGTCAGACTATGCTATGCAGTATTCTTCACTGCTGAGGTATGTACCTCATATTGCTGTCAGCAGCCATGCAAAGATGAGGAATTTTCTGAAGGGATTGAGGCCAGAACTATTTGATAGGGTTATATCCAACAACCCCAGTTCATTTGATGACGCCCTGACACGGGCAGAGTTAGCGGAGATTGCGGTGGGCGCGTACAAGGATGTTGTACCCCCTTCTGTACCACCACAGAGGCCTGCTGCTGATAGTCTGAGGCCACGAGGGGATCAGTTCAAGGTTCGTGGGGCCTCATCATCTTCCAAATTTAGTGGGAAGAAGTCTCAGGGTCAGAAACAGAACAATAAGGGACCCACACAGGGGAGCAAGACAGTGGGAAGCAAGTGTAGCAACTGTGGAGGATGGCACTTGTCACGGAACTGTCAGGGTTGCTATGTCTGTGGCAAGGTGGGCCACTTTGCTCGAGGTTGCCCCAATCGGGCCGGTCAGACAGACTCAGGGCCGAATAGGCCGAGGTTTGATGCTGGGAGGGCACCACAGAGACAGCAGTTTGCACCACGACCACAGGGAGGTCAGACGGCAGGACCGCCGCAGGGACAGGTGTATGCACTGACCAGGGAGCAGGCTGAGGTAGCCCCAGAGGAGGTCATTGCTGGTACGTGCCATTTATTTACGTACCCTGCACTTATATTGATAGATACAGGTGCTTCCCATTCTTTTGTATCTACTGCTTTTGTGGAGGGACACTGTTTGTGCTCGTCTCTGTTACCCACGCCTCTCATGGTCTCGACACCCACGGGGAAGCATGTGATTGCGGATCGGCTGTTGTCTGATTGCCTCATTTATTTTGAGGGCAATGATCTGAGGGCCGATCTGATTCAGTTAGAGATGGCAGACTTTGACTGTATTATCGGCATTGATGTGTTGAGCAGATACCGAGCTGTGGTAGACTGCCGGCAGAGGATTGTACGTTTTCTGTCTGATCAGGGGTTTCAGTGGACCTTTTATAGGGACGGCTCTCGTCCAAAGATTCCAGGTAATATCAACGATTAAGATTTCGCGGTTATTGGAACGCGGCCACACGGGCTACCTTATCTATGCAGTGGATGCATCAGACGAGAAGGAAGAGAGAGCCGAGGACATTCCGGTTGTGGCGGAGTTCATTGATGTGTTCCCAGATGAGATTCCGGGGTTTCCGCCTGTCAGGGATGTTGAGTTTGCTATTGAGCTGCTGCCGGGGACATCAGCCCCCATACAGGATGGCACCGGCAGAGCTGAGGAACTGAAGGTACAGTTACAGGAGCTCATCGACAAGGGATACATCCGTCCTAGTGTATCGCCTTGGGGTGCACCAGTCTTGTTCGTGAAAAAGAAGGATGGATCAATGCGTCTGTGCATTGACTATAGGCAATTAAACAAGGCTACAGTGAAGAACAGATATCCACTTCCGAGGATTGATGATATGTTCGACCAGCTTCAGGGTACAGAGGTGTACTCCAAGATAGACTTGAGGTCAGGCTATCACCAGGTGCGGGTTAGAGCTGGTGATGTCCAAAAGACGGCTTTTAGAACTCGGTATGGGCACTATGAGTTCTTGGTGATGCCATTCGGGGTGACGAATGCCCCTGCTACATTTATGAGCCTGATGAACAGAGTATTTCAGGAGTACCTCGATCAGTTTGTGATCGTGTTCATTGATGACATCCTGGTCTATTCAAGGAATGAGAAGGATCATGCCGATCAGCTGAGGATAGTGCTCCAGATCCTCAGAGATCATCAGTTGTACGCCAAACTCAGCAAGTGTGAGTTTTGGCTGAGCAGTGTAGCCTTCTTGGGCCATATCATATCACGAGAGGGGATATCAGTAGACCCAAGGAAGATAGAGGAAGTTATGGATTGGTCTGCCCCTACTTCAGTCAGTGAGATTCGAAGTTTTCTTGGTCTGGCTGGCTATTACCGACGTTTCGTTGAGGGTTTCTCAAGGATCGCCAAGCCACTTACACAGCTGACTCAGAAGGGAGTCCCATTCTGTTGGACAGAGGCTTGTGAGCAGAGTTTCAGGGAATTAAAGCACTGACTGACTACTGCACCAGTTCTAGTGATTCCCAAGGAGAACAAAGGATTTGTTCTTTATACCGACGCATCGCTACAGGGATTAGGGTGCGTACTGATGCAGGACAGACATGTAGTGGCTTATGCTTCGAGACAGTTGAAGACACACGAGACGAGGTATCCAGTCCATGATCTGGAGTTGGCAGCTATAGTGTTCGCCTTGAAGATATGGCGACACTATTTATACTGTACCTCATTTACCATCTTCACTGATCACAAGAGCCTGAAGTTCTTGTTTACACAGGCTGAGCTGAACATGAGGCAGAGGAGATGGATGGACCTGCTGAAGGATTATGATTGTGAAATCCTATACCATCCCGGGAAAGCAAATATGACACCTGACGCCCTGAGTCGGAAGGTGCGGAGCACTGCAGAGGATGCCATGTGTTTATCAGCTATGTTGGGCTCCTACTGCCATTTGGGATTTGATTATGATGTGTCTGCTTCACCGGTTCAGGTTTTGACTTTGTTAGCTGAACCTGTTATTTATGATCACATCAGGAAGGCTCAGGGGACCGATGCAGAGGTTCAGAGATGGATGTCAGTGGTTCATTCAGATCAGCCATCGAGATTTAGAGTGGCTGAGGACGGTTCTCTGAGACTTGGCGACAGATGGGTGGTTCCAGATACACCCGAGTTACGACAGGGTTTATTACAGCGAGCTCATTGCAGCAGGATGAGTATCCACCCAGGCGGGAAGAAGATGTATAAGGATCTACGCAGCCAGTTCTGGTGGTGGCGTATGAAACAAGATGTCACCTCATTTTTCAAGCGCTGTTTGATTTGTCAGTAGGTGAAGGCTGAGAGGCAGAGGCCTGGAGGTGAACTAAGGAGTTTGGAGATACCCGAGTGGAAGTGGCAGCACGTGTCTATGGATTTCGTGACCCACTTACCGAGGACTGTTTCGGGTTTTGATGCCATCTGGGTAGTCGTGGATAGACTGACTAAAGTGGCTCACTTCATTCCCTATTGTATGACATATACGCACTTGAGGATGGCACAGTTATATGTCAGAGATGTGATGAGACTGCACGGGATCCCTGTATCGATAGTGTCCGATCGAGATCCGCGGTTCACATCTCACTTCTGGGAGGGTCTGCAGACAGCTCTAGGTACAGAGTTGAGGCTGAGCACAGCCTATCACCCTCAGACGGACGGACAGACCGAGCGTACGATACAGACGCTCGAGGATATGTTGAGAGCTTGTGTGCTAGAGTTCGACATATCATGGCAGGACTCGATAGCCTTAGTGGAGTTCTCTTACAACAACAGCTACCAGGCAAGTATACAGATGGCTCCTTTCGAGGCCCTCTATTGTAGGCGTTGTAGGTCACCCTTGTGTTGGGATGACTTGGATCGTAAGTCGGTTGGAGGGCCAGAGTTGGTTCAGGAAATGGAAGAGAAAGTTAAGGTTATCAAGAGAAAGATGAAGGCAGCTCAGGACAGACATGCAGCATATGCCAATCAGCGGCGTAGGCCGTTGGAGTTTCAGTTAGGCGACAGAGTTTTTCTAAAGATCTCACCTTTCAGAGGCGTAGTACGGTTTGGTATGCGGGGGAAGTTGTCTCCTAGATACGTGGGGCCGTATGAGATCTTACAGCGTGTTGGTACTCTGGCGTACCGTTTGGCTTTACCGCCTTCTCTGTCTGGTATACACGACGTTTTTTATGTGTCTATGCTGAGGAAGTATGAGCCGGATCCTTCACATGTGTTGCAGCCTTCGGAGGTGCAGATTGAGTCCGATGTTTCTTATGAGGAGCGGCCTATCAGGATTTTGGATAGGGCAGACCGCAGACTTCGGAACAAGGTTATTCCTATGATCAAGGTTCAGTGGGATCGTAGGGGTGTCGAGGAGGCCACGTGGGAGACAGAGCGACACATGGTGCAGCACTATCCAGAGCTGTTTTCTGGTGTGCTTTTATGTTTGTTTTACTTCATGTTGGTAAGCATGTTTGATTTCGGGGACGAAATCTTATAAGTAGGGGAGTATTGTGATATCCCCGAAATGATTATGTGATTTTAATCATTTGAGTTAAATTATGATGATTTGGGTGTTAATTCATGGGATTGGATTAATATTATTGGGGAGATTCATTTCAGGGTGCATGTGATGTATGTTGAGATCTTGGGGTCGTGGCTTGTTTATTTGGGGTGTGTGTTGTTTGTTTTGGGTAAAGCATGATAACGGGAATTGAAGTATTTTATTGCGAAAATACTATAAATATCATGTGAGGATATTTTAATACACCGTGCTAAATACTGGGACCAAAATATAACACATCATACCACCCAACACCCAACCACCCCCCCCCCCCCCCAACCCATACCAATCACACTGCACAGGCTGACTTTACTCACCACTTGGCTCAATCATTCCACCACTCTCAGCCATCCAAATTCTCGAGCCTTCTCTCCCATTTCTTCACCAGCTTCAGCTAAGCAAAATTCTGAGGATCTTGTCCTTTTTCATCGCCTGGAAAGCCTTCAAAAATCAGAGCAAAGTAGGGTGAGAAACCATGCTCTGTTTTTATTTTAAACTTGTTTGAGTACATGTTTTTAGGTGGCGAGAAAACGGCATGTTAGCTTAGGTTTCTTGAAACCTTTGATTTAAATGCTTACATGGTGTTATTATGAGGCTCTCTGTATTTTTCCTTGAGCATGTTGCATGTTTTATGTAGAGGATTAAAGCATGTGAAGTATAGTGTTCGAAAATCTGGGTAAGGAATATGCCCTGCTTTTTCTGGAAAATTATGGTTTGGGAGTGATTTTGAGGAGGTGATATCATGCACGTTAGCTTAGGTTTTTGGAAAACCTTTGATGTGAAAATATGCATGGTAGTTTGAAGCCCTTGGCATGTTTGTTCGAGCATGCTTTATGTTATATGTGGTAGATATAATAGCATGAAGTGAAGTACTCAAAAATCTGGTAATGAAATATGTTGTTCTGTTTCCGGAAAAGTTGGTTGAGTACTTATGTAAATGGTTGACGTTTATGCATGTGGGCTTAAGTTTGAGGTGTAAATTTGATATGAATACACTCAGGGTAGTGTGTGATAACTGCTAGCATGTTGGTCTTGGCATGTTGTATGTCTTACATGTTAGATTTAAGGGTGTGATTATAGGTGTTCGAGAATTCTGGGTTGGTATTTCTCGAACAGAGCATCTCGATCGATCGACATTTCATCTCGATCGATCGAGCGAGGCAGAATCTTGGTTTTGATTTAAGGCGTCTTCTCGATCGATCGGGAAGAGGGGCCGATCGATCGAGAGACCCAGAATGTTGAAAAATATAAATTGATATATTTTGTTAAAGTTTTGATATTGGATTGTAATGAGACATCTAATATTGTGTTGTACACTGGTGTAGAGCCTTCACAGGTAGCTACACAGCGCAGGGGATAGAGTCCTGCAACACACCACATTTTGGAAAGGTACGTAAGCGACGTACGGGCATCCCGACGGTAACATGTACTTATGTTTGTCTGTGTGACACATGATGAATGCAATGTGATGCATTAAGATTATGATACATGTTATTATGCATTGTGTTGCATATTTTGCATTGTTGTTGCATATTGTGATGTGGAATAAAGAGGTGTATTCCACGAGTCAGGGCGATCACAGTTAAGGTTTTAATGCTTACGCTTTACCGCTGAAAATGTGGAGCGGGAGGGGGGAGGCTCGCTTGCACATGGAGGCGAGGTATACCATACTGAGCGAGGAAGAGATACCGCTAGTATGAAGAAGCGAGTATGCAATACCGCTTGTTTTGAGATTATGAAAGCATTAAAATAACTGATGATGACTGACTCAAGAAAAAGAGGAAATGTCATGACATTTATTATGAAGCCATACATTCATATAATGTGTTTTATTATGAATTATGGTACAGGGACAACCAATGGGCTTTATAAATGCAGGAAATACAGGAAGTGCTTGTGTTTAGGATTGTGCATTTATGCCTTACTTTCATATTATGTTGAATATGAATTGTTTTATGCTCATGTGTTGGGGGTTGTCTTTGTAGGTGCTTTTGTGGACGAGAACTGTAAGGCCCCAACACTTAAACCCGTCCTTAGTTCATTTATAACGCCGTATGTGTATAAATTTATCATTTTTCTTTTCATTCTTTAAAAAGAATCATTATATGTTTCCCATAATCCCATGACATAAATAATGTTCAACATTATAAGTTCATCTCTACCAACAAATAGTCTCAAAGATTTCGCGCATTACCATCCCCATTACACCATTTTTTATATTGTGGGTTTTTATAAAAATTTGGGCAGAGTCCCCCATAAATTGAGCTATCCCAAAATAATACACATCACCAATATAATTCCCAGCCAGGGAAAAACACAATACTTAAAAGAAAACAAGACTCTAAATAAGTTCCCAGCCAGGGAAAACACCATACTAGGAAGACATCAGAAGTGGGCTTCAACACCCTTATACAGTCCATATACATGCTTCCAATTGCTCACATACGAGCAACAAATAAATGAATATCATCTAACTGAATAAATAGCGTATCATATTTACCCACTCTCATATACGCTTTTGTTTCTGGAAGCGGCATGATCCAACAAAACTTGAACCAATATTCCAAAGTAGTTTAGTACCTGTTGTACCTGTTTCAACAGAAACAGCCCCCACACGGGTGAGCATCCTCTGTCACGATACTCATATTCATAACAATGCATAACAATTATAATTAATTCATAATCTAACAATTTAAGATTATTTAAAATCCATAAAAATGTACTCCCTGTACAGTTCTGGATCCGTATAGCTTCCACTAGCTGTTCCTGTTTCAGTCTCACATGCTTTCATAAACATCAAGTTCAATATCGTTAATCACAACATGAAACTCATCAATGCAATAAATTCAATATAATCACAATTCATCATTTATGCTCAATCATAACGAGTCTCATATCGAAGGCAACTCTGCCTGTACGTTAATCTCATTCTCAACCATTTCTCATATCGATTATGCCAAATGCATCAATGTTCAACTCGTATACCCGGATCACGTACCTCTACGTATCCACCATTTCACGTATATTAAACTCAACTACCAGACTCAATCACTTAGCCTCAAACATCACATTCAAAATACATGTATACATGAATATATAAATACTGAGTATACCTGCTCGTACGTCACCACGTACCTTATAGTAGACAACATGAACAAGCTATCATCAACGCCCAAAGTCTCGTGTAGTGTCTATAACGAATATCAATTCAATATTAGCTCATATTCAAAGTAAATAATTTCATTAAACACTCTTTATTTTCATGCTTCATAGCTTACACACACAAGCCAATAATCCTCCATTTAATCGAGTTATCTACCAACTCAACTATATAGTACGTAAATCCCCATTATTCGATAGACATAAGTTTAGTTCATTATTCAATAAATTCCCAAATATTCATAGCTCTCATTTAAATACCAATGACACTTTAGTGGTGAAGTCAAAAAAATCTACTCTTTCCAAATTTCGTAAAAGATCATTTTGTTTCAAACATTACACTTGCCTCATCAGTTCCAAGCTCATATTTGACATCACACATACTTCAATCAATGAAGAAATCACTAAACAAGGAGTAATATTTTTGAATAACAACACCTCAACCAACAACTATCAATTACAAGAGTAAGCAACTAAGCAAGAACCAACAGCAGATTCAAGTCCCAGCCATGGTTCGCATTACACACCAGCAAGCTTGATCGAAGAATAGCAAGAATTCCAAGCCTAATTTTTCAATATCACAACAGCAAGGTTTTGATTCATAACATGCAGCAAAATAAAATAATAATAGAACCAATATTAGAGCCGAGCAGCATCCTAATATTACCAGCAAAGTTTCAAGAAAATAGTAGCAAACTTTCTCCTAACAATAGCAAGATTCTAATCCTGAAATAACATGAAACGAGCCTTAAAACAACAAAAAAAACTCAACTCAAAACAGCAAGAATTCGAACCAAAATAACAGGGCAATCAACATCATAATTTCGACCAACAATATATAAATTTCGATCCAACAACAGCCAGATTTAAACCAAAATATTCAGCAAATTCGAACCCAATTCAGCATTAAAATTTCGAAACAATGCAGTAAATTTTCTGAACCAAATCTGTAAAAAAACATCAGCTTTTCGACCCTAAAGGCAGTATAAAACTCGTCCAAAACAGAGTAGGAAAACTGGGTATACATCGAACCTTCAACACAATAAATCCAAGTAAGAGAAAGGCTTAGGTGCAAGAAAACATTACTCACCCAAATCAGCTTCAAAATCGTCCAGAATCTTAAGCTTCGATCGATACTTGGCTGGCTAAAATGGCTGGACGAAAATGAAGGGATGGTGGAGGAGTAGAGGCGTGAAGATGAGATGAGGAGGTAGGGTTCCTTGTATAATTTTATCCCAATACTATATTAAATCTCATCCTTTCAATTATTTCATCTCCACCCTTAATTTAAACATTTATAACTCCCATTCAAATAATTAGTTCCAAATTAAATCAACCAATTTATTATTACAAGAAAACCCCGCTTGAATTTAATTTACGATACATGTTTGACCCGGAATTATTTATCTCAACTCCGCTCCAATATCCGATACTCAAAATTAAATTCTGACACGTCATATAAATATCATAATTAAATCAATTTAACAAATAATAATTATTCCGGACATCACAATTCTCCCCACCTAATAAAATTTCGACCTCGAAATTTAAATGCATGTTTAGCATAAAAGCCAACAGCAAAATTTACGTACCGTTATACAACTCAAGATAGTGCTATAACAAATCTGTAGTACGACACCATCATTCGAATCATCATGGTTAGTAAACGTGGCATACTACACTAACAATCTCAAGACTGCAAGTCACATCACTTTACCATACCCCAACATTGAGCTAACATATATGAATATCATGCCATGTAAATCATTACAAGATTAATCATCATCATATTTTAGCTATCCAATAACATCCACTACTGTACTCTCAATTATCGTTTACTAGCATGCAAGTATCCTTCATCAACTAAAATTAGTATCCACATACTAAAATTATCAAAAGCCATTATCTGTGTTTTCTTAGTCTGTATACATGATCATAAATTATGCTTCACAAATAATGGGACATTTATAAGAATCATATATCATGTACACAACAGTTATCTCACACATTAAACAATATCAAGGTGATGATAACCTCGTCTCATAAGATTTCGAACGAAATCATGTACCTCAACATCAATCACACTCAATTTATCACCGGTTATGCCATGTGTTTAACTTTCTTAGTATTTTTCATTGCCAAACATAAGTGTATTCTCTTATGCAGTCTCGAAAATCATTTAGGTTCATTCCTCAATTTAATTGTATGACCCGACATTTATTATTATCTACTATGATAAGTTATCTTGTATTGTCCCTCGTTCCTTACAAATCACTTGTATATAAACTATTTAAAACAAGGCATTAACATCAACATCAAATAATTAATCTCATACCTTTGTAGATGAAGTCATCTGCAATACAGTCACATCATAGTATCATGCTCATCATAATGCTCACATTCTCTTAAGCATCCATTTTTTTCACATTTCATCACCCAACTATCATCTGGTATGGAACAAGTACTAAAAAGAAACTC
Organism: Haberlea rhodopensis; assembly: GCA_907163345.1. Lineage (NCBI taxonomy): Eukaryota > Viridiplantae > Streptophyta > Magnoliopsida > Lamiales > Gesneriaceae > Haberlea > Haberlea rhodopensis. The sequence continues at coordinate 190,080 of CAJQUN010000393.1, read as the reverse complement.
ATTAGTATTTCTCATATACTCATAACATAATCACGCACCTTGTCATTTATGCGTTGCATATATTCATAACATCACATCATTAACATGAATATCCTTACGTCAAAAGGTTCACACCGTTCCATACACATCATGTTACAGCATACTATGACATATTTGTGTGGTTACTTTCAATCCAAGAGCAATTTCATATCTCATCAACATACTCCCTTTCCAATTATTAACTCAACAAGTTATTGCATTATTTCATGAATGGTATAACACGTCATAGTCTAGTAAATGTTCATGAATTATTATACATCATTCTCATCCCATATCATCATCTAACTAATATCTGATGCTAAGCATATTCATTTGTAAGTACCACATGCATATATCATCATTTATATGCCTTCCAGTTTCTAACAAAATATCAAAATGATCAATCATTTAAAGTGAATGTTCATATATTCCATGTATTCTCATTATGACTTTAATATATTGTCTATCATATCATGTCTAACTCGCCATTAATCATCACATGCTTGTTCATCATTACCGTCATTATACATCGGAGAATAAAATCACAATCTCATACATATTCATGACATTCACAATAGTTCCTCCTCAAACCTTGACGTTCACAATGATCACATGTCCGCACATGACATTCATAGTGATCTCACGTCATCCCGTGACACACTCGTTAAACTCATGTCTATCCGATTGTATTCCATTCAACATAATAGGTGATTAATCAATTATTAATCCTACCACATACAAAACTAACATGCTTTCACAGCAATAATTATCATCACAAAATGATTAACATCTATTTTCAATATCTCATCACTACACACCGTAGATATGAGAGTGTTATCACAGAGGTTACACTCCTTCTTGCCTTATTACCGCAACAAAATATGAATGACACATCTAGGTTCCACTTCAATTCCATTATCAACTTTTCTACATGTACATGATCTCAAAATCAATATAAATCAACAAAATAACTCGAATCAACATATATCAATATGTTCAACCAACTGAAACGGTTTACCTCGATATTTCATCCTCCTGGATCGATCCAATATCCTCTTGGGCCTAAATCACATGTACCCAAGGAACAATAACATAACTGTATATAGCACAACTTCTATTGCCATCTGCAATCAAAGCATCATCAATACTCATTGCTAACACAATTGCGGTACAACAACATTCATTGCTAATCACAATAGCGGTACTAAAAATATTAATTGCTAACACAATAGCAATATATTAATCTTCATCGCCCTACGGCGGTACATAATACTCATCGTCAACGCTGGCATACATAATATCCATAATCACAATGAATATACATTTTTAAAACAACAAGATGTAATAACACTTACTGTACACAGTTGATCCACACTTGATCCTTTAAATTGTCCCTGCTCTCAACACAAATATTCCACAAAGTATGATTTCATATCAATACACAAATTGATATACTCACCATCAACAGAATAGCGGAATGAGACGTCGCTATATATATAATCGGCGGCAAGAACCATCGCCATGGAATCAGCGGAATGCACCATCGCTAAACACATGTCTGGCGGCATGAGCCATCGCCATTGACATAGCGGAAAGAGGCATCGCTATACATGTACCCGGCGGCATAAACCATCGCCAATCAATATAGCAGAATGAGACCTCGCTATCAATATACATGGCGGCATGAACCATTGCCAACTAATATAGCGGAATGTGACATCGCTATCAATATACGTGGCGGCATGAACCATCGCCAACCAATATAGCGGAATGAGACATCGCTATCAATATCGATAATGTGGTTGTTCCGGTCTTGTTATAGCAGCGGAATTTTAGGACCCCTCGCTTCGACATATAGCGGCATCATATGATATCCCTCGCTTCGACAATGACAGCGGCATGTTACCTCGCTTAGACATGACAGCGGCAAATATCATATTACCATCGCTTCATATGACAGCGGCAAGTACCTCCCTCGCTCGAATATAACAACTACCGGAACTTCCACTAGCTCCATGTACCTGCATCCAGGTTAATACAACAGTTCACAAATATAATGATCGATATCACGTTCCAGTTATAACCACAATATTCCACATTAATCACTAGAATTGTGACTGTTCCGGTCCCAATACAACAGCGGAATTTTAGGACCCCTCGCTTCGACATATAGCGGCATCATATGATATCCCTCGCTTCGACAATGACAGCGGCATGTTACCTCGCTTAGACATGACAGCGGCAAATATCATACTACCATCGCTTCATATGACAGCGGCAAGTACCTCCCTCGCTCGGAGATAAAGGCTACCGGAACATTCATCAATTCTACCACAATAATCAAATACAGCATTTGGTTCCATTATCACAATATATCACTATCATTTCACATATATCATCACATGTAAGGATCCACTATCCACGATATACATAATCAAAGGTGTAACACGTTTTACCGTCCGAAGCCCGTACGTCTCACCTTTCCTGATTTTCCTACAAAATCAGGAACCTTAACACATAATACATGAAGTGCTAGACATCACCATTAATGACATCCCATCGCATTCTACACGATTCCTGCAATTACAATGATTAGCAACACCACTTTTCATATCATAAAAGTACATAAACAACTAGTTGTGACATACAACATTAATGTCATCATGCATAAATATGTGCTATCAATAACTTCCTAGGCCCTTAACAGCCCCAAAGAGCAACCACTGCTCTGATACCACTAATGTAAGGCCCCAACACTTAAACTCGTCCTTAGTTCATTTATAACGCCGTATGTGTATAAATTTATCATTTTTCTTTTCATTCTTTAAAAAGAATCATTATATGTTTCCCATAATCCCATGACATAAATAATGTTCAACATTATAAGTTCATCTCTACCAACAAATAGTCTCAAAGATTTCGCGCATTACCATCCCCATTACACCATTTTTTATATTGTGGGTTTTTATAAAAATTTGGGCAGAGTCTCCCCATAAATTGAGCTATCCCAAAATAATACACATCACCAATATAATTCCCAGCCAGGGAAAAACACAATACTTAAAAGAAAACAAGACTCTAAATAAGTTCCCAGCCAGGGAAAACACCATACTAGGAAGACATCAGAAGTGGGCTTCAACACCCTTATACAGTCCATATACATGCTTCCAATTGCTCACATACGAGCAACAAATAAATGAATATCATCTAACTGAATAAATAGCGTATCATATTTACCCACTCTCATATACGCTTTTGTTTCTGGAAGCGGCATGATCCAACAAAACTTGAACCAATATTCCAAAGTAGTTTAGTACCTGTTGTACCTGTTTCAACAGAAACAGCCCCCACACGGGTGAGCATCCTCTGTCACGATACTCATATTCATAACAATGCATAACAATTATAATTAATTCATAATCTAACAATTTAAGATTATTTAAAATCCATAAAAATGTACTCCCTGTACAGTTCTGGATCCGTATAGCTTCCACTAGCTGTTCCTGTTTCAGTCTCACATGCTTTCATAAACATCAAGTTCAATATCGTTAATCACAACATGAAACTCATCAATGCAATAAATTCAATATAATCACAATTCATCATTTATGCTCAATCATAACGAGTCTCAGTATCGAAGGCAACTCTGCCTGTACGTTAATCTCATTCTCAACCATTTCTCATATCGATTATGCCAAATGCATCAATGTTCAACTCGTATACCCGGATCACGTACCTCTACGTATCCACCATTTCACGTATATTAAACTCAACTACCAGACTCAATCACTTAGCCTCAAACATCACATTCAAAATACATGTATACATGAATATATAAATACTGAGTATACCTGCTCGTACGTCACCACGTACCTTATAGTAGACAACATGAACAAGCTATCATCAACGCCCAAAGTCTCGTGTAGTGTCTATAACGAATATCAATTCAATATTAGCTCATATTCAAAGTAAATAATTTCATTAAACACTCTTTATTTTCATGCTTCATAGCTTACACACACAAGCCAATAATCCTCCATTTAATCGAGTTATCTACCAACTCAACTATATAGTACGTAAATCCCCATTATTCGATAGACATAAGTTTAGTTCATTATTCAATAAATTCCCAAATATTCATAGCTCTCATTTAAATACCAATGACACTTTAGTGGTGAAGTCAAAAAAATCTACTCTTTCCAAATTTCGTAAAAGATCATTTTGTTTCAAACATTACACTTGCCTCATCAGTTCCAAGCTCATATTTGACATCACACATACTTCAATCAATGAAGAAATCACTAAACAAGGAGTAATATTTTTGAATAACAACACCTCAACCAACAACTATCAATTACAAGAGTAAGCAACTAAGCAAGAACCAACAGCAGATTCAAGTCCCAGCCATGGTTCGCATTACACACCAGCAAGCTTGATCGAAGAATAGCAAGAATTCCAAGCCTAATTTTTCAATATCACAACAGCAAGGTTTTGATTCATAACATGCAGCAAAATAAAATAATAATAGAACCAATATTAGAGCCGAGCAGCATCCTAATATTAGCAGCAAAGTTTCAAGAAAATAGTAGCAAACTTTCTCCTAACAATAGCAAGATTCTAATCCTGAAATAGCATGAAACGAGCCTTAAAACAACAAAAAAAACTCAACTCAAAACAGCAAGAATTCGAACCAAAATAACAGGGCAATCAACATCATAATTTCGACCAACAATATATAAATTTCGATCCAACAACAGCCAGATTTAAACCAAAATATTCAGCAAATTCGAACCCAATTCAGCATTAAAATTTCGAAACAATGCAGTAAATTTTCTGAACCAAATCTGTAAAAAAACATCAGCTTTTCGACCCTAAAGGCAGTATAAAACTCGTCCAAAACAGAGTAGGAAAACTGGGTATACATCGAACCTTCAACACAATAAATCCAAGTAAGAGAAAGGCTTAGGTGCAAGAAAACATTACTCACCCAAATCAGCTTCAAAATCGTCCAGAATCTTAAGCTTCGATCGATACTTGGCTGGCTAAAATGGCTGGACGAAAATGAAGGGATGGTGGAGGAGTAGAGGCGTGAAGATGAGATGAGGAGGTAGGGTTCCTTGTATAATTTTATCCCAATACTATATTAAATCTCATCCTTTCAATTATTTCATCTCCACCCTTAATTTAAACATTTATAACTCCCATTCAAATAATTAGTTCCAAATTAAATCAACCAATTTATTATTACAAGAAAACCCCGCTTGAATTTAATTTACGATACATGTTTGACCCGGAATTATTTATCTCAACTCCGCTCCAATATCCGATACTCAAAATTAAATTCTGACACGTCATATAAATATCATAATTAAATCAATTTAACAAATAATAATTATTCCGGACATCACAAGAACCAGAGTTGGGGTTGATATGCTGAGCTGTAAGGAGTGCTACAGGATTAGCATGTTAGAGAAATTTTTTTGTATAGCTTCTACTGAGTAGAGTAAGACTATAATGTAGTACCTTAGTAGGAATTGTGTTATTCCTTTTGAAACATTTTGGTACTGTAATCTCTAAAGCTCAGGTTAATCAACACAATACGTTACTCTGATATATTCACATGAATGTTTAGTTCTCTAAATTGCACCTTAGTAACTTGATGTGATAACGGGGTCTCACAGGGAGAGTCCCTTACCTCTTGAAGACTCCAAATCTTGATAAAAATCACACAAACTTAAGTTTTGTGGAGTTTCCTCCTTGCTCCCTTGAACAATTTCGAAAATGTGGAGTGGTTTGGGTTGAGGATGGGTTGGGGGGTTTTAAAAGAGTAAAGGTGAAATGGGGTTAAAATGATGGGTGAAGGGTTAAAAAGAAGGGGTTAGGGGATTAATTTAAAATCACACCCCAAACTTATCATGATTCATAAAATACTTCTTCATGGCATTTTACAAGAATTTAGTAAAATGCAACATACTTCCTCTAAATTCACATCTTCCTCATATATAGTGATCAACACAATTAAATCATGTTAACATCTTATTACCCATCATATAAATCAATTATCACATGATTCATCATATAAAAATAATTAATGCCTTAATCGCAATTAATTAATTTCGGGGCATCACAAAGCAGGCTAAGGGTCGGGTTGAAACTGGGAGCTGGATGAGGCATTAAAGAAGACAGAATACAGGGATTTTTGGATAGTCTCTACTCTAGGAGTAGTATAATGCTATATCTTTAACATTCATGATTGGGAATGTAATTAAATAACTGTTGAAGTTTTATTTTGGCCTGTAATTTTATTGAGCTCACGTAACAACCGGAACCCTAAGATGTCTTTAATTCATGTTTAGCTCTATTTATGTCTTGATTACACTGTTAAGGTAGAGAGGCCTTACACAGTTACTACCTGGGGAACTAAGTTTGGCTCAGTTTCTGACATACCGACCCCCGATGTTCGAAGGAACTGAGACAGGGGAACTGGCCGAGGAGTGGTTAGAAAGGATGGAACAGATATTTGTGGTAGCTCCATGTGAGAAGTCAGCATGGATAAGGTTAGCGGAATTCCAACTGGCCAAGAAGGCATTGATGTGGTGGAAGACCACAGTGGTAGAGCAAGAGGCTCAGGGACAGGAAATAAATTGGAAGATGTTTCGAACTCGGTTTCTGACCCGCTATTTTTCAGCTGCTGTACGACAGGCTAAGGAGGATGAGTTTACTAGCCTTAAGCAAGGTAACATGCCTGTGTCAGATTATGCTCTACATTACTGTTCTTTGCTCAGATATGTGCCCCACGTCGCTTCAAACACTCAAGCAAAGATGAGGCACTTCATGAAAGGCTTGAGGCATGAACTGTATGACAGGGTGGTCACTTATGGCCCTGCTTGCTTTGACGACGCCCTTTCACGGGCTGAGCTAGCCGAACTGGGAGTTGGTGCGTATCCTGATGCAGTGCCACCTCCAGCACCCCCTCAGAAATCTACTTCTGATAATTTGAAGCCGAGGGGTGATTAGTTCAAGCCAAGGGGGAACACATCAGCTTCGAGGTTCAGTGGTAAGAGGCCCGAGAATCGTTGGAAAGGAAACCGTAGGAATGACGCCCCGTCAGGAAGAGGATAGTCTCAGGGAGGCAGATTTGGGAAGGTCCAGTGCTCTCTTTGTGGGCAACCACATTCGATGAAAGACTGCATAGGTTGTTACGTATGTGGCAATAAGGGCCACTTTGCTTGGCAATGTCCCAATCGGGAGGGACAACAGAACTTTGCTGGGAGGCCTGCGGACAGAGCAGTGCAGCACAGGCCACCGTTTGTACCGAGGCAGTATGGAGGTCAGCCTATGGGGCCACCTCAGGGGCAAGTTTATGCATTGAGAAGGGAGCAGGCTACAACGGCTCCGAAGGAAGTGATAGCGGTACGTGTCTTTTATTTACGTACCATGCTTTTATATTGATAGACACAGGTGCGTCACACTCTTTTGTGTCGACAAGTTTTGTGGAAAGGCACAACATATGCACTTCTCTGTCGCCCATGCCTCTTGTAGTCTCGACACCCGCTGGAAGAAGTTTGATTGCTGATCGGATTGTCTATGACGGCCTCATTTATTTTGACGGTAAGGAGCTAAGGTCAGATTTGATTGTTCTGGGAATGTCAGACTTCGATTGCATTATGGGCATCGATATGCTGAACACGTATCAGGCAGTTGTGAACTGCAGGCAGAGGACTGTCCGGTTCAGGTCTGATATGGGAGTCCAGTGGACATTCTACGGGGATGCTTCCCGTTCAAAGATCTCGTTGATATCTGCTGTCAAGATGGCACAATTGTTGTAACGGGGCCATATAGGATATCTCATCTATGCTGTTGATATTACTGAAAAGATGGAAGAATTAAAGGTCGAGGATGCGCCCGTAGTGGCGGAGTTTCTTGATGTCTTTCCGGAAGAGATTCCCGGATTTCCACTGATGAGAGAGGTCGAGTTTGGGATTGAGTTATGATAGGCTTAGATTTTAAGTGTTTTTAGCTGTAATTTCTTTCCGTTTTTCGTACTTTTTCCTGGATGAAATTATGTTTTTTGGTATTTATTTGCTTGTTTCAGGAAAATAGGTCGGAAATGGAAGAAGTGAGCTAAAATGAAGAAAACGGGTGACATCGAGGCAAAAAAGAGAAAAAATGAAGATTTCAGATTTTCAAGGCACCGATCGATCGAGATTTATTTCTCGATCGAGATTTATTTCTCGATCGAGATTTATTTCTCGATCGATCGATCCGGGCAGAGAGTTCAGCAGCAAATTTATCGAAGTGTCGATCGATCGGAACAAAATCTCGATCGATCGATCGATCGAGGCAAAAAGTTTTAAAGGCTGAAGTGAACAGTGCACTGATCGATCGAAAAATCTTTTCGATCGATCTATACTCGATTTTCTGCAAATCTTATTTTCCAAATTTAACTTGATTCTCGGTGGTTTAAAGAAGGAATCTTTTCCATATCATAAGATATCATATCAGGGAGGGAATAGAGCCGATTTTTATCACCCTACAACCCTAGTAGCCGACGAAGACTAGAAGAATCCGGGGAAAAGCCATTTTCCTCCGTTCTTCGTCCAAGCTTGAGCGAGCCATTTCCGGAGTGTAAGGAAGGAGCAAGAGAAGAGATTACGGTGCAACGCATGGATTCGTTCTAGCATTTATCGTATTTCTAAACTCGGATTTATTTGATTTTCATTTTCATTGGATGTTTTTGAGGTTGAGAAACAATTAAACGTCTTATTGATTTGTTTTGAATTGAATTGAGTTTATTTTATCGAGTTTGAGTAAAATTGTGTTTCATTTATTGATTCGAATGTGTTTGAGTGGATTGATTACTTATTGTTCATGAATTAAATGCTTATTAAGATCAAAGTCTAGCTAACTTTGATTGAATTTTGTGAGTTATAACCGAGATCGAGAGATAACGTTATAATACACTACAGTAATTCATGATGTATGTTTAAGATTGAGATCGAGAGATAAAATCACATACGTGAGCACTTTGAATCGAGAGATTTAGAGTAACGAGGTTTTGAAGATTTATGCAATATCGGATTAGTAAATAAGTGAACGAGAGTTACTTGTTCTATTTTGATATTAGTTTCTTTACAGCTCGAGAGTGTGTATTGAATAATAACGAAAACCTTTCACCTTAAGAATCAATTGTTTGGTAATTGCCTACTCAAACGAATCATTGAAGATAACATAGTTGAACAAAGATCTAGATAAATTTCTCGAGCGAATTTCCTTTGCATATCCAGAAGCCATTTATTTTCTATTTTTGTTCTTTAGTTCTAAGTTTACATTAGTTAATCTCCCCACTTTAATCGTAGGCTAAATATAATTTTTCTAGTTTTATTTGGTACTTATACGTTAATCCATGTGGATTCGACAACCCTTACTTTCATTTAACTATACTAAAACTTGACAACCGTGCACTTGCGGTATAGAATCGCGTTACACTCTGAATTCTTTTGTTTAAAAATATCGCGATCATGTTTTTGGCGCCGTTACCGGGGACTAATCTGTATAATATCATACGAGATTAGTTAATTGTAATTTAGCCAATTTGTATTATTTCGTTTTTGTTTTTGTTTTTCTTTTTCGTTAGTTGATTTTTGTTATTGATTTTTTTTGTATTTTTGTTGTTGTCTCCTTTTGTCTGATCCAGTACAGGAACCATTTCTCTAGTGCATGTTCAGAAGAGAGGAGCCGATTCTCGAGCCTTTTGATCCTGAAATAGAGTGAACTTTACTTAGAAGACTACGAGAAGCTTGAGCAATGGCCGACAATAACGATGCACAGAACCCGAGATCGATGATGGACTTTGCACAACCAGCGTTTCATGGATCTTTATCCAGTATTACTAGGCCGACAATCCAGGCAAATAATTTCGAGATCAAGCCTGCTATTATCCAAATGATACAGCACTCTGTAATGTTTGGGGGAGCTGCCACGGATGATCCAAACACTCACATCTTGTGATGTCCGGAGATTAATGGTATTAATCCCGGTGTAGTAATAATCCTTGATGGGTTTTTGATTGTGGCAATTAGGAATTAATTGCGGTTTTGCGTCTCCCGAGGTTGTCAAATCGGGCATTTGGGATCGTTGAACCCAAAGGTTGAGATTGTATTCCCATTTTGGTAGAAAACCTATGAGTTGGTTTTTTTAGTGGGACTTGGTGTCCGGGGTGCCTTATGTTGGGGCCAGTCTGGGGATTTGATGTTGGAGAGAGAGTTTTTGAAAACAGATGATTTTTAATGAATCATGATGTATTTGTGGGGGTATTGGTATTTTGGGGCATTTTTGCTATATATACCAAGTGGACTCGGTATTCCGTCATTTGGCACGGAATCTTCCCCTCTCTTCCCTCTCTCATCGCCCAAACCCTTCCCCCCTTTTCCGTTTTCTTCCTTGGAGGAGAAATCGTGGATAGCTTGGCACGGAGGCCGGTTTTCTCGGAGATAATCAGGTATTAATCTTCCCCTCGTCATTGGCTTCGATTTGATAGTAGTATGGTAGCTTTTGGTTGGCTATGGGTTTTGGGAAGTTCTGGTTGAAAATCAAAATGTTGGTTTTAAGTGTTTTTATTGAGCTTAATTCGTGTATTTGTGGTGTTAAGGGAGTTTGGGGTGTTGGTTTTGAGTTTGGGTATGAAAAACACCATGGAAGCTTGAATTTTTCGGAAAATTGCAGGGTGGCGATCGATCGCCGAGGTGGGGCGATCGATCGCGACGAGCAGCTGCTAAAAATCGAAGATGATGAACATTGCAGGCGATCGATCGCGAGCATGTTGGCGATCGATCGCGAAGGGTGGTGATCGATCGCGAGAAGGCGATTTTGGCCACTGGCTGGAGGCGATCGATCGCGACGTTAGGGGCGATCGATCGCCGCTTGCAGGATGTTGTTTTTTAAAAAAATTTGGAAATGTTGGGATTTTGGAACCGAGGTTTAAAGGGGCCGTTTCCGGGGCAATGTCTACATTCTATTGGGAATGCTACACTTTTTAAATGGATTGGTTGGAGCCAAAGTTTAATAAAACGGAATTCTCGGTTGAGTTCTTGGCTATCTTTTAAGCTTGTAATATGATCTATTTTGGGTATTATGCATGCTTAGCCGGGGGGCTTTTATTTTTGTCATCGTCATTGGGTAGACGATAGGTTTGGAAATTGTGAACGTGCTTGGGCACGTGATTGCATGCCTGTGTTTAATTGGGAGTTATTTGCATGTTAGCACTTAACTCATCGGGTCGTGGGACTCAGGCAAGGTTGGACTCAAACTACGGAATCGTAAGGTACGTATGACGTACGAGCATAGCTATTATAGTGTTGCAACTGTGAAATGCATGGTGTGTGATAATTGTATTAAACGGGTATTGGAACATATGGTGTGTGGTAATTACATTATATGGACATTGAAATATGTGGCATGTGGTAATTGCATCGGATAGGTATGGAAATGCATGGTGCATGATAATTACTATAAATGGATAACGATATCCATGGTAAATGGTATTTGCGTCAAATGGTTATACATTGGGAACCATACGGTGCCTCTTTTGAGCGAGCAATGATTTGGGATGCCGTCGCCGTTGTGCGACCATCGGTTATGACGCCGCTATTGTTGAGCGTGCGCGAGGTTTAGAATGCCGGTATTGTGGAGCGAGCAATGAAATAGGAACATGGAATCATTGAATTGATTTATGTGATATTTATGGCCTTCTATATAATGATTCTATTATATTGATTATGGAACTGGCATAACAGAACGGTATTAGTTAATCTATGTGGCGATTAACTGGCTTTGAGAATTTGATGAGTTTGGTTATTTTGAGAACAGGGACAATGCAGGGGATCCCGGATGAGGGTGTTACCATCCAGGGAGTATCATTTAAATTATGGCATTTACATTCTGTAAATTATGAATTGCAATATTATGATTATTGGATTGGTGGTATTGGTATGCTCACCCCGGGTGGGGGCTGTCTCTATTGGGGCAGGTAACACAGGTGCAACAGTAGCTTTGGAGTTGAGCTCGGGCTGTTGATAGAGGTACTTCCAGGATCGAGGTACCAGAGCTGGTTGAATAAGTACACAGATCCGGTGTTGAGATCGAGTTGTGCTTGGGAGGTGCTTCCAGGATTGAAGTACCAGTAACGGTATCCGGTAGAGTGTTTTATACATCAGATACACGCTTATTCATTGGGTGCTCTTATGTGAGTACATTTTTACGTGTATATGGAATGTATAAATGGACTACGGTTTCTCTCTGTTCATTTATGGTTTGCATGCAATTAAATGTGGAATTTCTAAATGAACTGAGAGCATGTTAGTGTATTATGAGGGTGCATGTCATATATGTAATCTTGGTTGGTGGGATTTGCATATTATGTGGATTGAATGCAAGAAATTTTATGGATCACTAATATGGTGTAGCACTTGCATATGGCTTTTCCCCATGATAGTATGATTATATGCGCTAATGGTATGGATTAATACACTAATAACGGGTTAAGGGCACGGGGGTCCTTACACATCTCCAACTTCTTGGAGATCTGTGACACGTTTAAAACATAATGGCGTCTCCGACGACGCCATCAGGTTAAGGCTCTTCCTTTTTCATTGAGAGACAAAGCTAAATCCTGGTTGAATTCATTACCTGCAGGATCAATTACAACATGGGAAGGGATGACAAAAGCTTTCTTATCAAAGTACTTTCCTCCCTCCAAGACGGCAAAGATGCGGAACGATATCACTACATTCGGGCAATATGATCCCGAGAGTTTATACGAAGCGTGGGATCGTTTCAAAGATTTATTGAGGAGATGCCCACATCACGGTCTACCCATCTGGCTGCAGGTACAGACTTTTTACAATGGTTTGTTTTCTGCAAACCAATCTATGATAGATGCAGCATCTGGGTGATCGATCATGCGGAAGACACCGGAAGAAGCGTATGACTTATTGGAGAAATGGCGTCCAATAGCTATCAGTGGCAATCGGAAAGGAACACGCCACAGAAACCAATGGGATTCCATCAAGTGGTTGAGATTACTGCGATTTCGGCTCAGAAGCTATGAACCGGAAGATAGATAGCATGGGTGCAGCAGCGATGCAAGCACAAACTATCTTCTGTGATTATGTGGAGGCGGTCATCCGAGCATTGAGTGCCAAGCAGGTAACCAATTTAACCAATTACTGAAGCTGTGAATTTCATAGGGAACAGGCAGCAGGACAATCCATATTCGAACTCATACAACCCGGGGTGGAGGAACCACCCAAATCTGAGGTGGTCAAACCAAGAGAATGTGTTGAATCCACAACCACAGTCGGGGTTCACACAAAACCCGAGTATGGAGGAGCTGATGGCAATGATTTCGTCAACTGAGGTGAGGATGCAGAATCAGGATGCATCGATTAAGAACCTGGAAGTGCAGATAGGGCAGCTGGCCACGTTGATTTCTGGAAGGACGCAAGGTACACTCCCGAGTGATTCTGTGAAGAATCCAAAGGAGCAGTCAAGTTAACAGACGAGGAGGTAACAGTCCAACTTGGGACTATAAATTAAGAACTTTCTTTTCTTTCCTCGAGTTTTCGTTTTTAGTTCTTCATTTTAGTTTGGTTGTTTTTTCTAGTTTGTTTTTGGATGTTCCGAGAATGAATCCGTGAAAATTTGTGCAGGTGTAAAAGCAAGAAAGACGTAGGCGAAGCAACCCGAGAGGAAAATTTCTTTTGAAAAATTGGATTTTGGTATTTTGGTGCTGGCGATCGATCGAGACAAAATCTCGATCGATCGCCCGGAAATTTTAAAGACCAAGAGGTTCACTGCCTCGATCGATCGATCGAAGAATATTCTCGATCGATCGAGAGAAAATTTTGAAAAATAAAGGGGCACCGACGCAACATTCTGCACAACACATCAAACTTTTTCCTCTCCTCTCCAACGCATAATCAAATCGCCTCTTCCAATCTCTCATCCATATTCTCTCCAATTTTCAAATTACTTCAAATCTTTGAAGTAAGAATTGTTTCTGATGAGATTTTTATTGCAGATCTGAAGTATTGCAAGCTGAATTGGGTAGAATTTGTGATGACCTGGGATTATAGATGTTAATTCCGGAGTATTAATGACCCATAAAGTTGTTTTTACGTAGCGATTGGAATTTAATCGCGGTGTTGGGCCTCTCGAGCTCGTCTATTTGAGTAGTTGGGATCGTTGGATCCTGAGATTGAGATAGTATTCTCATTTGGGTGAAAAACCTATGAGTTGGGTTTTTAGTGTGACTCGGGATCTGGGGTGCTTTGTGTGGGCACCGGTAGGGGGTTTTGGAGTTAGAGAGAGAATTTTTGAAAACAGATGATTTTTAATGAATCATGATGTATTTGTGGGGCTTTTAGAATTTCGGGGTAATTTTGCTATATATACCAGTTGAACCCGAGATTTTAATTATTGAAAGCCATTTTAAGCCTTGCCCGTCTCTCTCTCTTCCCCCGTCTGTTTCCCGTCGCCCCAACCCCCGCGCGTAAAAGCGCCGCGCTCGCCGACGTCCGGCCACCATCCGGCGCGTCCGAACCGCCGCTAGCTTCGTCTCTCCGAGGCGCAACTTTCCACACCAAGAATTCGAAGTTTCGTCGCGATTTGCGTTCGGATTTTCCAGAATAGCGCAGAGGCCCAAATTCTAGGGTTCTTCCGATTTTGAGCGATTTCCTTCCGATTTTCGATTGGGTAACCTTCCTTACCCCTTTTTCATGCTTCTCACGTATTTCCCTGCTATTTTTGGGTTGATTTGGTTCGAATTTCTCGCTGTGTGCGTGAGATTGTGTTCGAATTTTGGGGGTTTTGGCAGGGGGTGATGATTCTTGTTATTGATCGATTATTACATGTTTTAGATGTATTATGGTGCTTAGTTTGGGTTCGAATTGTGATGTTAAGGGTTCGAAAATTGAAGGGTGTTCTTGAACAATTTTCGATAATGTCTCATTCGTTTTCCCTCCCTGCATGTGCCCTGCCCCGGGTCTTTTAAATGGTTAATTGTCGTGTGTTGACAATATTTTTGAGGGTTATGGATGTGCTTGAGCATGGGTTACATGTTCGTAAATAATTGTGAATTATTTATCGTGTTAGCACATCATTCCTCGGGGCATGGAACCCAAGCAAGGTTTGGCTTGGACTACGAGGATTTAAGGTATGTTTAGCGTACGAGCATGTCTTTAATTTATATCTTTGCAAGTGTGATGCATGATATAATATATATAGGTGACAACCTATAGGATAAGGGAAATGAAACTTGATTTTGTTATTTGTTTAACGTGAAGAAATACATGTTGCCGCTATGAAGCGAGCAAAATGATGAGATGTGGCATTTGACTAGATATCCAAGATATCTATATTCCATTCCCTATTATTATGAATAGGAACAGAGACGTAAGTTAATCAAGGAGTTGATTAATTGGTAATGGAAGTTAAGGAAATCTCTACATGATATCTAGAATTACGATAATTCTTTGATAAAGAAATTGTAATGAGATGTTGTTAATTTGAAACTGGCTAGGGTTAGCCAATGTGATGATTAACTGCATATTCAGGATTTGATGATTTATCTGTTTTGAGAACAGGGATATTACAGGGGTACGCTAGGATGAGGATGATACCATCCAGGAAGTGTCACATATGTTCCACAATATTTACATTTTTGTAAATTATGTATTATGTCATTATGATTATGAAATTGTGGAATTGGTATGCTCATCCCGTGTGGGGGCTGTCTCTGTTGGGACAGGTGAACAGGTACATCAATGGTTTTGGAGCTGAGCTCGAGCTGTTGATTGGAGGTACTCCCAGGATCGTGGTACCAGGGCTTGATGGAGCACGGTATCGAATATTGTACTTATATACACCTGAGAATTATATACACATTTATGATGCTCGCATTTGAGCACGATTATACTTGTATATGGGTTGTATATAAAGGCATGAGCCTTTCTCTCTTTCATTCTATATTGCATGCAATTAGTGGTAGAATTGCTAAATGATATGAGAGGCATTGGTGTATTATGTGGGTGTTGAAACCCACTTTTGTGTCTTATTGTGTGGTGTCTTCCCTGGCTGGGAATTTACTTAGTGTTGCTGTATTCTGTTGAGTATTGTGTTTTCCCTGGCCGGGAATTATATTATGTGATGTGCTTTTGTTTCGGGATAGCTCAATTTATGGGGAGACTCTGCCCAAATTTTTATAAAAGGCCACAATGTGAAAAGTGGCGTAAGGGGAATGGTAAAGGGCGAAATCTATGAGTCTACTCGTTGGTAGAGATGATCTTATAGCGTCGAACATTAAAGGAATTTTGTAATTGCCATTCTAGGGTAAAGTATCATCTGAGTTTCCCGATTGATTTTTACTAAAAGCATGCGCCACACATAGTGGATAATACACTAATGGAGGTTTAAGGGCTAGGGGTCCTTACATTAGTGGTATCAGAGCAGTGGTTGCTCATTGGGGCTGTTAAGGGCCTAGGAAGTTATTGATAGCACATATTTATGCATGATGGCATTAATGTTGTACGACATCTTGTTTATGTGCTTTTATGATATGAAAAGTGGTATTGCTAACCATTGTGGTTGCAGGAATCGTGTGGAACACGATAGAATGGCATGTCTAGCACTCTATATGTTACGTGCCAAGGAATTTGATTTTGGCAAGAAAATCAGGGAAAAGAAAGATATGATGTATTGTCTGAGGACAGACTGGGTAGACAACTGACAGTGGAATACTCCGTATGGTCTCAATTATTATTGAATATATTAATGCGTTCGTTCATGTTATGTTCAGGCAAGGAAAATACGTAAGCAACGTACGGGCATCCCAACGGTAACATGTATTATGTGTTTATTTGTTTTAACACAAGGTAAAGTAAGATATGCATAAGATAGTGCATGATGATATGATACATGTTGATACGCATCGTTTTGCTTATGTATGTTGTGAAATATAAGAGGTGTATTTCACGAGTCAATGTTATCCTAGTGAGGATTTTAATGCTTACGCTAATTTCCATAAGAAGCGAGGAAGAATTCCGCTTACGTGGATTTCCATAAGAAGCGAGGAAGAATTCCGCTTACGTGGAGAAGTAAGAAGCATTGAAATACACTAATGATAAATGACTCAATTCCATAAGAAGCGAGGAAGAATTCCGCTTACGTGGATTTCCATAAGAAGCGAGGAAAAATTCAGCTTACGTGGATTTCCATAAGAAGCAAGGAAGGATTCCGCTTACATGGATTCCCATAAGAAGCGAGGAATAATTCCGCTTACGTGGATTTCCATAAGAAGCAAGGAAGGATTCCGCTTACGTGGATTTCCATAAGAAGCGAGGAAGAATTCCGCTTACGTGGATTTCCATAAGAAGCAATGAAGAATTCCGCTTACGTGGAGAAGTAAGAAGGAACCATAATTTCATATGTTGAGTATTTATGAGTTATGGTTGTATTTATGATTTATGCATTTATGTTTGCATTCATATTATGTTGCATACGATGTTATTATGTGGTAAGATGCCACGGGGTAAGATGCCCATATGGTAAGAGGCCATACGATATTATTATGTGGTAAGATGCCACGGGGTAAGATGCCCATATGGTAAGAGGCCATAAAATATTATTATGTGGTAATATGCCACGGGGTAAGATGCCCATATGGTAAGAGGCCATACGATATTATTATGTGGTAGGATGCCATAAGATACCATATGATGCTATGATGTTAATCAATTACATTAAGATCTAACGATTACGTGCATGAATATTTGAAACAGGGACAATAAAAGTGGGTTAATGTGTTTAACCAGGAAGTATACTTAATTAAGATTCATGCATTTCATTATTTATGTACATTTTCTATGATGATTGGCGATGGTTTATGCCGCCGGACACGGATGATAGCGGTGATGTATTCCGCTGTGTCGATTGATGATGTTTCATCTCTTTATGATGATTGGCGATGGTTTATGCCGCCGGACACGGATGATAGCGGTGATGTATTCCGCTGTGTCGATTGATGATGTTTCATCTCTTTATGATGATTGGCGATGGTTTATGCCGCCGGACACGGATGATAGCGGTGATGTATTCCGCTGTGTCGATGATGATGATGATTCATTTCATTATGATGACACGGATGAGCGATGGTTCATTCCGCTGTGTCAATGATGATGACTCATTCTTCTATGAGGATTGGGGACGATTCGTGCCGCCAGATATGTTGAAAGCGATGCCTCGTTCCGCTATTATGTGGACGATGATTCATGCTCAGGTATATAGCGAGGTTTCATGCCACTTATTATATGACGAGGTATCATGCCGTCGATTCTATAGCGATGGATTGTGCCACTATGTACTCAGCACAGGATTATGCCGCCTTCGAGCGATGAGTGCTGATTACGCACTATTATCGAGCGACGGAGACAGGTATGCCGCTATCTTGTTAGCGATGAGGTATGGGATATTGCTATTCTATTAGCATTATTGTAGCTGGCATACGTTGATGTACATGGACCGTCACTGAGTTGACTGGGTTGTTTAAATGTCATTGTTGACATGTATCGTCACTAGTTGACGATGCCTTAGATGCCATGAGTGGGCATGTGTCGTCACGGGATGACGATGCCGATGGTGTAGGCGATGTCTTTTTAGACGTGCATCATCATTACGATGAACAATGCGTTGAGTATACGTATTCAGTTGTATGCCTTGGGTGCCAGTGCCGAGCAGAAGGTGGTGTCTACGTCACCGGTCGACGTGACCCTTATACCGAGCGGGTTGCTCGAGGAATGGATGGACGCGCTGTACATGTGATTGTACCGCAGCATATGTTTGAGGTGATCATATTATAAGTGGTGATACCCTTGGGGTATGCTCGTTGGAATGGCTTTTTGGCCATGTTTTTGACGACAGGAGTAATCATGGAGGAAATTACTCGCTTTCTGTCGATATGACATGTGGTAGACATGGTCACACCACCCTTGAAGGTGTAGAATGGGTCCTAAAGGATTAGGATCAGGTTACGTTAAGTACATAGGGACACTGGAGTGTCCAGGGTGTATCGGCATTAGAGGAACGTTTGGTACAGACCCACTACTCTATTGATTTTTCTTCCCACGGTATGGTGTGCCGTGCGGAAACGTCCGTCTTGTTGGTAGGTTTGAGGTAAACCTAAAGAGGCAGAGACTAGTTTGTCTGTCGCGTGTGTGCAGCACCATGATGGGCTTGCTAGAGCCGTTATACTGCTCGTTGGAACCAAGTTTGGCAAATCATAAGGTGATACGATGTGGATAGTGGTGGACTCTAGTAGTCACCACGTCATTTGAAGTTGAGGTTGTGTATGCCTCACTGAAACGTGTATACGTTTATGTTTAATCTTGGTGAGACTTGTCTGGGACAGCTCATAATGTTGGAGTGCCAACAAGAGAGTCATCAAGTCGTTGTTGACTCGATCTGGGGAATCCGTGTATTTGGGATGCAATGGGTGTTATTGTATCCAGTTTTTCCGAACGGTGGTTCGAGACTAGTGGATCTCGAGTTCGATGGCACTTCCCTTGTGAGGAAGGAGGTAGTATTATAACAATAGGGAATCTTTGAAAGATTCAGTAAGTTAATGCATGTGGTGTTGATTTTGGGAATCATACCGCGTGTTGTTAATCGTCGATTTTCATCCTCCACTGAGTAGGGAATGACTCAGAATTGACAGTTGTGTTGGGGGCTTAGGGGTATGTTGTAGATACCCGAGCCAAGTGCATTGAGTATGCATGTGATGTCAGTGCTTAGGCAGGTATACCGGTGAGTATACGGATGCCAATTATTGATTTCCTTTTGTCAAGCATAGAGTTATGCTATTTTTGGATGGTTAAATCTCTGATGAGAGATATGGAACACCTTGAGATTGGGAATCTCCATGACACGATAATTATGAGGAATAATCGTGAAGTTAGTTGACTCCCTTTGAGGAAGGATTATCTTGTGTAGGTTAAGGTATTTCCTTGTTGGTGTTTTCCTCCGAGTTATGCGATAGCCTTCCCAAGTTTGGATTGTTAAATCCTAGGATTATCAAGGGATGGCAGGAATTCTGATTTGTTGGGTGTCGCTGTCGACACAAGCGTTGAGGATGCAATGGGTTTATTGCATGTCCTTTCAGAATTTGAAACTCTGTGGAGTCTCGATTGTTTATTTATGATCAGGATGTGGTTTTTGGAACATCCGGAGGTGGACATCTTCTGAGATGTCTTTTGTATGAATCTGTGGCCGTGAGTTGCCCAAATTGAGTTGCAATGATGCGACTGCTCCTTCGATGGAGGAGGTTTGAAAGTGGAAACCAGGTTTGGTATGTGTACACCGTGGTATACTAATGTTTCCCCCGTAACGATGTATGTTAGACATCGTGAGTCATGATAGAGATGTCATTGAATGATATCTACGATGGAATAGGGAGCGATTCGAATCCTCGCAGTTTCAGTTGACTAACTACTTTTGGATTATTAGCGTTGAGTTGTGCTGACGCTCTTTGACGTTATGATAGATTTGGAAGTCTATTCCACTCCAGAGTTTGACACGAGGTCAACGTTCCCACGGTTGGGGTGTCATTCATGATGCGTTCTTACTAGTTGTATTAGAACTAAGGATGACTGTCCGATCTACAGTCGTAAGTATTGGTGTGCTGAACAGGGATTATAGGTGTTAATCCCGTAGTGTTAATAATCCCTAAAGTGGTTTTACGTGGCGATTTGGAGTTTAATCGAGGTGTTGGGGCTTCTGGGCTCGTTTATTTGGGTAGTTGGGATCGTTGGATCCAGAGGTTGAGATTGTATTCTCATTTGGGTGAAAAACCTAAGAGTTGGGTTTTTGATGTGTCTCGGGATCTCGGGTGCTGTGTGAGCACCGGTAGGAGGTTTTGGAGTTAGAGAGAGTTTTTGAAAACAGATGATTTTTAATGAATCATGATGTATTTGTGGGGCTATTAGTTTTTTGTGGTATTTTTGCTATAAATACCAAATGAACCCGAGATTTTAAAATTAAAATCATTTCAGCCCCAATTTTTCCTCCCTCTCTCCCGCGGCGCCCATTTCCGTCTGGACTAGCACCGCGGCTTCAGGCCGTGCGCCCGCCGCCGTCCAGCCGCCGTTCGGCGCGTGCGACCTGTCACCGGCTTCGTCTCGTCGAGGCGCAGCTATCCCCTCCGTCAATTCGAAGTTTCGTCGCGTTTTGAAGTCGGATTTTGGCTGAATGCGTCGATCCCCAAAAGCTAGGGTTCATCGATTTCGAACGTTTTACTTCCGATTTTTGATTGGGTAACCTCCCTTACCCCTTTTTCGTCATTTTCGTGTATTTCCCTGCCATTATTGTGTTCGAATTTAAAGAATTATAAGGGTTCGAATTTAAGGGCTTGTTTGGGTTCGAATTTAAGGGTTTTGAGTTCGAAAATTGGGGGGTTTTTGGCAAGGGGTGTTGATTCTTGCTTTGATGGTTTAATTCACATTTTAGATGAATTATGGTGTTTAATTTGGGTTCGATTTGTGAGATAAGGGTTCGAAAATTTGTAGGGTATCCTTGAACAATTTTCGTTGTTGTCTCATTCGTTCCCCTCCCTGCATGTACCCTGCCCCGGGTCTTTTAAGAGGTTAATTGTCGTGTGTTGACAATGTTTTGAGGGTTATGGGTGTGCTTGAGCATGGGTTGCATGTTCGTAAATAATTGTAAATTATTTACCGTGTTAGCACGTCGTTTCTCGGGGCATGGAACTCGAGCAAGGTTTGGCTCGGACTTCGGAGATTTAAGGTACGTGCGACGTACGAGCATTACTATATATGTGAAATGCATAAGGTGTTTTTGATTTCATTGAATATTGTGCGTATGGTTATATATATATGTTGATATAGCCAAGGAACGACCAAATCTTGATATCGCCGCTTGTAGCGTGCGTGACACTAGAGTAGGATAACTCTTACAAGATATAAGAGGTACTTGGTTTATATGACTATTGTAAGACATTTGAGATGTCTAGGTTCATAGAATCATGTATTCATTATAAGACATTTGAGATGTCTAGGTTCGTAGAATCAAGTATTCATTATAAGACATTTGAGATGTCTAGGTATAATGAAGGATTGGAAAAATAAATGCTAGGCATTTGAGCTATCTGTGATTGATAGCGAGGTTGTGAAATCAGTATAAGATATTGAGATATCTATATTTTTTTTGCATGTATAATGAATTTGGTATAACTATCTATTGATACTCGAGGATTAGGCATGCAATGGGTTAATCAATGTGTTGATTTACTGATTTATGAGATTTGATGAGTTTGATGATTGTGGGAACAGGGACAGTACACGGAATCCCGGATGAGGTTGCCATCCAAGGAGTATCATTTAAATTCATTAGTATTTACCTTTGTTGTAAATTATGAATTTCATTATTGTGATTATGGGATTTTGTGTATTGATATGCTCACCCCGTTGGGGGCTGTCTCTGTTGGGACAGGTGAACAGGTACATCGATGGCTGTGAAGCTGAGCTCGAGCTGTTGATTGGAGGTACTCCCAGGATCGTGGTACCAGGGCTTGATGGAGCACGGTATCGTATAGAGTACTTATATACACCTGAGGATTATATACATATTCATGATGCTCGCATGTGAGCACGATTATACTTGTATATGGATTGTATATAAAGGCATGAGCCTTTCTCTTATTCATTTGAGGTTGCATGCAATTAGAGGTAAAATTGCTAAATGATATGAGAGTCATTGGTGTATTATGTGGGTGTTGAAACCCACTTTTGTCGTCATATGTGTGGTGTCTTCCCTGGCTGGGAATTTACTTGTATTACTGCATTATGATGAGTATTATGTGTTCCCTGGCCGAGAATTATGTCATGTGTTGTGCCTTTTTTTTGGGATAGCTCTATTTATGGGGAGACTCTGCCCAAATTTTTATAAAAGTTCACAATGTGAAAAGTGGCACCAAGGGGTTGGTAAAGGGCAAGCATATGAGTCTTTTATTGTTAGGATGATGATCTTATAACATTGAGTACTAAAGGAAAATTTTGTAATTGACATTCAATGGTAATTTATCATCTGAGCTTCCCGATTGACTTTTATTGAAAGCATGTGCCACACATAGTGGTTAATACACTAATCAGGGGTTAAGGGCTAAGGGGGTCCTTACATTAGTGGTATCAGAGCAGTGGTTGCTCATTGGGGCTGTTAAGGGCCTAGGAAGTTATTGATAGCACATATTTATGCATGATGGCATTAATGTTGTATGACATAACAAATTGTTTATGTGCTATTACGATATGAAAAGTGGTATTGCTAACCATTGTGGTTGCAGGAATCGTGTGGAACACGATATGATGGCATTAATAGGGATGTCTGGCACTCCGTGTGTTATGTGCCAAGGAAGCTGGTTTTTAAGAAAATCAGGTAAAGGGATATTTCCGAGGTAACATGTACTTTATGTTGTCTTGTTGACACATGATGAATGCAATGTGGTGCATTAAGGTTATGATATATGTTATTGTGCATTGTTTTTGCATATGCATGTTGTGAAATATAAGAGGTGTATTTCACGAGTCAAGGTTATCTTAGTAAGGATTTTAATTGCTTACGCTAAGGTCCATTGGAAGCGAGGAAGAATTCCGCTTACATGGAGTAGCAAGAAGCATTAAAATGTACTAATGATAAGGGCTCAGGATTGAAATAAGGATTTAAGGAGGAAGGATGTCATGACATTTATTTGTGAAACCATACATTCTTATAATGTGTTTTTATTATGTATTGAATGTTTGATGCATAGCGTATATGGCTATTGCTGTTAACCCTGATGGTTGCAGGTTACAGGAAATATGGAGTACGAAAAGGAATGATGATTATACATATGTACGGGTATCCCAAGGGCAACATGTATTATGTGTTTAGTCATTTAACACAAGGTAAATCAAGGTATGCATAAGATAGTGCATTATGATATGATACATGTTGATACGCATCGTTTTGCATATGTATATTGTGAAATATAAAGTGAGGATTTCAATGCTTACACTAAGGTCCATATGAGCGAGGAAGAATTCCGCTTATATGGAGTAGTAAGAAGCATTGAAATGCACTATTGATATTTCACGAGTCCAGGTTATCCTAGTGAGGATTTCAATGCTTACGCTAAGGTCCATATGAAGCGAGGAAAAATTCCGCTTATGTGGAGTAGTAAGAAGCATTGAAATGCACTACTGATAAGTGACTCAATTCCATAAGAAGCGAGAATTCTGCTGACATGGATTCCATAGGAAGCGAGGAAAAATTCCGCTTACGTGGATTTCCATAAGGAGCAAGAATTCTGCTTACGTGGATTCCATAGGAAGCGAGGAAAAATTCCGCTTACATGGAAAAGGAAGGAGGAACCATAATTTCATGTGTCGATTTATATTCATTTCTCTATGAGGTCACGGTTTATAGCGATGGTTCATTCCGCTATATTGATTGGCGATGGATCATTCCGCCAGGTGTATTTATAGCGATGGTTCATTCCGCTATATTTATTGGCGATGGTTCATTCCGCCAGGTGTGTTTATAGCGATGGTTCATTCCGCTATATTGATTGGCGATGGTTCATTCCGCCAGGTGTATTGATAGGGCTGCCTCTTTCCGCTACTATGTGGACGATGATTCATGCTCAGGTATATAGCGAGGTTTCATGCCATTTATTATATGACGAGGTGTCATACCGTCGATTCTATAGCGAGGGATTGTGCCGCTATGTACTCAGCACAGGATTTTGCCGCCTTCGAGCGATGGGTGCTGATTACGCACTATTATTGAGCGACGGAGACAGGTATGACGCTATATTGTTAGCGATGAGGTATGAGATATTGCTATTCTATTAGCTTTATTGTAGCTGGCATGCGTTGATATACATGTTTTATTATGACTATTTTACTAGCATGATAGTGGATGACATACGCTGATGTACATGTATCGTCACTAGTTGGCAATGCCTTAGATGCCATGAGTTGGCATGTGTCGTCACAGGATGACGATGACGATGGTGTAGGAGATGTCTTATTAGACATGCATCATCGTTACGATGATCGATGCGTTGAGTATACGTATTCAGTGGTATGCCTTGGGTGCCAGTACCGAGCACAAGGTGGTGTGTGCGGCACCGATTGACGTGACCCTAATACCGAGCGGGTTGCTCGAGGAATGGTTGGATGCGCTGTACATGTGATTGTACCGCAGCTTACGTTTGGGGTGATCATATTACGAGTGGTGATACCCTTGAGGTATGCTCGTTGGAATGGCTTTTGGCCATGTGATTTGACGACAGGAGTAATCATGGAGGAAATTACTCGCTTTCTGTCAATGTGACATGTGGTAGACATGCTCACACCACCCATGAGGGTGTAGGATGAGTCCTAAGGGAGTAGGATCAGGTTATGTTAAGTACATAGGGACATTGGAGTGTCCAGGGTGTATCGACATTTGAGGATTGTTGGGTAAAGACCCACTACTCTATTGAGTTTCTTCCCATAGTATGATATACCATGTGGAAACGTCCGTCTTATTGGTAGGTTTGAGGTGAACCTAGAGAGGCAGCGACTAGTTTGTCTGCCGTGTGTGTGCAGCACCATGAGGGGCTTGCTAGAGCCGTTATACTGCTCGTTGGAACCAAGTTTGGCAAATCGTAAGGTGATACGATGTAGATTGTGGTGGACTCTAGTAGTCACCATGTCATTTGAGGTTGAGGTTGTGCATGCCTCACTGAAACGTGTATACGTTTATGTTTAATCTTGGTGAGACTTGTCTGGGACAGCTCAGGATGGTGGAGTACCAACAAGAGAGTCATCAGGTCGTTATTGACTCAATCTAAGGGAACCCGTGTATTAGGGATACAATGGGTGTTATTGTATCCAGTTTTTCCGAACGGTGGTTCGAGACTAATGGATCTCGAGTTCGATGGCACTTCCTTTGTGAGGAAGGAGGTAGTATTATACCTATTTGGGAATCTTTGAAAGATTCGGTGAGTTGGTACGTGTGGTGTTGATATTGAGAATCACGCCATGTTGTTGATCGTCGATTTTCATTCTCCACTGGATGGGAATGACTCAGGATTGACGGTTGTGTTTGGGGCTTAGGGGTAGGTTGTAGATACCGAGCCAAGTGCATTGTGTATGCATGTGATGTCAGTGCTTAGGCAGGTATACCGGAGAGTATACGGATGCCAGTTATTGATTTCCTTTCTGTCAAGCATAGAGTTATGCTATTTTTGGATGGTTAAATCTCTGATGAGAGATATGGAACACCTTGAGATTGGGAATCTCCATAGCACGATGATTATGAGGGACAATCGTGAAGTTAGTTGACTCCCTTTGAGGAAGGATTATCTTGTGTGGGTTAAGGTATTTCCTTGTTGTTGTTTTCCTCCGAGTTATGCGATAGCCTTCCCAAGTTTGGATTGTTAAATCCTAGGATTGTCAAGGGACGGCAGGAATTCGGATTGGTTGGGTGTCGCAGTCGACACAAGCGTTGAGGATGCAATGGGTTTATTGCATGTCCTTTCAGAATTTGAAACTCTGTGGAGTTCGATTGTTTATTTATGATCAGGATGTGATACTTGGAACATCCGGAGGTGGACATCTTGTGAGATGTCTTTGTGTGAATCTGTGGCCGTGAGTTGCCCAAATTGAGTTGCAATGATGCGACTGCTCCTTCGACGGAGGAGGTTTGAGAGTGGAAACCAGGTTTGGTATGTATACTAGTGTTTCCCTCGTAACGATGTATGTTAGACATCGTGAGTCTTGATAGAGATGTCATGGAATGATATCTACGATAGAATCAGGAGCGATTCGAATCCTTACAGTTTCAGTTGACTAACTGCTTTTGGATTATTAGCGTTGAGCTGTGCTGACGCTCTTTGACGTTATGATGGATTTGGAAGTCTATTCCACTCTAGAGTTTGACACGAGGTCAACGTTCTCACGGTTGAGGTGTCATTCAGGATGTGTTCTTACTAGTTGTATTAGAACTAAGGATGACTGTCCGATCTACGGTAGTAAGTATAGGTTGTTTTGCAGTCATGAGAGACTGACTTTTGGGATGACCCGCATCGAGGTACGTTTTGCCTCTTAGGTGATATGTTGGTTTTGGTATGTCGCTCTGTTTCAGAGTTTGAAGAGAGGTAAGTATCCTCGCGTTTATTAATACGATTCTGATATGGTCAAGAATCGAGGTTATGGCTTCATGTTGTTGTGTAGCCTGGGTGTTACGTGATACGCCAGTGCTAATTTCGAGGACGAAATTCTTTTAGTGGGGGATATTGTGATGACCATGGATTATAGGTGTTAATCCCGTAGTGTTAATAATCCCTAAAGTGGTTTTACGTGGCGATTTGGAGTTTAATCGAGGTGTTGGGCCTTCTGGGATCGTTTATTTGGGAAGTTGGGATCGTTGGATCCAGAGGTTGAGATTGTATTCTCATTTGGGTGAAAAACCTAAGAGTTGAGTTTTTGATGTGTCTCGGGATCTCGGGTGCTGTGTGAGCACCGGTAAGAGGTTTTGGAGTTAGAGAGAGAGTTTTTGAAAACAGATGATTTTTAATGAATCATGATGTATTTGTGGGGCTATTAGTTTTTTGGGGTATTTTTGCTATAAATACCAAATGAACCCGAGATTTTAAAATTAAAATCATTTCAGCCCCAATTTTTCCTCCCTCTCTCCCGCGGCGCCCATTTTCGTCTGGACCAGCACCCGCGGCTTCAGGCCGTGCGCCCGCCGCCGTCCGGCCGCCGTTCGGCGCGTGCGACCTGTCACCGGCTTCGTCTCGTCGAGGCGCAGCTATCCCCTCCGTCAATTCAAAGTTTCGTCGCGTTTTGAAGTTGGATTTTGGCTGAATGCGTCGATCCCCAAAAGCTAGGGTTCATCGATTTCGAACGTTTTACTTCCGATTTTCGATTGGGTAACCTCCCTTACCCCTTTTTCGTCATTTTTGTGTATTTCCCTGCCATTATTGTGTTCGAATTTAAAGAATTATAAGGGTTCGAATTTAAGGGCTTGTTTGGGTTCGAATTTAAGGGTTTTGAGTTCGAAAATTGGGGGTTTTTGGCAAGGGGTGTTGATTCTTGCTTTGATGGTTTAATTCACATTTTAGATGAATTATGGTGTTTAATTTGGGTTCGATTTGTGAGATAAGGGTTCGAAAGGGTATCCTTGAACAATTTTCGTTGTTGTCTCATTCGTTCCCCTCCCTGCATGTACCCTGCCCCGGGTCTTTTAAGAGGTTAATTGTCGTGTGTTGACAATGTTTTGAGGGTTATGGGTGTGCTTGAGCATGGGTTGCATGTTCGTAAATAATTGTAAATTATTTACCGTGTTAGCACGTCGTTTCTCGGGGCATGGAACTCGAGCAAGGTTTGGCTCGGACTTCGGAGATTTAAGGTACGTGCGACGTACGAGCATTACTATATATGTGAAATGCATAAGGTGTTTTTGATTTCATTGAATATTGTGCGTATGGTTATATATATATGTTGATATAGCCAAGGAACGACCAAATCTTGATATCGCCGCTTGTAGCGTGCGTGACACTAGAGTAGGATAACTCTTACAAGATATAAGGGGTACTGGGTTTATATGACTATTGTAAGACATTTGAGATGTCTAGGTTCATAGAATCATGTATTCATTATAAGACATTTGAGATGTCTAGGTTCGTAGAATCAAGTATTCATTATAAGACATTTGAGATGTCTAGGTATAATGAAGGATTGGTAAAATAAATGCTAGGCATTTGAGCTATCTGTGATTGATAGCGAGGTTGTGAAATCAGTATTAGATATTGAGATATCTATATTTTTTTTGCATGTATAATGAATTTGGTATCACTATCTATTGATACTCGAGGATTAGGCATGCAATGGGTTAATCAATGTGTTGATTTACTGATTTATGAGATTTGATGAGTTTGATGATTGTGGGAACAGGGACTGTACACGGAATCCCTGATGAGGTTGCCATCCAGGGAGTATCATTTAAATTCATTAGTATTTACCTTTGTTTTAAATTATGAATTTCATTATTGTGATTATGGGATTTTGTGTATTGGTATGCTCACCCCGTTGGGGGCTGTCTCTGTTAGGACAGGTGAACAGGTACATCGATGGCTGTGGAGCTGAGCTCGAGCTGTTGATTGGAGGTACTCCCAGGATCGTGGTACCAGGGCTTGATGGAGCACGGTATCGTATAGAGTACTTATATACACCTGAGGATTATATACATATTCATGATGCTCGCATGTGAGCACGATTATACTTGTATATGGATTGTATATAAAGGCATGAGCCTTTCTCTCTTTCATTTGAGGTTGCATGCAATTAGAGGTAAAATTGTTAAATGATATGAGAGTCATTGGTGTATTATGTGGGTGTTGAAACCCACTTTTGTCGTCATATGTGTGGTGTCTTCCCTGGCTGGGAATTTACTTGTATTACTGCATTATGATGAGTATTATGTGTTCCCTGGCCGGGAATTATGTTATGTGTTGTGCCTTTTTTTTGGGATAGCTCTATTTATGGGGAGACTCTGCCCAAATTTTTATAAAAGTTCACAATGTGAAAAGTGGCACCAAGGGGTTGGTAAAGGGCAAGCATATGAGTCTTTTATTGTTAGGATGATGATCTTATAACATTGGGTATTAAAGGAAAATTTTGTAATTGACATTCAATGGTAATGTATCATCTGAGCTTCCCGATTGACTTTTATTGAAAGCATGTGCCACACATAGTGGTTAATACACTAATCAGGGGTTAAGGGCTAAGGGGGTCCTTACAATTGGTTGTTTTGCAGTCATGAGAGACTGACTTTTGGGATGACCCGCATCGAGGTACGTTTTGCCTCTTGGGTGATATGTTGGTTTTGGTAAGTCGCTCTGTTTCAGAGTTTGATGTGAGGTAAGTATCCTCGCATATTTTTTTTTTGGCGATTCTAATATGGTCAAGGATCGAATTTATGGCTTCATGTTATTGTATAGCCTAGGTGTTACGTATTACACCGGTGCTAATTTCGAGGACGAAATTCTTTTAGGGGGGATATTGTGATGACCTGGGATTATATATGTTAATTCCGGAGTATTAATGACCCCTAAAGTTGTTTTTACGTAGCGATTGGAATTTAATCGCGGTGTTGGGCCTCTCGAGCTCGTCTATTTGAGTAGTTGGGATCGTTGGATCCCGAGGTTGAGATTGTATTCTCATTTGGGTGAAAAACCTATGAGTTGGGTTTTTAGTGTGACTCGGGATCTGGGGTGCTTTGTGTGGGCACCGGTAGGGGGTTTTGGAGTTAGAGAGAGAATTTTTGAAAACAGATGATTTTTAATGAATCATGATGTATTTGTGGGGCTTTTAGAATTTCGGGATAATTTTGCTATATATACCAGTTGAACCCGAGATTTTAATTATTGAAAGCCATTTTAAGCCTTGCCTGTCTCTCTCTCTTCCCCCGTCTGTTTCCCGTCGCCCCAACCCCCGCGCGTAAAAGAGTCGCGCCCGCCGCCGTCCGGCCACCGTCCGGCGCGTCCGGACCGCCGCTAGCTTCGTCTCTCCGAGGCGCAACTTTCCACACCAAGAATTCGAAGTTTCGTCGCGATTTGCGTTCGGATTTTCCAGAATAGCGCAGAGGCCCAAATTCTAGGGTTCTTCCGATTTTGAGCGATTTCCTTCCGATTTTCGATTGGGTAACCTTCCTTACCCCTTTTTCATGCTTCTCACGTATTTCCCTGCTATTTTTGGGTTGATTTGGTTCGAATTTCTCGCTGTGTGCGTGAGGTTGTGTTCGAATTTTGGGGGTTTTGGCAGGGGGGTGATGATTCTTGTTATTGATCGATTATTACATGTTTTAGATGTATTATGGTGCTTAGTTTGGGTTCGAATTGTGATGTTAAGGGTTCGAAAATTGAAGGGTGTTCTTGAACAATTTTCGATAATGTCTCATTCGTTTTCCCTCACTGCATGTGCCCTGCCCCGGGTCTTTTAAATGGTTAATTGTCGTGTGTTGACAATATTTTTGAGGGTTATGGATGTGCTTGAGCATGGGTTACATGTTCGTAAATAATTGTGAATTATTTATCGTGTTAGCACATCATTCCTCGGGGCATGGAACCCAAGCAAGGTTTGGCTTGGACTACGAGGATTTAAGGTATGTTTAGCGTACGAGCATGTCTTTAATTTATATCTTTGCAAGTGTGATGCATGATATAATATATATAGGTGACAACCTATAGGATAAGGGAAATGAAACTTGATTTTGTTATTTGTTTAACGTGAAGAAATACATGTTGCCGCTATGAAGCGAGCAAATGATGAGATGTGGCATTTGACTAGATATCCAAGATATCTATATTCCATTCCCTATTATTATGAATAGGAACAGAGACGTAAGTTAATCAAGGAGTTGATTAATTGGTAATGGAAGTTAAGGAAATCTCTACATGATATCTAGAATTACGATAATTCTTTGATAAAGAAAATGTAATGAGATGTTGTTAATTTGAAACTGGCTAGGGTTAACCAATGTGATGATTAACTGCATATTCAGGATTTGATGATTTATCTGTTTTGAGAACAGGGATATTACAGGGGTACGCTAGGATGAGGATGATACCATCCAGGAAGTGTCACATATGTTCCACAATATTTACATTTTTGTAAATTATGTATTATGTCATTATGATTATGAAATTGTGGAATTGGTATGCTCATCCCGTGTGGGGGTTGTCTCTGTTGGGACAGGTGAACAGGTACATCAATGGTTTTGGAGCTGAGCTCGAGCTGTTGATTGGAGGTACTCCCAGGATCGTGGTACCAGGGCTTGATGGAGCACGGTATCGAATAGTGTACTTATATACACCTGAGAATTATATACACATTTATGATGCTCGCATGTGAGCACGATTATACTTGTATATGGGTTGTATATAAAGGCATGAGCCTTTCTCTCTTTCATTCTATATTGCATGCAATTAGTGGTAGAATTGCTAAATGATATGATAGGCATTGGTGTATTATGTAGGTGTTGAAACCCACTTTCGTGTCTTATTGTGTGGTGTCTTCCCTGGCTGGGAATTTACTTAGTGTTGCTGTATTCTGTTGAGTATTGTGTTTTCCCTGGCCGGGAATTATATTATGTGGTGTGCTTTTGTTTCGGGATAGCTCAATTTATGGGGAGACTCTGCCCAAATTTTTATAAAAGGCCACAATGTGAAAAGTGGCGTAAGGGGAATGGTAAAGGGCGAAATCTATGAGTCTACTCGTTGGTAGAGATGATCTTATAGCGTCGAACATTAAAGGAATTTTGTAATTGCCATTCTAGGGTAAAGTATCATCTGAGTTTCCCAATTGATTTTTACTAAAAGCATGCGCCACACATAGTGGATAATACACTAATCGAGGTTTAAGGGCTAGGGGTCCTTACAGAATTGCATCCAAAAGAGAATTCCACTCCAAGTGCCAAATTCATCAAAGATAAGATTTTTCCTTGGTAATTGGTTTTCAATTTCATATATTTTCATCCTTTGGTTCAAGTTCTTTGTGGTAGTTGAATTGGGTTAAGAAGAATCAAAGTTTGGGGGAATTGTTGTTGTATTGCGGGGTGTTGGTAGTGCTGTATTTTGGTGTGGTGTTTTTGGTGCAGTTAAGCGAAATAATTGAGAGCAACTTAGCAAGAAAATGGCTCCAAGAGAGAGGTCAAAGCAGGCAGAGGCTTCACAGAAGCAAAAGCAGGCGGAGGCCACCACTTCTGAGCAAGAGCATGACGAACGGAAGTATGCCAATGCCACATCAGCTGAGTTATATCCCAATTATCACAAGAAACCCCTCAGTCGTGAAAGGGGCATGAGTATGGACAAGATTGAATGTCCTGTCATTAGGGCAGTCAGGAGACGAGGGTGGTTTCAGTATGTACAAACACCGATGGATGTGGTGGTTCCACTGGTGAGGAATTCTATACGAATCTCCGAGTTATCCCACCAGGGCACCTAGCAAATGTTTTTGTCCGAGGGACGGATGTGCAGGTAGATCAAGCAGCAATCAATAATATTTACCGGATGCCATTCATACACAACTGTGCGTACCAATCTTTCCGAAGGAGTACGATAAATTATAATGAGGTACTAGCAGTCATTGGCATGCCGGTAGTGGATTGGCAGCGGAACGATAAGGGAGAGCCACAGGTGGTTCTCAAGAAGCATTTGACACCAGAGGCCCAAACATGGTTCTCATTTGTCACCTCACGGGTCATGCCCTCGTCCCACACTTCTGAGGTGACAAAGGACAGAGCGGCCCTGGTATTTGCCATTCTCACAGGGCAGGACGTGGATTTGGGCGAGATTATTAGTGATCAGATCTATGAGATAGGTAGCAACCCACCTACCTCCGCACTACCGTTTGCCATCTACCATCACTGCTTTATGCCAGAGATGCGGAGTGAAATGGGGGGAAGACGATGAGTTACTTCCACCGAAGACCCCGATTGTTGTTGACGGTCCACCACCTCCTACAGGCCGAAGAAGGGCTGAGCCACGACCCTCGGACACCAGACATGCCGGAGTGTGATGACCAGAGATTATGGATGTTAATCCCGGAGTGTTAATAACCCCTAAAGTTGTTTTACGTGGCGACTTGGAGTTTAATCGCGGTGTTGGTCCTTCTGGGCTCATTTATTTGGGTAGTTGGGATTGTTGGATCCCGAGGTTGAGATTGTATTCTCATTACGGTGAAAAATCTAAGAGTTGGGTTTTTAGTGTGACTCGGAATCTCGGGTGCTTTGTGTGGGCACCGGTAGGGGGGTTTTGGAGTTAGAGATAGAATTTTTGGAAACAGATGATTTTTAATGAATCATGATGTATTTGTGGGGCTATTAGTAGTTCGGGGTATTTTTGCTATGAATACCAATTGAACCCGAGATTTTAATTATCGGAACCATTTTTCCTCACCTTGTTTCTCTCTCCCCGCACCCGCGCGATTTCCCGATCCCCTTTGACCCCTGCCGCTTCCAGGCGTGCGCCCGCCGCCGTCCGGCCGCCGTCCGGCGCGTCCGACCCGCCGCCGGCTTCGTCTCTTCCAGGCGCACCTCCCCATACCAACAATTTGAAGTTTCGTCGAGAATCGCGTTCGGATTTGTCAGAAAAGCGCTAGGGTTCGAAACTGGATTCTGTCCGATTTTGGGGCTCGATTTTGGTACGTTTTTTGGGCTTTTCTTCAGGTGTTTTTGGGGCGTTTTGTGCTGTTATTTGGGTCGAATATTTCTTGCTTTATAGTTTGAAAATTTGTTGCTTAATGGTTCGAATTTGAATGCTGTTTGCGTGGGGTTTATGTTCGAATTTTGGGGGTTTTTGGCAAGGGGTGATGATTCTTGCTATTGATCGATTAATTCATGCTTTAGATGTATTATGGTGCTTAGTTTGGGTTCGATTTGTGTTGTGAAGGTTCGAAAATTTGTGGGGAGTTCTTGAGCAATTTTCGATAATGGTTAATTGTCGTGTGTTGACAATATTTTTGAGGGTTATGGGTGTGCTTGAGCATGGGTTGCATGTTCGTAAATAATTGTGAATTATTTATCGTGTTAGCACATCGTTTCTCGGGGCATGGAACTCGAGCAAGGTTTGGCTCGGACTTCGGAAATTTAAGGTACGTGCGACGTACTAGCATTACTTTATATAAGAGCATTTGTGAAATGCATACTGTATGTTAATTGCATTAGATGGTTGTGGGTATGGCTATATATATATGTGTTGATGTAGGGTCTTCCTACCTTAACATCAAATAGTACACATATAATGGACTAACCATGCATTTATAACCTCTTAAGGGTTCCGGTTGTAGCTTGAGCTAAGAAGATTACAGGCCAAAATAAAATTTGCAAAAGCTATTCAATTACATTCTCAACAATGAATGTTAAAGCTATAGGTTTACACTACTCCTAGAGTAGAGACTATCAAAATCCTGCATCCTATATTCATCTTGCTCCTTTTAGCTCACCTCCTCAACCCGACCCTAAGCCCTCGGTCCAAAAGTGTACCTACAGGGACAACACATCGTGAGCATATACATATCTACTTAACAAGATATAGAAAACATACAGTAATGCATAACATCTTAGTTAAGTAAACTGGAAGCGTTTGAAATGCATGGGAAAACAGGAAGTGTTTTATTGTGATTTATGCATTTACGCTTTATATTCATATTGTGTTGAATATGAATGATATTATTGCTCATGTTTGGGGGGTTGTCCTTGTAGGTACACTTTTGGGATAAGAAGGGCTAGACGGGTTGAAGCGGTGAGCTTGAGAAGAATACTTTTTGGAAAGGAAGGACAGGATTACTTTTCTATAGTGTCTACTCTAGGAGTAGTGTAAAGCTATAGTGGATAACATTCATTATTTTGATTGGGAATGTAACTAATCCATTGATAGTCCTTATTTTTGGCATGTAACTCTTAAGGCTCATAGTCTCAACACGATTATTCTACTCTGATCATTTATATTAGCTCTAATTATGCCTTTAATCCGCACTTAAGGAACTAGGGTCCTTACATAAATACAGGGAGTGAATTGTATTTACGGTTTATGCATTAAATTAGCAGGCACATTCTTTTGTATATTATCTACTCTAGGAGTAGTGTAAAGCTATAGGATCAACATTCATTAGTTGGGAATGCAATTAATCCCTTTTGAAACTTTATTTTGGCAATGTAATCTATTAGCTCAAGGCATCACTACGATTTTATACTCCGTTTATGCATGAAAATTTTATTTACGCCTTTAATCCGCACTTAAGGATTTAGGGTCCTTACATCTTATGTGCTAGATTGGTTGGCTTGAGATTGAGTGCTCGGAAATGAAGGTTATTCGCGATTTGCAGAACATTGGCGATCGATCGGCGCGTCTTCCCGATCGATCGCGAGCACTAGGTGCGAGGCAGAACACTTCAGTGATCGATCCCGAGTTTGCCGCGATCGATCGGCACGACATCAGCGATCAATCGCGGAAAATAGAATTTTGAATGTTGAGGCAGTAGCATCTCGCGATCGATCGGGGCTTATTGGCGATCGATCGCGAGAAGCCAAATGTGGTGTTTGAATTATTATTGTAAGATTTTTGGTATTGGGCTATTATTGGCATCTAATATTGTGTTATACACTTGTGTAGAGCCATCACAGGTAGCCACACAACTCAGGGGATAGAGTCCTTGTGGGGTCTTCCCACCTTAACAGTGATTAATAGACATAAGAAGGACAAATTGTAGGGTCTTCCTACCTTAACATCATATTAATCACCTATTAGGGACTAAACATGCATTTATAACGTCTTAGGGTTTCGATTGTAGCTTGGAGCTAATAAGATTACAGGCCGAAAATGAAATTTCAAACTTAACTTATTACATTCGCAAAAGAATGTTATGGCGATAGAATTAATTCTACTCCTAGAGTAGAGACTATCCAAAGAATTCCTGTATCCTAACTTCTTTCATGCTCCTCAAGGCTCACTGCCACAACCCGTCCCTTAGTCCTTTAGTCAAGGTGTACCTACAGGAACAACCCATCGTGAGCATTTACATCGTTACTTAACATCATAAGGAAATGGCATATAAATAAATGCATGAAAGTAATTGATAACATATACTTCCTGGTTAATCGTATTAACCCTCTTTGGTTGTCCCTGTTTCATAGTCATGCATAAAATCATTAGTTCTTGCCATAAATGATTAAACATCATACTTCACATATATGCTCACGACAAACTATGTTAATTAGAAGTGGGACTGTCCGGGTTCCATTATGACAGCGGTATAATTGGCCCCCTCGCTCGACATAACACATCGTATGATACCCATCGCTACGCCTTGATAGCGGATGTATCTCTTTATTCAGCGGATGATACCCATCACTACACCTTGATAGCGGATGTACCCCATCTCTCAGCGGATGATACCCATCACTACACCTTGATAGCGGATGTACCCCATCGCTCATCAGCGGATGATACCCATCGCTACACCTTGATAGCGGATGTACCCCATCGCTCATTTATGTGAGCGGCAAGACCTTCCTCGCTTGCCCATAATAACCACCGGACATTCAACCATTCTTAAGAACATAGTTTCATATTCATCATAAACATCATAGCATGTCATAAACATCATCATCTTGTAAACATCATTATCATATAAGCATTATCATCTTATAGACATCAACGTCTCATCATAATCGTTATAGTAACGTCATATCATTTTCTTTTATCATAACATCATCGTAAGCATCTTGTCATCTTAATTCATTATAAAGTCATCTTCATCGTGAACTTACTTATCATAACATCATCTTAAACATCTTATCATTTTTATTCATTATATACATCATCATGGTATCGTAAATTCTTATGCAATCCTAGCATTATCAAAATATAGGAGTATGGCCTCTTACCATATGGGTATCTTACCCCGTGGCGTCTTACCACATAATAACATCGTATCCCATCATCATAAACTTACTTTTCATAAGCATCGTCATCGTAACATCATCATCATGAACTTACTTAACATGAACATTATCATCATAACATCGTCATCATAATCTTACTTATCAAAATCATCATCATAAACTTCATCATCATAATCATCCTCCTCATAACTTACTTATCGTAATCATCATCGTAACATCGTCATCATAATCATCATCAATATAACTTACTTATCATATCATCTTCACAAACATCATCATCTTAATTTATTTATCACAATTATCATCATAAACATCATCATAAACATCATCATCGTAAACATCATCATAATATGTAAGGGTATGGTTTACCGTCTGATGCTCGTACGTCTCTTACGTACCTTATTTCCAAAAGAAGGAGAAATTGTAGAACTTTATCTCCTTGAAGTCGTGGGTACCTGGGACGGTTCTACATAACCATACAAATTGATATTAGAAGCTAAACAATAGCCCAATACCAAAAATTCAACAAAAATCATCATTTTTCAACTTTTGAACAGTGGCGATCGATCGCTCAAAATGAGGCGATCGATCGCCCGATTTTTCACTTAGCGGCGATCGATCACTTAAAATGAGGCGATCGATCGCCTGATGCTCATTTGGCTACTGGACGTTGGCGATCGATCGCGCCATTTGAGGCGATCGATCGCCTATCCTCATCTTCGCGTACTGCCTCTCGACGATCGATCGCTGCTTTTGTAGCGATCGATCGCCACTTCCAGTGGCCGCGATTCCACCATTTTTATGTGCATTTTCCAAGCTTATTCTCATACCTTTCAACACCAAACTTCCCAACAATAACAATAACATCATAACCCACTAAAACCCACTTAAAACACTTCAAAAATCATACCCCAACAACATACAACATATACCCAACCAAACCCACTTAAATCACTTCAAAATCATCCCATTTCAAATCCAAACTTCATAAAAACTTAAGGAAGGGTTCCATACCTCTTGAAGACTCCAAATCTTAACAAAGATCACACAAACACAAGTTTTGTGGAGTTTCCTCCTTCCTCCTTTGAAGGATTTCGAAAATGTGGTAAAGGGGTAGGGTTTGAGAGTAATTGGGGATTTAAGAGTGAAAGGGTAAAGTGAGTTGGGTAAGGTGGGGGAAAGGGTTAATTAAATTATACCCAAAAATTAACATGATGTATGAAATACCCCAACATGGTATTTTAAAAGCATTTTACAATAATGCAACCAACTTTATTAAATTCATACTTTCCTCATAATTAACAATCAACACAATTAAATCATGTTAACACCTCATTTTCTATCATGCATAACATGCACCTTGAAACGTAACTCCCCTCCCGGGTCAGGCCTATCATGTGACTAAGCATTTCATCGTGGTAATTAATTTCAACACATAAATCAATTATTCACATAATTAATCACATAAACAAAATTAATGCTTTAATTGTAATTACTCATTTCGGGGACATCACACAAATCATGCATTAATAACATCTTAAGGTTCTGGTTGTTACATGAGCTATCAGGATTACAGGCCAAAATAAAAGACTTCAAAAATAATTCATTACATTCCCAAAAGAATGTTCATGTTTAGATTTATACTACTCCTAGAGTAGATACTAATCGTGACTTAAATCCTATACATTCATGTGTTCCTCGTAGCTCACTGCCTCAACCCGACCCCTTAGTCCTTTAGTGCAAAAGTGTACCTACAGGGACAACACATCATAAGCATATACAATCTTACTTAACATCATAAAACATCATAATAAGTGCATGAAACATTGGTTAAGTAAATATGCTGGTTATTCATTAACTTCTTATAAACAGTGTCCCTGATTCATAATCATGCATATGGGCATCTTACCTTGTGGCATCTTACCACATTATAAACATCGCATGGCCTCTTACCATGTGGGGCATCTTACCCCGTGGCATCTTACCACATTATAAACATCGCATGGCCTCTTACCATGTGGGGCATCTTACCCCGTGGCATCTTACCACATTATAAACATCGCATGACCTCTTACCATGTGGGGCATCTTACCCCGTGGCATCTTACCACATTATAAACATCGCATGGCCTCTTACCATGTGGCGCATCTTACCCCGTGGCATCTTACCACAAATAACATCATAGACATCTTATAAACACCGTAAACATCTTATAAACATCATAAACATCTTATAAACATCATCATTTCTGTAAGGCCCCAACACTTAAACTCGTCATTAGTTCATTTATGACGTCGTATGTGTATAAATTTTTCATTTTCTTTTCATTCTTTAAAACGAATCATTACTTGTTTCCCATAATCCCAAGACACAAACAAATGCTCAACATTATATGTTCATCTCTACCAACAAATAGACTCAGGGGTTTCACCCAATACCATCCCCATTATACCACTTTTGCATTGTGGGTTTTTATAAAAATTTGGGCAGAGTCTCCCCACAAACTGAGCTATCCGGAAATAAAAACTCATCACATAATATAATTCCCGACCAGGGACAACGCAATATTAAACAGAATATAGAAACACAAGTAAATTCCCTGCCAGGGAAGACACCACACTAATAAGACAACAAAAGTGGGTTTCAACACCCTTATATAGTCCATATACACATACAAGTGCTCACAGAAGAGCAACGAATAACGGATATTCATCCGGATGCATAATTAGTATAAATACCGACCGCTCAACCTCGTATATCGGCTCAATCTCATACTATGCTTCTGGAAGCATCATCCAACAAGGTTCGAGCCTAGTACTCCAAAACAGCATCGTACATGTTGTACCTGTTTCAACAGAAACAGCCCCCACACAGGGTGAGCACACTCCCACTCAATATTCAATCACAATTC
Source organism: Haberlea rhodopensis (assembly GCA_907163345.1). Taxonomy (NCBI): domain Eukaryota; kingdom Viridiplantae; phylum Streptophyta; class Magnoliopsida; order Lamiales; family Gesneriaceae; genus Haberlea; species Haberlea rhodopensis. The sequence goes on along the minus strand of CAJQUN010000393.1, from coordinate 149,594 downwards.
AACGTACAAAATCATAATGCAATAATTTAAATTTTTCAAAACTCATAAAATATACTCCCTGTACAATTCCGAATTTGTATGGCTTCCACACACTGTTCCTGTTTCAAACTTACGCACTTCATAATGTCAAGTTTAGTATTGTCACTGAAAATGTAATACTCAACAACACTTATGAATTCAATACAATGACAATATATTATTTATGCTCAAACATAAATAGTTCAACATCAATATGAACCTGGTTATCCCAATGTAACCCTGGTTATCCCACTATCTCATTCTCGATATTTTCTCATATCGTTCATGCCCACGGCATCACTACTCAACAAGTAAAATTGGATCACGCACTACTACGTGTCCCCCATAACTCGTATATGAAACTCAATTAATAAAGTCAAACACTTACCTGAATCATCATATTCAAAATTGCATGTATACATGAATGTATAGATACTAGATATACCTGCTCGTACGTCACCACGTACCTTATAGTAGACAACATGAACAAGCTATCATCAACGTCCGAAGTCTCCTGTAGAGTCTATATCGAATATCAATTCAATATTAGCTCATAATCCGAGCAATGAACATCCATCAAATAGTTCTTACTTTCATTTCTATATCACAAATCAATAACTCAATATTATGAATCAAATCATAATCGACACTTTGGATGCACACATCCTCACATGAATTATGGTATTACATTGGCAATGCAAAACCCCATCATCTCCCACCATCCGCTACGTCACACACATGATGCAGGATACACACACCCATACGTGCAAGATCATGCCCAACTTACATAGTACTTCACTAGACACACCAGTTCAACAGAGGGAAAGGAAATGCAAGGTGTATGTATAATAATATACAACTAGTGTCTAACTAAAACAATCCAATTAAGCCGATTAACATGTTCCACAATTATTCAAACCCACACCGAGGTGATTCAAACCAAGACACGAAAGAAGGGATCCATGTAGATACAAGATTCTACCCTTTTAAATCTAATCCCCTTAATCCCAACATAAAGTCATTTATTGATTAAATTCGACTTTAACAATTTACAGATGCATTGGATTCCAAAATTCTGGATTTAGAACTATTAAAATTTGAAGCTCAATAAAGTGACATAAATCCTTAATACATGCTATGCTATCATTTTGAGTATAAATATCACCATAACTCTTTTCCATGTCAACACATACTAGCATGTATCTAACTCACTTATTTACACACTACACATGCTTCCCATTGAACACATCCCATACCATAGCCCAACATCACCAAATATCACAATGGCTACAAGCCATAAAGTTAGTCATTTTCACCTCACTAACAAAACTTAGACCCACACTTGAATCTCATTTAAACCTATTAACAAACACATTTCATGCATGATTTTAATCTTCATCTTTTAACCAATAATAATACTAAGTCAAGACTTATTCCACAATTTATTTTCAACAATTAACCATTCAATAAAGTGAGCCCCCACCAACTTCCAACAATCAAAACATTCCCCATGCTATCCCATTCCTAATCACAATACTTCAACACATGAAGGAATACATACATACATACCATTTACACACACAAACACATGCTGGACACACACACACGCGCAGAAACACACACACGCACACACACTGCTGCACACACTAGCACACACTCGAACACACATTGGTAACCCTACCAAAATGCTAGCAAAAATCGAACCAAAGTTCATCAAAAATTCGTGGGATTTCAGGGGAATAACGACTAAGGGACGACGAGGATTACCCACAAAAAAATCGGAAAGAAAATCACCCCCAAAACGGACGAATTTGGAAATCGAACCGCATCGCTTCTTCGCTAGATCCGGATGAAATCTGCGACGAAACTTCGTGATATTGGTATGGAAAGAAGCGCCTGTGAGAGACGAAGGTGGTGGCGGTTTGGACGCGCCGGAAGGAGCTCGGACGGCGGCGGGCGCGGCGGTTTAGTGGCGATGGGTCGAGCAGCAGCGAAGAGAAGAGGATCGCGTTTTCAGTGCGTGTTTTTACATGTTTCAATGTGTGTCCGAAAATGCCAACATAACATATTTATTTTTTTGTATCCTAAACCGGTTTGTACATCGAAGTGTCGCCGGTGCACTGATATATTATTTAGAGACAACGATTGGGATTTATACACACCCCAAAAACCCAAAACTTAAATTCTTCATTTTAATTAATTTATCTCTAAAATATTATCGGAGTATATTTTACAATCTCAAAATATTTTAGGATCCGATTAATTTGCCAGTTGACCTTCACTTGGTCAATTCCACTTCTAATTAATTCTAAAATTAATTATCACTAAAATCCAAATCATATTTAGTCCAAAAAATGATTAATAATAATCTGGACATCACAATTTCATCATGTATACTCATGCAATAAAAGCATAGTCGTAGTGTAAAGATGTGTTTTACCGTCCGATGCCCGTACGTCTCTTACGTACCTTTTCAAAAGGAGGAGGAGTCAACAGACTTATCTCCTTGATTGTGCTGCTACCTGGGATGGCTCTACACAACCACATAATACAATATTAGGCACCGATACAAGAATCGAAATCAATTTTAAAAAAAAAATGAACATAAAATTTTATAACACATGAACAGTAACTACCGATCGATCGGTCTCTCTTACCGATCGATCGCTAACTGTTCATCATTTTCTTCTTTTAGCTACGGCATTTGCCGATCGGTGTTCATCACCGATCGATCGGTCGTTCCCATTCATGCGAGATTTTCCAGAAATCTCGAACACCACAATTCACCCCCTTCAAACTACTTCATAACATTCATACAATGCCTAAATAAGCATATCAATAGCTTCATCATACTTCCATGCATGTATTAAAATTAAAGGTTCACTCATAACTTAAACCGACATGCATTAAAACTACCCAACTTTATCAGTGTTCATCCACTCTTTCCAAAAACAGGGCATCATAATTTCTACCCAGATTTTCGAGCACTACATTTCATAACAAGAATTCTAACACATAAACCATGCAACATGTTCAAACAAATATGCTAGGGGCTTCATAAAACTTCTATGTAAGCACTTAAATTCAAGGTTTCATAAAACCTAAGCTAGCATGCATCATAACATCCTCATAAACTTTGAGCTCATCCAAACTTACAGAAAAATAGGGCATCATAATATTACCCAGATTTTCGAACACCAAGTTTCCAAGTCAGGAATCTATCACATAAAACGTATAAAGTGTTCGATCTAACATGCTAGTAGTTACATAACACTAACATGCAAGCACCCAACCCAAGGTTTCGACCAACCCTTATACTAGCATGCTGAAAAACCACTCAACCAAACCCTATCTTAACCAAGCTTCCAGAAAACAGAGTCATGGATTACCTCAACCTTTTTGCTCCCTTTTTGGCAAGGATTTTTCAACACAATCCACAAGCCAAATCTCCTCCTATCATTAGCTCTTTTGGGCAATTTTTGGGGAGAGGAAGGGGAGAGGAAGGAGTGCTTTGCAGGTAATGAGTGAGCATGGTTGAAGGATGTGATGGGGTATGGGCTGCCAAGTGGGGGGGGGGGGGGGGTGGCCGAGTGACAGGGGTGGGTGGTGTGGGTTGGGTGGTCATGGGGTGTTTAACTGTGTCCCGGTATATAGTACGATGTATTAAAATATCCTCACTCGATATTTTCTAACTTCATTTAATTAATACATCCTTCGAAACACCTAACATGCCCCCTAAACATAACATCACATCATAAATATAATCCCCAATTACGGTACCACAAACCCTCTTAAACACATCGTAAATAATCATCGTAGTACATAATCATATAACATTTCGGTGGTATTACATTACTCCCCTACTTATAAGATTTCGTCCCCGAAATCCACATGCATCATCATAACGGAACTAAACATAAAAACATACCAGAGAATAGTTCCGGATAGTACTGCACCATATGCCGTTCCGTCTCCCACGTAGCCTCCTCGACACCCCGACGATCCCACTGAACTTTGACCATCGGTATAACTTTGCTTCGTAGTCTGCGATCCTCTCGATGCAGAATTCTGATTGGTCGTTCTACGTAGGACACATCTGAGTCTAACTGAACTTCTGTAGGCTGTAAGACATGAGACGGGTCTGGCTCATACTTTCGTAACATAGAGACATGGAAAACATCGTGTATACCAGACAAGGATGGCGGTAGAGCCAAACGATATGCCAATGTACCGATACGCTGTAAAACTTCATATGGCCCAACATACCTCGGAAATAACTTTCCCCGCATACCAAACCGAACCACACCCCTGAAGGGCGAGATCTTTAAGAAGACCCTGTCTCCTAACTGGAATTCCAGCGGTCGTCGCCGCTTATTGGCATAGGCTGCTTGCCTATCCTGGGCCGCTTTCATCTTTAGGCGTATTAACTTTATCTTGTCTTCCATATCCTTCATCATATCCGGTCCTCCGACCGCTTTGCTAGTCAAGTCCTCCCAATACAGCGGTGATCTACATCGTCGTCCATACAGAGCTTCAAAAGGAGCCATTTGAATGCTCGCCTGATAACTGTTATTATAGGAGAACTCCACCAGCGGCACTGAATCCTGCCACGGAGTATCAAACTCCAAAATACATGCCCTCAACATGTGCTCGAGCGTCTGAATGGTACGCTCCGTTTGGCCGTCTGTCTGATGGTGATAGGCCGTACTCAGTCTCACCTCTGTGCCCAAAGCTGTCTGGAGACCCTCCCAGAAATGCGAAGTGAACCTCGGGTCCCTGTCAGACACTATCGAGACTGGAATACCATGCAATCTCACCACATCCCGTATATTCATCTGGGCCATCTTCAAGTATGTATAAGACATACTGTAAGGGATGAAATGAGCCGTCTTCGTCAGCCTATCTACGATCACCCAGATCGCGTCAAATCCTGAGGCCGTCCTCGGCAAGTGGGTCACGAAGTCCATAGATATATGCTCCCACTTCCATTCAGGCACCTCTAAGCTCTTCAGCTCACCACCAGGCCTCTACCTCTCTGTCTTTACCTGCTGGCAGATCAAACATCTTTTAACAAAAATGATCACCTCACGCTTCATGCGTCTCCACCAGAATTGATCGCATAGATCTTTGTACATCTTCTTTCCCCCTGGGTGGATACTGAACCGACTACTATGAGCTCGATCCAATATTCCTCTACGCAGTTCTGGTGTATCTGGGACTACCCATCGGTTGCCCAGTCTCAAAGAATCATCCTCAGCCACTCTGAATACCTAGCCTCGTGTGGCTCCAGCTGCCTCGATGCATAAGCCACCACGTCCTTATCTTGCATCAACACACAGCCCAAACCCTACAGTGACGCATCCGTATACAAGGCAAACCTCTTATTCTCAGACGGAATCACCAATACAGGCGCTGTAGTCAAGCGACGCTTCAGTTCTTGAAACTTTCCTCACAAGCCTCAGACCAAAAGAAGGGGACTCCTTTCTGAGTCAGCTGTGTCAGGGGTTTGGCAATCTTTGAGAAACCTTCGACGAAACGTCGGTAATAACCTGCCAAACCGAGGAAACTCCGTATCTCTGGTACAGAAGTGGGTGCAGCCCACTCTAACACAGCTTCTATCTTCCTGGGATCCACGGATATCCCATGGCTAGATATGACATGGCCCAATAATACCACGCTGTCCAACCAGAACTCGCACTTACTAAGCTTTGCATATAACTGATGATCCCTAAGGATCTGAAGCACTATCCTCAAGTGCCTTACATGCTCTTCTTCCGTCCGAGAATAAATAAGTATGTCGTCAATGAAGACTATGACGAACTGATCCAAATATGGCTGAAACACCCTGTTCATCAAACTCATGAAGACAGCTGGGGCATTCGTCACCCCAAAAGGCATGACCAGAAATTCATAGTGCCCATATCTAGTCCTGAAAGCCGTCTTCTGAACATCACCTTCCCTTACTCGAATCTGATGGTACCCCGACCTCAGATCGATCTTACTGTAGAGCCTCGTACCCTGCAATTGATCGAACAAGTCATCGATCCTCGGAAGTGGATACTTGTTCTTTACTGTAGCTTTGTTCAGTTGTCTGTAGTCAATGCATAGACGCATCGATCCATCTTTCTTCTTAACAAATAAGACAGGCGCACCCCAGGGCGATACGCTAGGGCGTATGTAGCCCTTGTCAAGGAGCTCTTGCAACTGAATCTTTAACTCCCTTAACTCTGCTGGTGCCATCCTATATGGGGCACGAGAAATTGCAGACGTCCCTGGTAGTAACTCAATCCCAAACTCGACCTCTCTCGTCGGTGGGAATCCGGGACTTTCCTCCGGAAAGACATCGGCAAACTCTGCCACTACGGGCACATCCTCAACCTTTAACTCCTTCCTCTTTTCCGTCATATCAACAGCATAGATAAGATATCATGTATGACCTCGTTCCAATAACTGTGCCATCTTGACAGCAGATATCAACGGAATCTTTGGGCGAGAACCATCCCCAAAGAATGTCCACTGGACTCCCATATCACACCTGAATCGGACAGTCCTTTGTCTGCAGTCTACCACTGCCTGATACTTGTTCAGAACATCGATGCCAACAATGCAATCGAAGTCTGTCATTCCCAGTACAATCAAATCTGATCTTAACTCATTATCCTCAAAATAAATGAGGCCATCATAGACAATCTGATCCGTAGTCAAACTTCTTCCTGCGGGGGTCGAGACTATAAGAGGCATGGGCGACGGAGAAGTGCATATGTGGTGCCTTTCAACAAAACTCGTCGACACAAAAGAGTGTGACGCACCTGTGTCTATCAATATTAGAGCATGGTGCGTAAATAAAAGACACGTACCCGCTATCACTTCTTCCGGAGCCGCTGTAGCCTGCTCCCTCGTCAAAGCATACACCTGACCCTGAGGTGGCCCCATGGCTGACCTCCATACTGCCTCGGTGCGAAAGGTGGTCTGTGTTGTGCCGCTCTGTCCGCAGGCCTCCCCGCCGAGTTCTGCTGTCTTCCCCTGTTGGGACACTGCCGAGCAAAGTGGCCTCTGTCGCCACAGACATAGCAGCCTACGCAATCCTTTGCCAAATGTGGCTGTCCACATAGAGTGCACTGAATTCTTCCAGATCTGTCTCCCTGAGGCTGTCCTCTCCCAGATGGAGCATCATTCCTACGGTTCCCTTTCCATCGATTCTCGGGCCTCTTGCCACTGAATCTCGACGCTGAAGTGTTTCCCCTAGGCTTAAACTGATCACCCCTCGGCTTCAAATTGTCAGAAGTGGATTTCTGAGGGGGTGCTGGAGGTGGCACTGCATCAGGATATGCGCCAACTCCCAGTTCGTCTAGCTCGGCCCGTGAAAGTGCATCATCAAAACAGGCAGGGCCGTAGGTAATTACCCTGTCATACAGTTCCGGCCTCAAGCCCTTCATGAAGTTCCTCATCTTTGCTTGAGTGCTTGCAGCAATGTGTGGCACATATCGCAGTAAGGAACAGTAATGTAGAGCATAGTCAGATACAGGCATGGTACCTTGCCTTAAATTGATAAACTCATCCTCCTTGGCCTGTCTTACAGCGGCTGAGAAGTAGCGGGTCAGAAAACGCGTTCGGAACATCTTCCAATTTACTTCGTGCCCCAGAGCCTCTTGCTCAATCACTGTGGTCTTCCACCACATCAGTGCTTTCTTGGCCAGCTGAAATTCTGCTAATCTGATCCAGGCCGTCTTTGCACAAGGCGCTGCCACAAATATCGGTTCAATCCTCTCCAACCATTCCTCAGCTTTTTCCCCTGATTCAGTTCCCTCGAACATCGGGGGTCGATACATCATAAATTGAGCCAAGCTCAACTCCCCAGGTAGCAACTATTGTCCAGAGGGTTCTTCACCCAAGGCTGGTGGTGGCAGTGGATTCGTACGCCCAGCACTTGCATTAACACTAATGGCGTCACCCACTTCAATATTTGCAGCCATGCTGCAACACAAGGGTTAATAACAACACCAAAAGCAGTTCATAAAGCACATCGTTACATAATTAAACATGTTAGCATAACATAGAAACTTCATATGCAACATACATATAAAACATGTTCAAAAGTAAGCACCTAGCCAACTTATTGCTAAGGCTACCCTTCACTCATTCCCGAGTTATCTAACCACTGCTCTGATACCACTAATGTGGGGTCTTCCCACCTTAACAGTGATTAATAGACATAAGAAGGACTAATCATGCATTAATAACATCTTAAGGTTCTGGTTGTTACATGAGCTATCAGGATTACAGGCCAAAATAAAAGACTTCAAAAATAATTCATTACATTCCCAAAAGAATGTTCATGTTTAGATTTATACTACTCCTAGAGTAGATACTAATCGTGACTTGAATCCTATACATTCCTGTGTTCCTCGTAGCTCACTGTCTCAACCCGACCCCTTAGTCCTTTAGTCCAAAAGTGTACCTACAGGGACAACACATCATAAGCATATACAATCTTACTTAACATCATAAAACATCATAGTAAGTGCATGAAACATTGGTTAAGTAAATATGCTGGTTATTCATTAACTTCTTATAAACATTGTCCCTGATTCATAATCATGCATATGGGCATCTTACCCTGTGGCATCTTACCACATTATAAACATCGCATGGCCTATTACCACGTGGGGCATCTTACCCCGTGGCATGTTACCACATTATAAACATCGCATGGCCTCTTACCATGTGGGGCATCTTACCCCGTGGCATCTTACCACATTATAAACATCGCATGACCTCTTACCATGTGGGGCATCTTACCCCATGGCATCTTACCACATTATAAACATCGCATGGCCTCTTACCATGTGGGGCATCTTACCCCGTGGCATCTTACCACAAATAACATCATAGACATCTTATAAACACCGTAAACATTTTATAAACATCATAAACATCTTATAAACATCATCATTTCATCATGTATACTCATGCAATAAAAGCATAGTCGTAGTGTAAAGATGTGTTTTACCGTCCGATGCCCGTACGTCTCTTACGTACCTTTTCAAAAGGAGGAGGAGTCAACAGACTTATCTCCTTGATTGTGCTGGTACCTGGGATGGCTCTATACAACCACATAATACAATATTAGGCACCGATACGAGAATCGAAATCAATTTTCAAAAAAAAAAATGAACATAAAATTTTATAACACATGAACAGTAACTACCGATCGATAGGTCTCTCTTACCGATCGATCGCTAACTGTTCATCATTTTCTTCTTTTAGCTACGGCATTTGCCGATCGATCGGTGTTCATCACCGATCGATCGGTCGTTCCCATTCATGCGAGATTTTCCAGAAATCTCGAACACCTCAATTCACCCCCTTCAAACTACTTCATAACATACATACATTGCCTAAATAAGCATATCAATAGCTTCATCATACTTCCATGCATGTATTAAAATTAAAGGTTCACTCATAACTTAAACCGACATGCATTATCCCAACTTTATCTGTGTTCATCCACTCTTTCCAAAAACAGTCATAATTTCTACCCAGATTTTCGAGCACTGCATTTCATAACAAGAATTCTAACACATAAACCATGCAACATGTTCAAACAAATATGCTAGGGGCTTCATAAAACTTCTATGTAAGCACTTAAATTCATGGTTTCATAAAACCTAAGCTAGCATGCATCATAACATCCTCATAAACTTTGAGCTCATCCAAACTTACAGAAAACAGGGCATCATAATATTACCCAGATTTTCGAACACCAAGTTTCCTAGCCAGGAATCTATCACATAAAACGTATAAAGTGTTCGATCTAACATGCTAGTAGTTACATAACACTAACATGCAAGCACCCAACCCAAGGTTTCGACCAACCCTTATACTAGCATGCTGAAAAAACCACTCAACCAAACCCTATCTTAACCAAGCTTCCAGAAAACAGAGTCATGGATTACCTCACCCTTTTTGCTCCCTTTTTAGCAAGGATTTTTCAACACAATCCACAAGCCAAATCTCCTCCTATCTGCAGCTCTTTTGGGCGATTTTTGGGGAGAGGAAGGGGAGAGGAAGGAGTGCTTTGCAGGTAATGAGTGAGCATGGTTGAAGGATGTGATGGGGTATGGACTGCCAAGTGGGGGGGGGGGGGTGGCCGAGTGACAGGGGTGGGTGGTGTGGGTTGGGTGGTCATGTGGTGTTTAATTGTGTCCCGGTATATAGTACGATGTATTAAAATATCCTCACTCGATATTTTCTAACTTCATTTAATTAATACATCCTTCGAAACACCTAACATGCCCCCTAAACATAACATCACATCATAAATATAATCCCCAATTAAGGTACCACAAACCCTCTTAAACACATCGTAAATGATCATCGTAGTACATAATCATATAACATTTCGGGGGTATTATAGTCCTGCAAAATACCATATTTTGGAAAGGTACGTAAGCGACGTACGGGCACCCAACGGTAACATGTATTTTATGTCTGTCCATTTGACACATGATAGATGCAAAGTTGTGCATTATAAGTATGATACATGTTGTTATGCATTGTTGTTGCATATGTATGTTGTGGAATAAATGGTGTGTATTCCACGAGTTAGGGTTATCACAGTGATGATTTTAATGCTTACCGCTTATACCGCTAAAAATGTGGAGCGGGAGGGGGGAGGTTCGCTTGCACATGGAGGCGAGATTTACCATACGAAGCGAGGATAGAAATACCGCTTGTATGGGGAAGCGAGGGAGGGGAGTTCCGCTTGTTCTAAAGTTATGAAGCGAGGGGCATTAAAATACACTGATGATAAACTGACTAAGGATTGAAGTAAAGATTTAAGAAGTAAAGATATGTCATGACATTTATTTAAAGAAACCATAATATCATGTATTGATTTGATTATGAGTTATGGTACAGGGACAACCAAAATGGGCGTTTTAAATGCATTGGAATTCAGGAAGTATCCTATGCCTATGATTTATGCGTTTATGCCTTGCATTCATATTATGATTGATATGAACTATGATGTGCTCATGTGTTGGGGGTTGTCTTTGTAGGTGCTTTTGACATGGAGAACCAGGGTCGGGGTTGATACGCTGAGCTGTAAGGAGTGCTACAGGATTAGCAGAATAGAGAATTACTTTTGTATAGTTTTTACAAAGAGTAGAGTAAAGCTATAATCTAGTACCTTTTGTTAGGAATATGTATAATTCCTTTGAACTTTTGGTACTGTAATCTCTTAAGCTCAGATTAATCAACACGGCCTAATACTCTGATTTATGTATGATTAGTTCTCTTAATTGCACCTTAGAAACTTTTTTAGATAACGGGGTCTTACAGCATGTTTAGTCCATAATACGTTATTATAATCATGTTAAGGTAGGAAGACCCTACAGGCGACATTTTGGAGTTGTATTTTTTCAGTGCTGCTCCAGAACGGCGAAGAAAGGCTTCATCGAAGCTTTTCATTTTATCAAGCTTAGACGACCAGATGGAAACGCCTTGAAAAATATAAAAATGGCGTTACCAGGAGCAATTCAAATTTTGGCGGGAACTATCACAGAGGATGAAGTTTCAACCAGACGAGCATGGGGTCTTTGAGTTTGTTTCACAGAAATGGACAAAATCAAATACTCATTTAAGTTCTTTCAGAATTCAGCCAACAGAACTTTCTTGTGAATTCCATGACAGGAACCTCCACAAGATTTGCCGAAGAACTCTTTGAAACAAAAAGAAGGATTCTTTGGGAAAACAAGATCCCGGCAGGAAATGAGACTTACCGGAAATTCTGCAACATGGCACACATTGGCCGATGGTTAGACCATATTTGCCAAGCATGCCCGGAGCATAAAGAACCAGAGTTCGGGAAAGGATTCCGCTCCAAACCCGACCAATCAGAGGCAGGAAGAGACAAAAGACCTGCTGACAAGAGAGCCCGTTTTTCTAAAGCTCGGGGACCACAAAAACAACTAATGTAAAGATTCCCCGACAAAGGAAAAAAGGTGGACCATTAGAAGTTAGTGCGGATACTGTTCAACGCATTCAGACAAAAATAATGGACCACTCACGAGAAAAGTTGGCACATTCAGACAAAGATGCCAAACCACGTGAAAGTTAAGGTGTTGTAAGACCCCAACGCCTAAACTCGTCATTAGTTCATTTATGACGTCGTATATGTATAAATTTTTCATTTTCTTTTCATTCTTTTAAAAAGAATCATTACATTCTTCCCATAATCTCATGACATAAATATTGTTCAACATTATATGATCATCTCTACCAACAAATAGACTCAAAGATTTCGCCCATTACCATCCCCATTACACCAATTTTATATTGTGGACTTTTATAAAAATTTGGGCAGAGTCACCCCATAAATTGAGCTATCCCAAATAAACACATTACCAAAATAACTCCCAGCCAGGGAAAACACAATACTTAACAGAATACAGAAACACTAAGTAAATTCCCAGCCAGGGAAGACACCACACTAATAAGATAACAAAAGTGGGTTACAACACCCTTATACAGTCCGTATACAGATACAAGTGCTCACAGAAGAGCAACGAATAACGGATACTCATCCGGATGTATAATTAATATATATACCAACAGCTCAACCCTATTATATAGGCTCAATCTCATATTATGCTTCTGGAAGCATCATCCAACAAGATTCGAGCCTAGCACTCCAAGGCAGCATCGTACCTGTCATACCTGTTTCAACAGAAACAGTCCCCACACAAGGTGAGCATATTCCAACTCAAAATTCAATCACAAATCGATATACAAAATCATAATGCAACAGTTTAGATTATTCAAAACTCATAAAATATACTCCCTGTACAATTCCGAATTTGTATAGCTTCCACACACTGTTCCTGTTTCAAACTCACGCACCTTCAAAATGTCAAGTTCAGTATTATCATTGAAAATATGATACCCAACAACACTATGAATTCAATACAACAACAATGTATTATTTATGCTAAACATAAATAATTCAACATCAATATAAACCTGGTTATCCCACTATCTCATTCTCGACACTTTCTCATATTGCTCATGCCCAAGGCATCAATACTCAACTAGTATAATCGGATCACGTACCACTCGTGTCCACCATACTTCGTATATTAACTCAATTATTAAAGTCAAACACTTAACATGAAACATCAAAATCAAAATACAAGTGTATATGAATGTATAGATACTAGGTATACCTGTTCGTACGTCACCACGTACCTTATAGTAGACAACATGAACAAGCTATCATCAACGTCCGAAGTCTCTTGTAGAGTCTATATCGAATATCAATTCAATATTAGCTCGAATCAAAGCAATTCATAACCATCATATATTTCTTACTTTCATATCCATATCATAAATCCATAACTCAATATTATGAATCAAATCATAATCAATACTTTGGATGCACACATCCTCACATTAATCATGATATATCATTGGTAATGCAAAACCCCATCATCTCTCACCATCCGCTACATCAACACACATGATGCGAGATACACACACCCATACGTGAAAGATCACGCCCAACTCACATAGCAGTTCACTAGACACACCAGTTCAACAGAGGGAAAGGAAGTGCAAGGGTGTATGCATAATAACATCCAACTAGTGTCTAACTAAGACAATCCAATTAAGCCAATTAACATGTTCCAAACATTCAAACCCACACCGAGGTGATTCAAACCAACACATGAAAGAAAGGATCCATGTAGATACGAGATTCTACCCTTTTAAATCTACTTCTCTTAATCCCAACATAAAGTCATTTATTTGTTTGAATTCAACTTAAACAAATTAAACATGCATTGAATTTAAATCTAAACTCATAATGCCCATTCAAGCATACACATCACCACAATCTTATTCCATGCCATAACTTACACTACCATGTATCTAACCCATTTATTCCCACATTTAGTATAGCTTTTGGTTACACTTGAACTCCACTTAAACATTATATCAAACACTTTATGAGCATTATTTTTAAGCCAATACCATAGGAATCTCTAACCATGGCAGCCCAAATTAGCAAGATTTTCGAAATGAATTGGACAGAAATCGATACACCTTCTTCCCACTCGCAATTACTCGAAGCTACGTATTACATTAATCGAACAGCAGGAAAAGTCGAGGCCAAACTGTGATATCCCCGAAATTATTATGTGATTTTAATCATTTATTTATATTATGATGATTTAGTGTTAATTCATGAGGTTGAATTAATATGGTAGAGGAGTTACATTTCGGGGTGCATGCGACATATGTTGGGATGTTGGGGTTGTGGCATGATTATTTGGGGTGTGTGTTATTTGTTTTGGTAAAAGCATATTTAAATGGGAATTGAAGTATTTTATTGAGAAAATACTATAAAATATAATGTGAGGATATTTTAATACATCGTGCTAAATACCGGGACCAAAACATAACACATCACTTAACCCACCACTCAACCACCCCCCTTGACCCATGCCCTGCTGCCAGCTGCCAGCTGCTTGCCCATACTCCTTGTCCCATCTCTCACCCAACCTTCCCATAGCTGAAACTCCTCCATCTCTCTCCCATTTTTCGTCCAACATATGATAAGTGAGAAAAGGAGGAGATCCACCATTTTTATTGCCTGGAAACCTTCCAAAAATCGGAGCAAAAGAGGGTGAGAAACCATTTCTGGGTTTGAATTTAAGTTGTTTAAGTTCATACTTTTATTGGTGTAAAAGTGGCATGTTAGCTTAGGTTTCTTAGAACCTTCGATTTAAATGCTTACATGGTGTTTTTATGAAGCTCTCAGTATTTTTCCTTATGTATATTACATGTTTTATGTAGAGGAAATAAGCATGTAAAGTATGGTGTTCGAAAATCTGGGTAATGGTTGTGCCCTGTTTTCTGGAAAAATATGAGTTGGGAGCGTTTTTATGAAGGTGATATCATGCACGATTAGCTTAGGTTTTGGTAAACCTTTGATGTGAAAATATGCATGGTAGTTTTGTGAAGCCCTTGGCATTTTTATTCGAGCAAAATTCATGACTTATGTGGTAGATTTCATTGCTTGAAAGAGGGTACTCAAAAATCTGGGCAGGAAGACAATGCCCTGTTTTTCAGAAAAGTTGGTTGAGTACTGATGTTATAGGGTGATTTTAATGCATGTGGGTTTGTGTTTGGGGTATATATCTTATATGAATACACTCAGGGTAGTGTATTGTAGCTACTAGCATGTTTGTTTGGGCATGTTGTATGTCTTACATGTTAGATCGAAAGGTATGAGTATCGGTGTTAGAGAGTTTCCGGAAATCTGGGCTGGAACAGAGCGACCGATCAATCGGTGAAGAACACCGATCGATCGGCAAAAGCCGTAGCATTTTTCCAAAATTCAAACAGTTCACCGATCGATCGGTGATGGGGACCGATCGATCGGTAGTGCCTTTTTTTTTAATGTAGAATTTGTTTAAATTTTGATATTGGATTGTAATGAGACATCTAATATTGTGTTGTACACTGGTGTAGAGCCTTCACAGACAGCTACACAGCGCAGGGGATAGAGTCCCACAACACACTACATTTTGGAAAGGTACGTAAGCGATGTACGGGCATCCCAACAGTAACATGTACTTATGTTTGTCTGTTTGACACATGATGAATGCAATGTGATGCATTAAGAGTTGATACATGTTATTATGCATTGTTGTTGCATATTATGCATTGTTGTTGCATATTGTGATGTGGAATAAAGAGGTGTATTCCACGAGTCAGGGGTGATCACAGTGAAGGTTTTAATGCTTACGCTTGACCGCTAAAAATGTGGAGCGGGAGGGGGGAGGCTCGCTTGCACATGGAGGCGGGGTATACCATACTAAGCGAGGATGAGATACCGCTAGTATGAAGATGCGAGGATGAGATACCTCTTGTTTTGAGATTGTAAAGCGAAGAAGCATTAAAATAACTGATGATGACTGACTCAAGAAAAAGAGATGATATGTCATGACATTTATTGGTGAAGCCATATATTCATATAGTGTTTGATTATGAATTGTGGTACAGGGACAACCAATGGGCATTGTAAATGCGATGGAAATACAGGAAGTGCTTTGTATTTTATGATTATGCATTTACGTCTTACATTCATATTTTGTGGTATATGAATTATGTTATGCTCATGTGTTGGGGGTTGTCTTTGTAGGTGCTTTTGATGATGAGAACCAGGGTCGGGGTTGAAAAGCTGAGCTGTAAGGAGTGCTACAGGATTAGCATGTTAGAGAAAATTTTTGTATAGCTTCTACATGTGGTAGAGTAAGACTATAGTGTAGTACCTTTTGTAGGAATTTGTGAAATTCCTTTTGAAACTTTTTGTACTGTATCTCTTAAGCTCAGGTTAATCAACATGACTCATTACTCTGATTTATTCATATGAATGTTTAGTTCTCTTAATCGCACCTATTAGTATCTTGAGATATCGGGGTCTCACATTTAGTTGTATCAGAGTAGTGGTTAGATAACCAGGGAAGAGTGAAGGGTAGCCTTTAGAAACAAGTTGGTTAGGTATTCATTTGGGCATGCTTATGCATGTGATGCATATTTTTGTATAAGTGTTATACTAACATGCTTTGAATATAATACTCTTGTTATCTAACGGCTTATACTATGAACTGCTTTTGGTATTGTTGTTAACTCTTGTGTTGCAGCATGGCGGCTATTAACCCGGAGAACCTCAATGAAGAGGTAGGGGATATGGGCAGTATGAATGCTAGTGTTGCTCATATGAATCCTTTACCGCCACCTGCTGTGGGAGTGGAGCCCAGTGGACAGATGTTATTACCAGGGGAGCTCAGTTTGACACAGTTTCTGAACTTCCGTCCACCCATGTTTGAGGGGACCGAGTCTGGAGAAGGGGCCGAAGAGTGGCTAGAACGGATAGAGCAGATACATGTGACTGCGCCCTGTGCACGTACCACATGGCTGAGGTTAGCCGACATGCACTGGAAGAAAATCGAACACAAATCAAGTAACATTTTCAAAGCCCACAACAGCAAGGAATCGAATCAAGAACAGCATGAATTTTGAACCAAAGAACAGCACAAAACCGTCCCAAAAACGTCTGAAACAAATGCCCCAAACGCACCAAAATCGAGCCCCAAATGGGACGAATTCGAAAATTCGAACCACTGCGCTTCCTTGCAAGATCCGGACGCAATCCGCGACGAAACTTCAGGTTCTTGGTATGGAAAGTTGCGCCTAGAAGAGACGAAGACGGTGGTGGTTTGGACGCGCCGGAAGGAGGTCCGACGGCCGCCGGCGCAGGGCTTTAAGCGGCGAGGGTCAGATGCGACTGAGAAGAGGAAAATAGGGAAGAGAGTTCGGATCTGAAGTGTGTGCGTTTACACACTTTTAGTGTGTGAAAATAGGCTGAAAACATTTTAATATAAATGTATTTCCAATCCCGTTATGTACATCGGAGTGTCACCGGTGTACTAATAAATTAAATTTACAATTACCAATCGGGATTTATACTCTCCTAGAACGCAAATTAATTCTCCATTTTAATTAACTTATCTCTAAAATATTATCGGAGTATATTTTACAATCTCAAAATATTTTATGATCCGATTAACTTGTCATTTGACTTTCACTTGGTCGATTCCATTTCTAATTAATTTAATTCTAAAATTAATTATCAATAAAATCCAAATCATATTTAATCCAATTAATGATTATTAATAAATCTGGACATCACAATTCTCCCCAACATATAAAATTTCGCCCTCGAAATTTAAAAGCATGCTTACCATAAAAGCCAACTGTAAAATTTACGTACCGCATATAGCTCAAGATATTGACTTTACCATCCGTAGGGCGACAGTCATCGGAATCATCGTTGTTCACTCATGTGCCCCCATTGCACCAACGATCGCAAGAAGTGATTAACCATCAAGCTTCTCTGTCATGTTTCGCTACCTGTGTACTTTCATCGACACAATTCCATTGCACAAAATCTTATTTCCGTCATATACTTTCATCACAGTACCCATCATATAATCTCGTTAAATCATACAATCCATGCTTTCATGTACATTCAAGAATATATGACAATACGCCAACATTTATCTTAATTAACTTCATACCTGTGTCGTTGCAAATGTATGCAACTTATACCAACATCACCACCATCGTCCGTATGAAGTAACAGTACTCTTGAGCCTTTACACATCAATCTTTCATATATCATCTCCTGGCTATTATCTGGTGCAAGGTAATGACTAGAAACCCATTAGTCATTCTCACATACATATCTCCACATTATACACACCAACAATCACAGATCATCAATAGCAAATCAGGATGAATGGCTTAACACCAATATTCTCATGTCACGATTATACTCCTCTAAAACAAGGCATCAACATCAATATCGAATAGTTCGTGACATACCTGTGTAGATGGAATCATCTACAATACACAATGGCACATAGTATTATGCTCATCACAGTACTCACATACTCTTAAGTATCAACATTTCCAAATTACATCACCCAACTATTATTTGCTATAGGACAAGTACGAAATAAACTTGTTAGTATCTCTCAAATACTCATGACATAACACGTACCTTGTCTTTTGCGCATTTCGATATTCATAATGTTTCCATATCAAACATCAATTCCTACGTCGACCTGCAACGTCCACCATGATCATACGTCCACACAGGACGTTCGTAGCGATCTTATGTCATCCCATGACGTTCCATATCATCTCATAACCTGTTCATTAATCTCACAATATACAAAACAATCATGTTTTCATAAACCAATATCATTTCAATCTCTTTCTCATAGACCATATGTGATGTCCGGGAATTAATGGTGTTAATCCCGGTGTAGTATTAATCCTGGATGGATTTTTAATTGTGGCAATTAGGAATTAATTGCGGTTCGGCATCTTCCGAGGTTGGTAAATCGGGCCTTCTGGGCTCGTCTAATTGATTAGTTGGGATCGTTGGATCCCGAGGTTGAGATCGTATTCTCATTCCGGTGAAAACCTGCGAGTTGGGTTTTTAGTGTGACTCAGAATTTCGGGTGCTGTGTGTGGGCACCGGTAGGGGGTTTTTGAGTTAGAGAGAGAGTTTTTGAAAACAGATGATTTTTAATGAATTATGATGTATTTGTGGGGCTATTAGTATTTCGGGGTATTTTTGCTATAAATACCAATTGAACCCGGGATTTTAATTATCGGAGTCATTTTTCCTCACCTCTCTCTCTCTCCTCGCGCCCGCAGCCCCCTTTCCCGATCCCCTTTACCCCCCGCGCACAAAAGGCCACCGCCCGCCGCCGTCCGGCCGCCGTTCGGCGCGTCCGACCCGCCGCCGTGTTCGTCTCTTCCAGGCGGTTCTATCCATACCAACAATTTGAAGTTTGGTCGAGAATCGAGCTCGGATTTGCCAGAAAAGCGTAGGGTTCAAAAAACTGGATTTCATCCGATTTTGGGGCGCGATTTTGGTATGTTTTTGGTGCGATTTTTCTGATGTTTTTGGGGCGTTTTTAAGCTGGTTTTGAGTCGATTATTTCAGCCTTTTTGGTTCGAAATTATTGGTTAAGTTTGGTTCGAATTTTCAGCTCGATTTCGTGGGTTAGGGTTCGAAATTTGGGGGTTTCGCTTGTGGGGCGATTATTGTTGTTGGTAATTGATTAATTCATGTTGTAGATGCATTATGATGCTTGATTGTGTTCGAATTCGAAGAATTGTAAGGGTTCGAATTTAAGGGCTTGTTTGGGTTCGAATTTAAGGGTATTGAATTCGAAAATTGGGGGTTTTTGGCAAGGAGTGTTGATTCTTGCTTGGATAGCTTAATTCATGTTTTAAATGAATTATGGTGATTATTTGGGTTTGATTTGTGTTGTTGGGGTTCAAATTTAGGGGTGGTCCTTGAGCAATTTTCGATATTGTCTCATTCGATTTCCCTCCCTGTATATGCCCTGCCCCGGGTCTTTTAAATGGTAAATTGTTGTGGATTGACAATATGTTGAGGGTTATGGGTGTGCTTGAGCATGGATTGCATGTTCGTAATTAATTGTGAATTATTTATCGTGTTAGCACATCGTTCCTCGGAGCATGGAACTCGAGCAAGGTTTGGCTCGGACTTCGGAAATTAAGGTACGTGGGACGTACGAGCATAGCCTATTATAGTATTGCAACTGTAATATGCATGGTTTGTGATAATGGTATTAAATGGGCATTGGAATACATGGTGTATGGTAATTGTATTATATGGACATTACAATATCTGGCAGGTGGTCTGGCATGTGGTAATTACATTGGATAAATATTGAGATGCATGGTGCACTATATTTACTTCAAATGGATAATGATATGCATGGTAAACGGTCTTTGCCTTCAATGGATATATATATATATATATTGGGAATCATACAGTGCCGCCTTCGAGCGAGCAATGATTCGGGATGCGGTCGCCATTGGGCGACCATCGGTTATGACGCCGCTATTGTTGAGCGTGCGCGAGGTTTAGTATGCCGCTATTGTGGAGCGAGCAATGAAATAAGAACATGGAATTGTTGGTTAGATATATGCGATATCTATAGTCTTTTACATTATGTTCTTATCCCTTTGATTATGGAACTGGTATAATAGAACGGTATTAGTTAATCTATGTGACGATTAACTGGCTTTGGGAATTTGATGAGTTTGGTTATTTTGAGAACAGGGACAATACAGGGGGATCCCGGATGAGGGTATTGCCATCCAGGGAGTATCATTTAAATTATGGCATTTACATTCTGTAAATTATGAATTGCAATATTATTATTTTGTGATTGGTGGTATTGGTATGCTCACCCCGTGTGGGGGCTGTCTCTGTTGGGGCAGGTAACACAGGTGTAGCGGCTTTGGAGTCGAGCTCGGGCTTTTGGTTAGAGGTACTTCCAGGATCGAGGTACCAGAGCTGGCTGGATGGACGCTCAGATCCAGTGTTGAGATCGAGTTGTGCTTGGAAGGTGCTTCCAGGATAGAAGTACCAGTAGCGGTATCCGGTATAGTGTTTTATGCATCAAATACACGTTTATTCATTGAGTACACCTTACGTGTATATGGGATGTATAAATGGGCTATGGCCTCTTTCTGTTCATTATGGTTGCATGCAATTAATTATGGAAATTGCTAAATGAACTAAGAGCATATTAGTGTATTATGTGGGTGCATGTTATGTGAATAATAATGGTAGGGGGAATTTGAATATTGGGAATTGAATGCAAGAAATTTCTGGGTAGCATACGGTGTTGCACTTGCATAGGGTTTTTCCCCTGATGGTATGATTATATGCACTCATGGTATGGCTTAATGCACTAATTACGGGTTAAGGGCACGGGGGTCCTTACATTAGTGGTATCAGAGCAGTGGTTAGCTCTTTGGGGCTGTTGAGGGCCTAGGAACATGTTATTGGGAATGAGAAGCACATACTTATGCATGATTGCTTATGTGCGTTTATGATATGTGTTCATCATTGGCATATGTGTTGCTAACCATGGTGGTTGCAGGGTCTTATGAGACATGGACTATGCATTACGGTTGCATAGGTATACATCGGAGTGATGATTTTAATGCTTTGCCGCTACATGTTGGAGCGAGGTGCATTAAAATACACTCATGGCGATGTTTATGGGAATACGGATTATGCATTACGGTTGCATGCACGTCGAAGCGATGATGCCGCTGTCGTGTCGAAGCGATGGTAAATGCCGCTGTCACGTCGAAGCGATGATGCCGCTGTCGTGCCGAAACAATTATTGAAATACGGGTTATGCATTACGGTTGCATGCATGGCGTAGCGATATGAATACTTGCCGCTGTCGTATTATAGCGATGAAGAATATTTGCCGCAAATATGTCGAAGCGAAGGAAAATGCCGCTGTCATATTATTATTGCGAGGGATATTATGCCGCTAATACGTCGAAGCGAAGGGTATTTCCGCTGTCATGCCGGAATGATGGTAAATGCCGCTGTCGTGTCGAAGCGATGGTAAATGCCGCTGTCACGTCGAAGCGATGGTACCACCGTCATGTCGAAACGATGATGCCGCTGTCGTGTCGAAGCGATGATACATGCCGCTGTCACGTCGAAGCGATGATGCCGTTGTCATGACGTAGCAATGTGATCGGGAACAAGTACTACATGAGTGTGAGTACCTCTTGAGTCCGCGATTAGCCGGGTATTTTGTTGGCGATGGTTACGCCGGGTATTTTGTTGGCGATGGTTACGCCGGGTATTTTATTGGCGATGGTTACGCCGGGTATTTTCTTGGCGATGGTTACGCCGGGTATTTTCTTGGCGATGGTTACGCCGGGTATTTTGTTGGCGATGGTTACGCCGGGTATTTTGTTGGCGATGGTTACGCCGGGTATTTTGTTGGCGATGGTTACGCCGGGTATTTTATTGGCGACGGTTACGCCGGGTATTCTATTGGCGATGGTTTATACCGCCGGATATCTATAGCGACATTTTATGCCGCTGACTCCATGGCGAGGGATCATGCCGCTGATTCGATAGCGATGGGTTATACCGCTATGTGTGTAGCACTGGATTATGCCGCCTACGAGCGATGGGTGCTGCTTATGTACCGCTGGTGGACGATGGATACAGGTATTCCGCTATCTCGATAGCGATGAGGTATGGCATATTACTTTTGTTATCAGTATGGTGATTATGGTGTATTATTATTTACCGTCATGTGTTTGACGATGAGATTATGGATGTCGTGTATCGACAGGTACCGTCATATGTTCGACGATGTTATTTGGGATAACTATGTGGACGCTTGGCGTCATTTTGGTGATTTATACATTCATGTTTATGTATATGGTTGTATGGTTTGAGTGCCGATGGTGGGCACATGGTAGGGTCTGGGTATTTAGTTGACGAGACCTTTTGCCGAGCAGGTTTGCTCGATGGATCATTGATGCATTGTACCGGTGAGAGTACGCATCGTATTATGGAGGTATATTATTGACGAGCAATGATACCCTTAGGTATGCTCGCTGGGATGGCTAAGGCCAAGTGAATGGTGGTAAGAGTAGTCATTGAGGAAACTACTCGCTTGTTATTGTGATGAGGAGTAAACATGGTTACACCCACCCTAAGGGCGTGGAAGAAGTCCTAATGGATTAGGATTGCATGATAATTGAGCGTGGACGCCGGGTTGTCCAGTGTGCTTTGGTGTTTTAGAGATATGTTGGGCAATGACCCACAACTCTAATGGTTTGGGCGGTATGGTATACCGGGATGGAATGTGTGTCGCGTTAATAGGTTGGTATAAGCCTATGGGACCAGCGAATCACTAGCCAGGTATTGTTGCAGTGCTTTAGTGTGCTTGTGGTAGCTATTATAATGCTCGTTGGATTCGAGTTTGGTGAATCGTATGGTGATACGATGAGGGTTATGGTAGACTCTTGTAGTCTCTATGTGGCATGGTGTTTGAGGTAGGGAATACCTCACGGGGACGTTACACGTCATTGTTTTGAGGGACTTGTGCTGGGACAGCTCAAGTTTGTTGGTATTACCAATGTGAGTGTCAACAAGTCGTGGTTAGCTCTAGTTGAGCATCCTTGCATATGGCATGCAATGGGAGTCACAATGGTTTGTGAGATATAGTTAGTGGGGTGACACTACTATATTGATTTTTTTTATCTCTTGGAGAGATTTGGATTGTACTGTCTTGGAGACAGCTTGCATCGGTCGTGGTTTGATTGTAAGTCAGCCATGGTAAGCATTACTGATGTTGGACCGAGTAATGGATTTCTTACCTCGGTGAGACGTTTGAGGAGACGTCTTCGGGGAGATGCTCGATTTTGGAGTACTATGGTATTAGTACAGAGCATCGTTGGAAGGTGTATACATGGCGTATACGGATTTTTGGATCGGGTAATGGTAGTATTGATGCACTACTCTAACCAATTGTATATTTCTGGGTTCCGGGATATGTTTTGGTATTAATATACCAGGTTTTCCGAACGGTAATTCGAGGATTGGAGGATCATGGATTCATGACTTCTTCCTTGAGAGGAAGACGGTATTGTGATTCCTACCGGTTGAATCTTTTGGGGAGATTCGTTATTTTGGTTCGTGTGGTGGTGATGTTGAAATCACACCCTTTGGTTTTGGTTTGTCAACCATTATTCTCCGTGGGGCGAGAATAATCGGGGTTTGACAGTTGGTTTTGGGATTTGGGTGTGATTGGAGACACCCGAGTCTATTGCATTGCGTATGCATGTTGTGTGGTGTATGGGCATGTATGCCGTGTGTGTATACGAATGCCAACCTTATTTCGTTCATTGTGGAACGCCGAGTGTGTATAATTGGTTTAGTGGATCTCCGGTGTGAGATTGTGGAACCTCGAGATCGGTAATCTCGATGGCACGATGCATTCTAATGAATGATCGTGAGGGTTGTTTGATTCCCCGAGGAGGGATCGACGTGATTTGGAATCATGGTGGTTCTTGTTGGATAATTCGATAGCCTTCCTATTTTAGGATTGTTAGATCCAAGGATAGATGAGGGATGGCCGAGATTCGGATTTGTTTAGTGTCATGGTTGACACTTGTGTAGGAATGCAATTGGTTGCCTTCCATGTCCCCTATGGAACTTGAGACTTGGTGGAGTCTTGATGGTGTGTCGGGACCAAGATATGAATTCTTGGAACACACCGGTGTAAACATCCTCGGTGATGTATTTTTGTGTGGATCAGTGACCGTGGGTAACCCGGTCCGGGTTGCAAGTGGTGCAACTACTCCTTTGGAGGAGATGGGCTGGGAAGCGAAAACTGGTTTTTTCTGTGAGTATACTGTTGTATACTAGTGGTCCCCACCATGACGATATGTGTCATGCATCGTGGGAAGGTGGTGAATATCACGGGATGATGTCTATGTCAGAACTAATGGTGATTTGGTTGGGTTGCAGTTTTGGTGGACTGACTTGTGGGACGATTCACGTCGAGGTATGTTGTTATCTTTCGGGTTTGTATTGGTTTTGGCGTTGCGCTATTTTGGGGCTTGGTGCGAGACTGGTATTCTCGCAGTTGTTAATTCGATTCTAAGGTGATTCAGAATCAGGGTCTTGGCTTTGTTTTGTTGGTGTAGTCCTGGTGTTACGAGGAGTACACCGGTGCAATTTCGAGGACGAAATTTTATTAGTAGGGGATAATTGTGATGTCCGGGAATTAATGGTGTTAATCCCGGTGTAGTATTAATCCTGGATGGATTTTTAATTGTGGCAATTAGGAATTAATTGCGGTTCGGCATCTTCCGAGGTTGGTAAATCGGGCCTTCTGGGCTCGTCTAATTGATTAGTTGGGATCGTTGGATCCCGAGGTTGAGATCGTATTCTCATTCCGGTGAAAACCTGCGAGTTGGGTTTTTAGTGTGACTCAGAATTTCGGGTGCTGTGTGTGGGCACCGGTAGGGGGTTTTTGAGTTAGAGAGAGAGTTTTTGAAAACAGATGATTTTTAATGAATTATGATGTATTTGTGGGGCTATTAGTATTTCGGGGTATTTTTGCTATAAATACCAATTGAACCCGGGATTTTAATTATCGGAGTCATTTTTCCTCACCTCTCTCTCTCTCCTCGCGCCCGCAGCCCCCTTTCCCGATCCCCTTTACCCCCGCGCACAAAAGGCCACCGCCCGCCGCCGTCCGGCCGCCGTTCGGCGCGTCCGACCCGCCGCCGTGTTCGTCTCTTCCAGGCGGTTCTATCCATACCAACAATTTGAAGTTTGGTCGAGAATCGAGCTCGGATTTGCCAGAAAAGCGTAGGGTTCAAAAAACTGGATTTCATCCGATTTTGGGGCGCGATTTTGGTATGTTTTTGGTGCGATTTTTCTGATGTTTTTGGGGCGTTTTTAAGCTGGTTTTGAGTCGATTATTTCAGCCTTTTTGGTTCGAAATTATTGGTTAAGTTTGGTTCGAATTTTCAGCTCGATTTCGTGGGTTAGGGTTCGAAATTTGGGGGTTTCGCTTGTGGGGCGATTATTGTTGTTGGTAATTGATTAATTCATGTTGTAGATGCATTATGATGCTTGATTGTGTTCGAATTCGAAGAATTGTAAGGGTTCGAATTTAAGGGCTTGTTTGGGTTCGAATTTAAGGGTATTGAATTCGAAAATTGGGGGTTTTTGGCAAGGAGTGTTGATTCTTGCTTGGATAGCTTAATTCATGTTTTAAATGAATTATGGTGATTATTTGGGTTTGATTTGTGTTGTTGGGGTTCAAATTTAGGGGTGGTCCTTGAGCAATTTTCGATATTGTCTCATTCGATTTCCCTCCCTGTATATGCCCTGCCCCGGGTCTTTTAAATGGTAAATTGTTGTGGATTGACAATATGTTGAGGGTTATGGGTGTGCTTGAGCATGGATTGCATGTTCGTAATTAATTGTGAATTATTTATCGTGTTAGCACATCGTTCCTCGGAGCATGGAACTCGAGCAAGGTTTGGCTCGGACTTCGGAAATTAAGGTACGTGGGACGTACGAGCATAGCCTATTATAGTATTGCAACTGTAATATGCATGGTTTGTGATAATGGTATTAAATGGGCATTGGAATACATGGTGTATGGTAATTGTATTATATGGACATTACAATATCTGGCAGGTGGTCTGGCATGTGGTAATTACATTGGATAAATATTGAGATGCATGGTGCACTATATTTACTTCAAATGGATAATGATATGCATGGTAAACGGTCTTTGCCTTCAATGGATATATATATATATATATTGGGAATCATACAGTGCCGCCTTCGAGCGAGCAATGATTCGGGATGCGGTCGCCATTGGGCGACCATCGGTTATGACGCCGCTATTGTTGAGCGTGCGCGAGGTTTAGTATGCCGCTATTGTGGAGCGAGCAATGAAATAAGAACATGGAATTGTTGGTTAGATATATGCGATATCTATAGTCTTTTACATTATGTTCTTATCCCTTTGATTATGGAACTGGTATAATAGAACGGTATTAGTTAATCTATGTGACGATTAACTGGCTTTGGGAATTTGATGAGTTTGGTTATTTTGAGAACAGGGACAATACAGGGGGATCCCGGATGAGGGTATTGCCATCCAGGGAGTATCATTTAAATTATGGCATTTACATTCTGTAAATTATGAATTGCAATATTATTATTTTGTGATTGGTGGTATTGGTATGCTCACCCCGTGTGGGGGCTGTCTCTGTTGGGGCAGGTAACACAGGTGTAGCGGCTTTGGAGTCGAGCTCGGGCTTTTGGTTAGAGGTACTTCCAGGATCGAGGTACCAGAGCTGGCTGGATGGACGCTCAGATCCAGTGTTGAGATCGAGTTGTGCTTGGAAGGTGCTTCCAGGATAGAAGTACCAGTAGCGGTATCCGGTATAGTGTTTTATGCATCAAATACACGTTTATTCATTGAGTACACCTTACGTGTATATGGGATGTATAAATGGGCTATGGCCTCTTTCTGTTCATTATGGTTGCATGCAATTAATTATGGAAATTGCTAAATGAACTAAGAGCATATTAGTGTATTATGTGGGTGCATGTTATGTGAATAATAATGGTAGGGGGAATTTGAATATTGGGAATTGAATGCAAGAAATTTCTGGGTAGCATACGGTGTTGCACTTGCATAGGGTTTTTCCCCTGATGGTATGATTATATGCACTCATGGTATGGCTTAATGCACTAATTACGGGTTAAGGGCACGGGGGTCCTTACACCATATCAATGAATCAAGATAATTCACAATCCATATAAATCAAACATGTTACATCACATTATCTCATAGGGTGATTGAAACATAAGAATTAATTGCATGTCTCAATGACGCAATTTATATCAATCTTTAACTCATCCTCGAAACATAATAATTCATTAATCATGAATGTTCACAATGAACACATGTCCACACACGACATTCGTAGTAATCACGCGTCATCCCGTGACAACTCATCCTGTGACACACTCATTAAACTCATGTCTATCTGATTGTATTCCATTCAACATAATAGGTGATTAATCAATTATTAATACTACCACATACAAAACTAGCATGCTTTCACAACAATAATTATCATCACAAAATGATTAACATCTATTTTCAATATCTCATCACTACACACCGTAGATATGAGAGTGTTATCACAGAGGTTACACCCTTTCTTGCCTCATTACCGCAACAAAATATGAATATGACACATCTAGGTTCCACTTCTATCATGACTCACGATGTCTAACATACATCGTTACGGGGGAAAACATTAGTATACCGCGGTGTACACATACCAAACCTGGTTCCTGCTACACAGACCACCTCCATCCAAGGAGCAGTTGCACCCTCTGCAACTCGGATCGAGCAACTTACGGCCACCGATCCACACCCGAATACATCTCACAAGATGTCCACCTCCGGATATTCCAAGAATCATATCCTGCTCATAAATAAACCATCGAGACTCCACAGAGTTTCAAATTCTGAAAGGACATGCAATAAATCCATTGCATCCTCAACGCTTGTGTCGACAGCGACACCCAACAAATCCGAATTCCTGCCATCCCTTGATAATCCTAGGATTTAACAATCCAAACTTAGGAAGGCTATCGCATAACTCGGAGGAAAACACCAATAAGGAAATACCTTAACCCACACAAGATAATCCCTCTTCAAGGGAGTCAACTAACTTCACGATTGTTCCTCATAATTATCGTGCCATGGAGATTCCCAATCTCAAGGTGTTCCATATCTCTCACCAGAGATTTAACCATCCAAAAATAGCATAACTCTATGCTTGACAGAAAGAAAATCAATAACTAGCATCTGTATACTCACCATATACCTGCCTAAGTACTGACATCGCATGCATACTCAATGCACTCGGCTCGGGTATCTACAACCTACCCCTAAGCCCCAAACACAACCGTCAATTCTGAGTCATTCCCTATCCAGTGAAGAACGATAATCGACGATCAACAACACGGTGTGATTCCCAAGATCAACACCACACGTACCAACTCACCGAATCTTTCAAAGATTCCCAAATAGGTATAATACTACCTCCTTCCCCACAAGGGAAATGCCATCGAACTCGAGATCCACAAGTCTCGAACCACTGTTCGGAAAAACTGGATACAATAACACCCATTTCATCCCAAATACACGGGTTCCCTCAGATCGAGTCAATAACGACCTGATGACTCTCTCGTTGGTACTCCAACATCATGAGCTGTCCTAGACAAATCTCACCAAAATTAAACATAAATGTATACACGTTTCAGTGAGGCATGCACAACCTCAACTTCAAATGACATGGTGACTACTAGAGTCCACCACAATCCACATCGTATCACCTTACGATTTGCCAAACTTGGTTCCAACGAGCAGTATAACGGCTCTAGCAAGCACACTATATCATTCCTCCAATATCTGGCTAGCAAAGCGTTGTCTCATAGGCTCACATCAAGCCCACCAACAAACCATATGTTCCATCTCGGTATGCCATACCGTACAAACCGTTAGAGTAATGGGTCATCGCCCAGCATATCTCTAAAATACCAAGCACAATGGGCAACCCGGTGCCCTTGCTCACTTATGATGCAATCATAATCCAATATGATTTATCCCACACCCTCAGGGTGGGTACAACCATGTCTACCCTACGTCACAACACAAGCGAGTAGTTTCCTCAATGACTACTCTTACCACCAATCACTTGGCCCTAGCCAAACCAACGAGCATACCCAAGGGTATCATCGCTCGACAATTATTTAACTCTATAACATGATGTGGTACACTTACCGGTACAATACATCCAATACTCCACCGAGCAAACCTGTTCGGCAAAAAGGTCTCGTCAACTAGTGACCCAGACACTACCATGTGCTCACCATCGGCACTCAAACTATACAGCCAAATACATAACACAAATGTATAATCATCAAAACGATGCTACACGTCTACATAGAACATCCACTATGCCATTGTCATCTCGTGACGGTACCTGTCAACATATGACTTTGAAATAATATTGAGGACTCATGACGGTAAATGTCGATACACGACGTCTATAATCTCATCGTCAAACACATGACAACATAAGTAAATCAACACATGATATCCACAATAGTGCTAAATAAACAGTAATATGCCATACCTCATTGCTAACAATATAGCGGCATACCTGTCTCCGTCATCCACAGCGGTACGCAACAGCACCCATCGCTCGTAGGTGGCGTAATCCAGCGTCACGTACATAGCGGCATAACCCATCGCTATAGAATCAGGGGCATAATCCCTCGTCATAGAGTCAGCGGCATAAAACATCACTATAGACATCTGGCGGCATGAACCATCGTCATAGATGTAGCGGAATGTACCATCGCTATGAACACCCGGCGGCATAAGTCATCGCCAATCAATATAGCGGAATGAGGCATCGCTATCAGTACCCGGCGGCATAAATCATCGCCAATAGAATAGCGGAATGAGACATCGCTATCAATATATCCGGCGGCAAGAACCATCGCCAATCAATATAGCGGAATGAACCATCGCTATCAATATACATGGCGACAAGAATCATCGCCAGTCAATATAGCGGAATGAACCATCGCTATCAATATACATGGCGGCAAGAACCATCGCCAGTCAATATAGCCGAATGAACCATCGCTATCAATATACATGGCGGCAAGAATCATCGCCAGTCAATATAGCCGATCCCTAGTCATTGTCACGGTAGTGTATGTTAATGCCCCTCGCTCAAATAAAACATGCGGTACTCCCACCCCTCGCTTCACATATAGGCGGCATAGAATAACCTCGCTTAAATGGACATGCGGCGCTCCCACCCCTCGCTTCACATTTTAGCGGCAAATATTCTTTCCTCGCCTCATATGATAACCACGCTTCAATGTGACATGCGGCGCTCCCACCCCTCGCTTCACATTTTAGCGGCACAAAACAATAAATAGCGGTTAGCATTTAAAATCATCACTCATCCATAACAATGACTCATGGGATATTCACCAAGTATTTCATCCATACCTGCATCACAAAGCATAATCCATATACCAACATACATCATCATGAGTGTATTTTAATGCACCTCGCTCAAATGCGACATGCGGTACTCCCAACCCTCGCTTCAACATTTGGCGGCAAAGCATTAAAATCATCACTACATGTATACATGCAACCACAATGCATAATTCCAGGATGTATATAAAACACAGGTTACCGTTTCGTGCCTTTCAACCATGGCCTTAGCCTTTCCACGTCATAGTGTCCCTACAGGAACAATCCCAAACCATGAGCATACGATAATCCATATTCCCCACAATATGATTATAATGAGTAATGCATAAATTATGAGTACAAAGTACTTCCTGTATCCCAATGCATTTCAATATGCTCCACTTGGTTGTCCCTGTGTCACAACTCACAATCATAATCAACAGGTTATATTATGATTCTATAGATGTCATGACATATAATCGTTTCACTATGATCACATGTTACAAATGCACATAAGCAAAATAGTTGTGTCACACAGCACTAGCTACTATCATGCATAAATATGTGCTACACATCCCTATCAGCATGTTTTAGGCCTTCAACAGCCCCAAAGAGCTAACCTGGCTCTGATACCACTAATGTAAGGACCCCTAGCCCTTAACCCTTGATTAGTGTATTAACCACTATGTGTGGCACATGCTTCTATACAAACCAATCGGGAAACTCAGATGATGCTTACAAAATTCCTTTAATATTCAACGTTATAAGATCATCTCTACTAACATATAGACTCATAGAGTTGCCCATTACCAACCCCATTTTGCCACTTTTTACATTGTGGACTTTTATAAAAATTTGGGCAGAGTCTCCCCGTAAATTGAGCTATCCCAAAATAAAAGCACAACACATAACATAATTCCCGGCCAGGGAAAACATAATACTCATCAGAATGCAGCAATACCAAGTAAATTCCCAGCCAGGGAAGACACCACACACAAGACGACAAAAGTGGGTTTCAACCCCCCACATAATACACCATCGACTCTCATATCATTTAGCAATTCTACCTCTAATTGCATGCAACATCAAATGAAAGAGAGAAAGGCTCATGCCTTTAGATAACAGGAGTGATATAAGCATGTTAGTATAACAGGATACACATCAATATGCACCACATGCATAAACATGCTCCAAATGTAAGCACCTAGCCAAACATGCTAAGGCTACCCTTCACTCGTTCCCGGGTTCTCTAACCACTGCTCTGATACCACTAATGTAAGGACCCTAATCCTTAAAAGTGCGGAAATAAGGCATAATAGAGCTAATATAATGATCAGAGTGAGAAAAGAACATGTTGAGTCTATGAGCTTAACCATTACATGCCATAATAATAAGGACTTCCAAAAAGAATGGATTAATTACATTCCTCATCAATGAATGCTATCAACTAGTTTTACACTACTCCTAGAGTAGACACTAGACAAAATAATCCTGTCCTTTAATCCTCAAAAGAATGCTTCACAAGCTCACCACCTCAACCCGTTCAAAGCTTGCTATCATGCCAAAAAGGTACCTACAAGGACAACCCCCAAACATGAGCAATAATAATCATTCATATTCAACACAATATGAAGATAAAGCGTAAATGCATAATCAATATAAAACACTTCCTGTTTTCCATGCATTTCAAACGCTTCCCGTTTGGTTGTCCCTGTACCATAACTCATGAGTATAATCAACAGATTATTTTTAATGGCCAAAACATGTCATGACATCATATACCATCTCAACAGTACCAAATATTGGTCACCATTCCCTAGTCTGTCCATCACAGTGTATTTTAATGCCCCTCGCTTATTTTCATATGGGCGGCATAGGATAACCTCGCTACAATGGACATGCGGTACTCCCACCCCTCGCTTCACAGAGAGCGGCAAATGTGACATGCGGCGCTCCCACCCCTCGCTTCACATTTAGCGGAACCAAAACAAAAGTGGCAAGCATTAAAATCATCAAAGGATGACCACGACTCATGGGATGTGCATCCAATAACCATAATATGCATCTATCCTCAATATGCATCAATTACCATGTATATGCATCCACAATGCAATACCACATATGGCATAAATCAACATGTATATGCATCCACAATGCAATACCACATATATACCCGCATCCACAATGCATAATCAATGAGTATATGAAATACATGTTACCGTTGGGTGCCCGTACGTCCACTACGTACCTTTCCAAAAGTGGAATTGGTCCGGCTTCAATTCCTCGGTTGTGTTGCTACCTGGGATGGTTCTACACAATCACACACCCCATATTAGAAGCCAAATAATAGCCAAATACCAAAAATTTGACAAAATAAACCATTTTCCAAAATTCCACAGGCGGCGATCGATCGCTTCCCATAGGCGATCGATCGCTTCAAAATTTACACAGCGGCGATCGGTCGCCCCAAACATGGCGATCGATCGCCATCCCTTTGAAAAACCTACTGCCTCTTGGCGATCGGTCGCCTCATTTTAGGCGATCGATCGCCTAACACGCAAAAATGTTACTGTCCCTCGGCGATCGGTCGCCTCTTTTCAGGCGATCGATCGCCTCGCGCAGACACGCGATTTTTCACCATTTTTGCACCTCTAAACCATTCCAACCCATTCTAACTCTTAACCATCAAACCAACAACTCAAATAACAACATAAACTACCAAAATACACTTCAAAACAAGTATAAATCTAGCCCTTAACCAAAACCACAACAACCCACACAAACCCATTTCAAAATCATTAAAAACCCTTCCAAAACTAACCCAAACACAATAAAAATGATAATGAGGCATCCATACCTCTTGGGGACCTCAAATCACCCAATAATCTTCACAAATCAAGACTTTTGGAAGGTTTTCTCTTCAACCCTAAGCTCAAGCTCGAAAATGGAAGAAGGGAAAGGGTTTGTGGGTTTTGATTTTGGTAAAGTAAGAGTGAGGTTGAAAGAGTGGGGTTGGATATTAAAATGTGAGTTTATTAAAATGATACCCAAAAGAATTCCATGGT
The DNA here is from genome assembly GCA_907163345.1 of Haberlea rhodopensis. Classification (NCBI taxonomy): domain Eukaryota; kingdom Viridiplantae; phylum Streptophyta; class Magnoliopsida; order Lamiales; family Gesneriaceae; genus Haberlea; species Haberlea rhodopensis. Next base: position 115,441 of record CAJQUN010000393.1, on the reverse strand, counting down.
GTATAAAACACCCCAACATGATATTTTTCAAAGCATTTTCTCAAAATGCACCATAATATCAATTAACACATGATTTCTAGTAAATTGCTAACCAAGGCAAATAATTATGCTTCCAATAATATTTACCCAACATGCACCACATGCACCCTAAAATGCAATCCCGGGTCACCCTATCCACATGACCATGCATTTCCATAAGGTAAATAAATTCCAACACATAATCAATTACCACATAATTAATCATGTAAACACAATTAAAGCCAAATAGCAATTAACCATTTCGGGGATGTCACAATACTCCCCTACTTATAAGATTTCGTCCTCGAAATCACATGCACTTACCCCAAAAGAAACTAAACATAAACTCATACCAGAGAATAGTTCCGGGTAGTGCTGCACCATATGCCGCTCCGTCTCCCACGTAGCCTCCTCGACACCCCTGCGATCCCACTGAACCTTGATCATAGGTATCACTTTGTTCCGAAGTCTACGGTCTGCTCGATCCAGAATCCTGACAGGCCGTTCTACATAAGATATATCAAACTCTAACTGAACTTCGGAAGGCTGTAACACATGCGACGGATCCGGCTCATATTTCCGCAGCATCGATACATGAAACACATCATGTATATCAGATAAAGAAGGCGGCAAAGCCAGTTGGTAAGCTAAGGTGCCGATGCGCTGCAAGATCTCGTACGGTCCAACATACCTCGGAGACAGTTTCCCGCGCATCCCAAATCGCACAACGCCTCTGAAAGGCGAGATCTTCAAAAAGACCTTATCTCCCAACTGAAATTCCAACGGTCTCCGCCGTTTATTCGCATAAGCTGCATGTCTGTCCTGGGCCGCTTTCATTTTCTGCCTTATTGTCTTTATCTTTTCTTCCATCTCCCGAATTAACTCCGGTCCTCCAACCGATTTGCGGTCCAAATCATCCCAACACAAGGGTGATCTACACCGTCTGCCATAAAGAGCTTCAAACGGAGCCATCTGAATACTCGCCTGGTAGCTATTGTTATACGAAAACTCTACCAAAGGCACTGAATCCTGCCAAGAGGCATCGAACTCCAAAACACAAGCTCTTAACATGTCCTCGAGCGTCTGAATAGTGCGCTCGGTCTGGCCATCCGTCTGAGGATGATAAGCAGTGCTCAATCTGACCTCAGTTCCCAAAGCTGACTGAAGGCCTTCCCAGAAATGAGATGTCAATCGCGGATCTCGATCTGACACTATCGAAACGGGGATCCCATGCAATCTCACCACATCTCTAATATACAACTGCGCCATCCTCAAAAATGTAAATGTCATGCTATAGGGGATAAAGTGGGCTACCTTAGTCAATCTGTCCACAATCACCCAAATAGCATCGAAGCCTGAAGCACTCCTCGGCAAATGAGTCACGAAGTCCATGGAAATGTGCTCCCACTTCCACTTCGGTATCTCCAAGCTCCTCAATTCGCCGCCAGGTCTCTGCCTCTCTGCCTTAACCTGCTGGCAGATCAGACACCTCTTCACAAAAGCGACGACATCAGACTTCATTCTCTTCCACCAAAACTGACCACGCAGATCTCTGTACATCTTCTTCCCGCCTGGGTGGATGCTAAGTCTGCTACTGTGAGCTCGCTCCAAAATTCCCTTACGCAACTCCGGCGTACTCGGAACTACCCAGCGGTTACCCAATCTCAAAGATCCGTCGTCGTCCACTCTGAACTTCGTCGGCTGACCAAGATGCACTATAGACAACCATCTCTGAACCTCAGCATCTGATCTCTGAGCTCTCCTGATGTTCTCATAAATATCTGGCTCAGCTAATAAGGTAGAGACATACACTGGTGATGCATCTATATCAAAATCATAGCCGAGATGGCAATAGGAGGTCATCATAGCCGACAAATGGATGACGTCCTCAGCAGAACTCCTCACTTTCCGGCTCAAGGCGTCCGCTGTCAAATTGGCTTTCCCGGGATGGTACTCTATCTCACAGTCATAGTCCTTGAGTAGGTCCATCCATCTCCTCTGTCTCATGTTCAGCTCCGCCTGAGTGCATAGAAACTTGAGGCTCTTGTGATCCGTGTATATGGTGAATGAAGTACCATATAAGTAATGTCTCCAGATCTTCAGGGCGAAGATGATAGCCGCCAATTCCAAGTCATGAACTGGATATCTGGTCTCATGCGGCTTCAACTGCCTCGATGCATAAGCTACCACATGCTTATCTTGCATCAGAACACATCCAAGGCCCTGCAGTGATGCATCAGTATACAGAACAAATCTGGAGTTCTCCGTCGGGATCACTAACACTGGCGCCGTCGTCAACCGGTGCTTTAACTCCTGGAAGCTCTCCTCACAAGCTTCTGACCAAAAGAAGGGCACACCCTTCTGAGTCAACTGAGTCAGCGGCTTGGCAATCTTCGAAAAGCCTTCAACAAAGCGCCGATAATACCCGGCCAAACCAAGAAAACTACGGATCTCAGGCACAGAAGTGGGGGCAGCCCACTCCATCACAGCCTCAATCTTCTTGGGGTCCACTGATATCCCGCTGCTCGAAATGACATGCCCCAGAAACACTACACTGCTCAGCCAAAACTCGCACTTACTGAGCTTAGCATACAACTGATGCTCTCTAAGAATCTGAAGCACTGTCCTCAAGTGTTTCACATGATCTTCCTCGCTCCGGGAGTAGATAAGAATGTCGTCAATAAACACGATGACGAATTGATCAAGATACTGCTGAAACACTCTGTTCATCAGACTCATAAAGACTGCTGGAGCATTCGTCACGCCGAACGGCATCACTAGGAATTCATAATGTCCATATCGGGTCCGGAACGCTGTCTTCTGCACATCATCCTCTCTGACCCGAATCTGATGATACCCGGATCTCAAATCAATCTTGCTATACACCCTGGTACCTTGCAACTGATCAAACAAGTCGTCTATCCTTGGGAGAGGATACTTGTTCTTCACTGTAGCCTTATTCAGCTGCCGGTAATCGATGCACAGCCGCATCGAACCGTCCTTCTTCTTCACAAAGAGAACTGGTGCGCCCCATGGCGACACGCTCGGGCGTATATAACCCTTGTCCAAGAGATCCTGTAACTGATCTTTCAACTCTCTTAGCTCAGCCGGTGCCATCCTATAAGGTGCACGAGAGATAGCGGATGTCCCTGGCAACAGCTCGATCCCAAACTCGACTTCCCTAGCCGGTGGAAATCCTGGGATCTCTTCTGGGAATACATCAGCGAACTCTGCCACTACTGGCACATCCTCAACTCTGAGTTCTTTACTCTTCCCAGACGTGTCCACGGCATAAATAAGATAGCCCGTGTGTCCACGTTCCAACAACTGAGTCATCTTGATCGCTGAAATCAACGGAATCTTCGCACGAGAACCGTTGCCATAGAAAGTCCACTGACTGCCCAACTCAGGTCTGAACTTCACTGTCCTCTGTCGGCAATCTACCACTACCTGATATCTGTTCAGAACATCAATACCCAAGATGCAGTCGAAGTCTAACATACCCAGCACAATCAAGTCTGATCTCAACTCGTTGCCCTCAAAATAAATGAGGCTATCTGCCAAGAACTGATCAGCAACGACGTTTCTTCCAGTGGGTGTCGAGACAAGGAGAGGCGTGGGTAAAGAAGACGTGCGCATATGGTGTCTTTCCACAAAACCCACCGATACAAAAGAATGGGAGGCACCTGTATCGATCAAAATAAAAGCAGGGTACGTAAATAAATGGCACGTACCGGCAATCACCTCCTCCGGGGCTGCCTGGGCCTGCTCCCTGGTCAGTGCATACACCTGCCCCTGGGGTGGTCCTACTGTCTGACCTCCCGATGGTCGAGGCCCAAACTGCTGCCTCTGCTGCACTGTCCTATCCTCAAACCTCGGCCTGCTGCCCTGATACTCTGACTGTCCTCCCCGTGTGGGGCAATACCGAGCAATGTGGCCCATCTTGCCACAGACATAACATGCAGGACACTTGTTTGAAGAGTGTGGCCCTCCACAATTGTTGCACCTCGGCTCTCCCGGCCTATCCCCTTGTGAAGATCCTCGATTGGCCGACCAATTACCCTTCTTGTTATCCTGCTTCTGTCCAAAGTGTTTCTTTCCACCATACCTTGAAGATGAAGAGGCACCACGGGGCTTAAATGGCTCACCCCGAGGCCTCAAGCTGTCATTGGTCTGCCTCTGTTGCGGTACCGGTGGTGGCATAGCGTAAGCTCCCACTCCTAGCTCAGCAAGCTCCGCTCTTGTGAGAGCATCGTCAAAGGAAGTTGGGTTATTAGTGATAACCCGGTCATAGAGCTCCGGTCGCAATCCCTTCATAAAGTTTCTCATCTTAGCGTGTCCACTGGTGGCAATGTGGGGAACGTATCTCAACAACGAAGAGTACCGTGTGGCATAGTCTGCCACTGTCATGTTCCCCTGCCTCAGACTTGTAAATTCATCCTCCTTTGTCTGTCTTGCTGCTGCGGAGAAGTACCGGTTCAAAAACCTCGTCCTGAAGAGTGTCCAGTCAATCACAGCACCCAGTGCTCTCATCTCCATTACTGTGCTCCTCCACCACATCAGAGATTTCTTGGCTAATTGAAACTCCGCTAGCCTCAGCCAAGCCGTCACAGCACAAGGAGCCGATACGAAGATCTGCTCAAGTCTTTCTAACCACTCTTCAGCCTCTTCTCCGGACTCTGTCCCCTCAAACCGGGGCGGATGGTAAGATAGGAATTGTGTCAAGCTAATCTCACCCGGTAGCAGCAACTGAACCACTGGTTCCATTCCTACAGCCGGTGGAGGTAGAGGGTTTGTCTGTCCAATACTAGCATTCATGCTCCCCATATCACCGACTTCCTCATTAGCAGCCATGCTGTAACACAAATGTTAACAACAATCCAAAGCAATATATATCATGTCGTTAGATAACAGGAGTGATATAAGCATGTTAGTATAACAGGATACACATCAATATGCACCACATGCATAAACATGCTCCAAATGTAAGCACCTAGCCAAACATGCTAAGGCTACCCTTCACTCGTTCCCGGGTTCTCTAACCACTGCTCTGATACCACTAATGTAAGGACCCTAATCCTTAAAAGTGCGGAAATAAGGCATAATAGAGCTAATATATTGATCATAGTGAGAAAAGAACATGTTGAGTCTATGAGCTTAAGCATTACATGCCATAATAATAAGGACTTCCAAAAAGAATGGATTAATTACATTCCTCATCAATGAATGCTATCAACTAGTTTTACACTACTCCTAGAGTAGACACTAGACAAAATAATCCTGTCCTTTAATCCTCAAAAGAATGCTTCACAAGCTCACCACCTCAACCCGTTCAAAGCTTGCTATCATGCCAAAAAGGTACCTACAAGGACAACCCCCAAACATGAGCAATAATAATCATTCATATTCAACACAATATGAAGATAAAGCGTAAATGCATAATCAATATAAAACACTTCCTGTTTTCCATGCATTTCAAACGCTTCCCGTTTGGTTGTCCCTGTACCATAACTCATGAGTATAATCAACAGATTATTTTTAATGGCCAAAACATGTCATGACATCATATACCATCTCAACAGTACCAAATATTGGTCACCATTCCCTAGTCTGTCCATCACAGTGTATTTTAATGCCCCTCGCTTATTTTCATATGGGCGGCATAGGATAACCTCGCTACAATGGACATGCGGTACTCCCACCCCTCGCTTCACAGAGAGCGGCAAATACCCTTTCCTCGCCCCATATGACAACCACGCTCAAATGTGACATGCGGCGCTCCCACCCCTCGCTTCACATTTAGCGGAACCAAAACAAAAGCGGCAAGCATTAAAATCATCAAAGGATGACCACGACTCATGGGATGTGCATCCAATAACCATAATATGCATCTATCCTCAATATGCATCAATTACCATGTATATGCATCCACAATGCAATACCACATATGGCATAAATCAACATGTATATGCATCCACAATGCAATACCACATATATACCCGCATCCACAATGCATAATCAATGAGTATATGAAATACATGTTACCGTTGGGTGCCCGTACGTCCACTACGTACCTTTCCAAAAGTGGAATTGGTCCGGCTTCAATTCCTCGGTTGTGTTGCTACCTGGGATGGTTCTACACAATCACACAACCCCATATTAGAAGCCAAATAATAGCCAAATACCAAAAATTTGACAAAATAAACCATTTTCCAAAATTCCACAGGCGGCGATCGATCGCTTCCCATAGGCGGTCGATCGCTTCAAAATTTACACAGCGGCGATCGGTCGCCCCAAACATGGCGATCGATCGCCATCCCTTTGAAAAACCTACTGCCTCTTGGCGATCGGTCGCCTCATTTTAGGCGATCGATCGCCTAACACGCAAAAATGTTACTGTCCCTCGGCGATCGGTCGCCTCTTTTCAGGCGATCGATCGCCTCGCGCAGACACGCGATTTTTCACCATTTTTGCACCTCTAAACCATTCGAACCCATTCTAACTCTTAACCATCAAACCAACAACTCAAATAACAACATAAACTACCAAAATACACTTCAAAACAAGTATAAATCTAGCCCTTAACCAAAACCACAACAACCCACACAAACCCATTTCAAAATCATTAAAAACCCTTCCAAAACTAACCCAAACACAATAAAAATGATAATGAGGCATCCATACCTCTTGGGGACCTCAAATCACCCAATAATCTTCATAAATCAAGACTTTTGGAAGGTTTTCTCTTCAACCCTAAGCTCAAGCTCGAAAATGGAAGAAGGGAAAGGGTTTGTGGGTTTTGATTTTGGTAAAGTAAGAGTGAGGTTGAAAGAGTGGGGTTGGATATTAAAATGTGAGTTTATTAAAATGATACCCAAAAGAATTCCATGGTGTATAAAACACCCCAACATGATATTTTTCAAAGCATTTTCTCAAAATGCACCATAATATCAATTAACACATGATTTCTAGTAAATTGCTAACCAAGGCAAATAATTATGCTTCCAATAATATTTACCCAACATGCACCACATGCACCCTAAAATGCAATCCCGGGTCACCCTATCCACATGACCATGCATTTCCATAAGGTAAATAAATTCCAACACATAATCAATTACCACATAATTAATCATGTAAACACAATTAAAGCCAAATAGCAATTAACCATTTCGGGGATGTCACATATACAATCCATATACAAGTATAATCGTGCTCACATGCGAGCATCATGAATATGTATATAATCCTCAGGTGTATATATGTACTCTATACGATACCGTGCTCCATCAAGCCCTGGTACCACGATCCTGGTAGTACATCCAATCAACAGCTCGAGCTCAACTCCAAAGCCATCGATGTACCTGTTCACCTGCCCCAACAGAGACAGTCCCCACACGGGGTGAGCATACCAATATCCCAATCCAGTAACCATAACAATATAATTCATAATTTACAACAATGTAAATGCTATGAAATACAAAATATACTCCCTGGATGGCATCATTCTCATCCGGGGTTTCTTGTACTGTCCCTGTTCTCAAAACACTGAAACCATCAGATTCCCAAATGCCAGTTAATCATTACATTGATTAACAATTCTATGAGCCATATACCAATGTCATAAATAATAACATCAAATCATTAAAACAATGATTATAAACAATCCGTGTTCCTCACTTATGGTTTCATATCTCCATTTCATTGCTCACTCTACAATAGTTGCATTCCAATTCCACGTATGCTCGATGGCAGCGGCGTCATAATCGATGTTCGCTCACAGGCGACAACATCCAAATCACTGCTCGCTCAAAAGCGGCACCATGCAATTCTCAATGCATATATAAGCATTTGAAGAAAGTACAATAAACCATGCATTTCAATCTCCGTTTATTACTAATATCATGTGTCATGCATTTCCACAATAAACCATGCAATTCACACACATTCATTGCAATACAGTGTACCAAGCACTCAACAATTGCAATTATATTAAAGGGCTATGCTCGTACGTTAATACGTACCTTAAATCTCCGAAGTCCGAGCTAAACCTTGTTCGAGTTCCATGCCCCGAGGAACGATGTGCTAACACGATAAATAATTCACAATTATTTACGAACATGCAACCCATGCTCAAGCACACCCATAACCCTCAAAATATTGTCAACCCACGACAATTTACCATTTAAAAGACCCGGGGCAGGGCATATACAGGGAGGGAAAATCGAATGAGACAATATCAAAAATTGCTCAAGAACCACCCCTAAATTTCGAACCCTAACAACACAAATCAAACCCAAATAATCACCATAATTCATCTAAAACATGAATTAAACAATCAACAACATGAATCATCATCCCCAAGCCAAAACCCCAAATTTCGAGCAAAAACCCCACGCAAACAGCGTCCAAATTCGAACCATAAGCAACAATTTTTTTTTTTTGAACTTTAAAGTCTGAAATGATCGACCCAACAACACCATAAAAATGCCCCAAAAACACCTGAAAGAAAGCCCCAAAATCGTACCAAAATCGAGCCCCAAAATCGGACAAAATCCAGTTTCGAACCCTAGCGCTTTCTGCAGAAATCCGAGCTCAAATCGCGACCAAACTTCGAATTGATGGTACGGGAAGGAGCGCTGGACGAGACGAAGCCGGCGGCGGGTCGGACGCGCCGAACGGCTGCCGGACGGCGGCGCTTGAAGTGGCGGAAGTCGAAATAGATCGGGAATGGCGTACGCGGGGGAGAGAGAGAGTGACGGGAAATTGTGGGGAAAAATGGCTCCGATAATTAAAATCTCGGGTTCAACTGGTATTTATAGCAAAAATACCCCGAAATACTAATAGTCCCACAAATACATCATGATTCGTTAAAAATCATCTGTTTCCAAAAATTCTCTCTCTAACTCCAAAACCCCCTACCGGTGCCCACACAAAGCACCCGAGATTTCGAAACACTTCAACAACCCAACTCTTAGGTTTTACACCGTAATGAGAATACAATCTCAACCTCGGGATCCAACAATCCCAACCACCCAAATAAATGAGCCCAGAAGGCCCAACACCTCGATTAAACTCCAAATTGCCACGTAAAGCAACTTTACGGGTTATTAACACTCCGGGATTAACATCCATAATTTCTGGTCATCACAGAATCTCACTGACTGAAGTAGGGGCAGACCAATCCATAACTGCCTCTACCTTCCTCCGGTCTACTGATATCCCTTCTCGTGATATGATATGGCCCAAGAATGCTACACTGTTCAGCCAAAACTCACACTTGCTGAGTTTGGCGTACAACTGATGATCTCTGAGGATCTCGAGTACTATCCTCAGATGATCGGCATGATCCTCCTCACTCCTTGAATAGACCAGGATGTCATCAATGAATACGATCACAAACTGATCGAGGTACTCCTGAAATACTCTGTTCATCAGGCTCATAAAGACTGTAGGTGCATTTGTCACACCGAAAGGCATCACCAAGAACTCATAGTGTCCATACCGAGTCCTAAAAGCCGTCTTTTGGACATCGCCAGCTCTAACCCGTACCTGGTGATAGCCTGACCTCAAATCTATCTTGGAGTACACCTCTGTACCCTGAAGCTGGTCGAACAGATCATCAATCCTCGGAAGTGGATACCTGTTCTTCACTGTAGCCTTGTTCAATTGCCTGTAGTCAATGCACAAACGCATTGATCCATCCTTCTTTTTCATGAACAAGACTGGTGCACCTCAAGGCGATACACTAGGACGAATGTATCCCTTGTCAAGGAGCTCCTGTAACTGTACCTTCAGCTCTCTCAGCTCTGCCGGTGCCATCCTATAAGGAGCACGGGATATAGCAGAAGTCCCTGGCAGCAGCTCAATGGCAAACTCAACATCCCTGACAGGCGGAAATCCCGGAATCTCATCTGGGAACACATCAATGAACTCCGCCACTACCGGAATGTCCTCGGCTCTCACCTCCTTTTCTTCTGAAGCATCCACGGCATAAATGAGATAGCCCGTGTGGCCGCGTTCTAATAACCGCGACATCTTAATCGCTGAGATCACCGGAATCTTTGGACGAGAGCCGTCCCCATAAAAAGTCCACTGGAACCTCTGATTAGATAGAAAACGAACAATCCTCCTTTGGCAATCTACCATAGCTCGGTATCTGCTCAACACATCAATGCCGATAATGCAGTCAAAGTCTGCCATCTCTAACTGAATTCATTGCCCTCAAAATAAATGAGGCAATCAGATAACAGTCGGTCTGCAATCACATGCTTTCCCATGGGTGTCGAGACCATGAGAGGCGTGGGTAACAGAGACGAGCACAAGTGGTGTCTCTCCATAAAAGTAGTAGATACAAAGGTATGGGAAGCACCTGTATCTATCAATATAAGTGCAGGGTACGTAAATAAATGGCACGTACCAGCAATGACCTCCTCTGGGGCTGCCTCAGCATGCTCCCTAGTCAGTGCATACACCTGTCCCTGCGGCGGTCCTGCCGTCTGACCTCCCTATGGTCGTGGTGCAAACTGTTGTCTCTCTGGTGCCCTCCCAGCATCAAACCTTGGCCTATTCGGCCCTGAGTCTGTCTGAACTGCCCGATTGGGGCAACCTCGAGCCATGTGGCCCATCTTGCCACAGACATAGTGTGATGACCAGAGATTAGGGATGTTAATCCCGGAGTGTTAATAACCCCTAAAGTTGTTTTACGTGGCGACTTGGAATTTAATCGCGGTGTTGGGCCTTCTGGGCTCGTTTATTTGAGTAGTTGGGATCGTTGGATTCCGAGGTTGAGATTGTATTCTCATTACGGTGAAAAAACCTAAGAGTTGGGTTGTTGAAGTGTCTCGGAATCTCGGGTGCTTGTGTGGGCACCGGTAGGGGTTTTTGAGTTAGAGAGAGATTTTTTGAAAACAGATGATTTTTAATGAATCATGATGTATTTGTGGGGCTATTAGTATTTCGGGGTATTTTTGCTATAAATACCAGTTGAACCCGAAATTTTAATTATTTGGAAGCTTTTTCAGCACCTCACCCGTCTCTCTCTCTTCCCTTTCCCGTCTGCTTCCCGATCCCCTTTGACCATCGTCGCTTCCAGGCGTGCGCCCGCCGCCGTCCGGCCGCCATCCGTCGCGTCCGACCTACCATTGGCTTCGTCTCGTCCAGGCGCACCTTCCCATACCACCGATTCGAAGTTTCGTCGCGTTTTGGGGTCGTATTTTGTGGAAGACGCAGACGCCCAAAATTTAGGGTTCTTCGATTTTAAAAATTTTCCTTCCGATTTTCGATTGGGTAACCTCCCTTACCCCTTTTTCGTCATTATCGTGTATTTCCCTGCCATTTTTGTGTTCAATTTGTTCAAATTCTTGCTGTTGGCGTGAGTTGGTTCGAATTTATGCATTTTTCGTGGGTTAGGGTTCGAAAATTGGGGTTTTTGGCAAGGGGTGATGATTCTTGTTAGTAATCGATTAATTCATGTTTTAGATGATTTGTGGTGCTTAGTTTGGGTTCGATTTGTGTTGTGAAGGTTCGAAAATTTGTGGGGAGTTCTTGAGCAATTTTCGATAATGGTTAATTATCGTGTGTTGACAATATTTTTGAGGGTTATGGGTGTGCTTGAGCATGGGTTGCATGTTCGTAATTAATTGTGAATTAATTTATCGTGTTAGCACATCGTTCCTTGGAGCATGGAACTCGAGCAAGGTTTGGCTCGGACTTCGGAAATTTAAGGTACGTGCGACGTACGAGCATTACTTTATATAAGAGCATTTGTGAAATGCATGATGTGTTTTAATTGCATTAGATGGTTGTGGGTATGGTTATATATATATGTGTTGATATGACTATGGAACGACCCAACCTTGACATCGCCTCCACAAGCGTGCGTGATACTAGAGTAGTATGACCTTACATGAGATATGGGGTACTGGGTTTATATGACTATTGTAGGGCATTTGAGATGCCTAAGAATGATCGTGGAATCATGTATTCATTATAAGACATGTGAGATGTCTAAGTATAATGGAGAATTTGTAAGATAAATGCTAGGCATTTGAGCTATCTGTGATTGGTAGCAAAGTTGAAAATCAGTATTAGATATCGAGATATCTATGTTTGTATGTATTATGAATTTGGAATCATTAATTATTGATACTTGAGAATCAGGCATGCTATGAGTTAAATCAATGTGTTGATTTACTGATTTATGAGATTTGATGAGTTTGATGATTGTGAGAACAGGGACAGTACACGGAATCCCGGATGAGGATGTTGCCATCCAGGGAGTATCATTTAAAATTCATTAGTATTTACTTTTGTTGTAAAGTGTGAATTTCATTATTGTGATTATGGGATTTTGTGTATTGGTATGCTCACCCCGTTGGGGGCTGTCTCTGTTGGGGCAGGTGAACAGGTACATCGATGGCTGTGGAGCTGAGCTCGAGCTGTTGATTGGATGTACTCCCAGGATCGTGGTACCAGGGCTTGTTGGAGCACGGTATCGTATATAGTACTTATATACACCCGAAGGTTATATACATATTTATGATGCTCGCATGTGACCACGGTTATGCTTGTATATGGGTTGTATATAAAGGCATGAGCCTTTCTCTCTTTCATTCTATGTTGCATGCAATTAAGAGTAGATTAATGATATGAGAGTCATGGGTGTATTATGTGGGTGTTGAAACCCAATTATGTCGTTTTATGTGTGGTGTCTTCCCTGGCTGGGAATTTACTTAGCGTTGCTGTGTTCTGTTGAGTATGTGTTTTCCCTGGCCGGGAACTATATATTGTGATGCGCTTTTATTTCGGGATGGCTCTATTTATGGGGAGACTCTGCCCAAATTTTTATAAAAGTTTACAATGTGAAAAGTGGTGTAAAGGGGGATGAAAATGGGTGGAATCTATGAGTCTAATTGTGGGTTGAGATGATCTTAATGTTGAATATTAAAGAAATTTGTAATTGCCATTCAATGGTAAAGTATCATCTGTGTTTCCCGGTTGATTTTATTGAAAGCATGTACCACACATAATGATTAATACACTAATTAAGTGTTAAGGGCTTGGGGGGTCCTTACATTAGTGGTATCAGAGCAGTGGTTAGCTCTTTGGGCTGTTAAGGGCCTAGGAAGTTATTGATAGCACATATTTATGCATGATGGCATTAATGTTGTATGACACAACTAGTTGTTATGTGCTTTTATGATATGAAAAGTGGTGTTGCTAATCATTGTGATTGCAGGAATCGTGTAGCATGAGATGGGATGGCATTAATGGTGATGTCTGACCCTTCATGTATTATGTGCTAAGGGATCTGATTTTGTTGTAAAATCAGGAAAGGTGAGACGTACGGGCTTCGGACGGTAAAACGTGTTACACCTTTGATTTTATATATCGTGGGTAGTGAACCCTTACATGTGATGGTATATGTGAAATGATAGTGATATATATTATGATAATGGAATCAACTGTTGTGCTTGATTATTGTGGTAGAATTGATGAATGTTCCGGTAGCCTTTATCTCCGAGCGAGGGAGGTACTTGCCGCTGTCATGACTAAGCGAGGTAACATGCCGCTGTCATTGTCGAAGCGAGGGGTCCTAAAATTCCGCTGTTGTATTGGGACCGGAACAGTCACAATTCTAGTGATTAATGTGGAATATTGTGATTAAAGTGGAATATTGTGATTATTGTGGAATATTGTGGTTATAACTGAAAAGTGATATCGATCATTATATTGTGAACTGTGGTATTAACCTGGATGCAGGTACATGGAGCTAGTGGAAGTTCCGGTAGTTGTTATATTCGAGCGAGGGAGGTACTTGCCGCTGTCATATGAAGCGATGGTAATATGATATTTGCCGCTGTCATGTCTAAGCGAGGTAACATGCCGCTGTCATTGTCGAAGCGAGGGATATCATATGATGCCGCTATATGTCGACGCGAGGGGTCCTAAAATTCCGCTGCTATAACAAGACCGGAACAACCACATTATCGATATTGATAGCGATGTCTCATTCCGCTAAATTGATTGGCGATGGTTCATGCCGCCAGATATATTGATGGCGATGTCTCATTCCGCTATATTGATTGGCGATGGTTCTTGCCGCCGGATATATTGATAGCGATGGTTCATTCCGCTATATTGATTGGGGATGATTCTTGCCGCCGGATATATTGATAGCGATGGTTCATTCCGCTATATTGATTGGCGATGATTCTTGCCGCCGGATATATTGATAGCGATGGTTCATTCCGCTATATTGATTGGCGATGATTCTTGCCGCCGGATATATTCATAGCGATGGTTCATTCCGCTATTCCATTGGCGATGACTTATGCCGCCAGGTGTTCATAGCGATGGTACATTCCGCTACATCTATGGCGATGGTTCATGCCGCCAGATGTTTATAGCGATGTGTTATGCCGCTGACTCTATGACGAGGGATTATGCCCCTGATTCTATAGCGACGGGTTATGCCGCTATGTACATGTCGCTGGATTACGCCACCTACGAGCGATGGGTGCTGATTGCGTACCACTGTTGGATGACGGAGACATGTATGCCGCTATATTGTTAGCAATGAGGTATGGCATATTACTGTTTATTTAGCACTATTGTGGATATCATGTGTTGATTTACTTATGCTGTCATGTGTTTGACGATGAGATTATAGACGTCGTGTATCGACATATACTGTCACGAGTCGACAATATTATTTCAAAGTCATATGTTGACAGGTACCGTCACGGGATGACAATGACATAGTGGATGTTCTATGTAGACGTGTAGCGTCGTTTTGATGGCTAATACATTTATGTTATGTATTTAGTTGTATGGTTTGAGTGCCGATGGTGAGCACATGATAGAGTCTGGGTCACTAGTTGACGAGACCTTTTTGCCAAGCAGGTTTGCTCGGTGGAGTATTGGATGTATTGTACCGGTAAATGTACCACATCATGTTATAGAGTTAAATATTTGTCGAGCAATGATACCATTGGGTATGCTCGTTGGTTTGGCTAGGGCCAAGTGATTGGTGGTAAGAGTAGTCATTGAGGAAACTACTCGCTTGTGTTGTGACGTAGGGTAGACATGGTTACACCCACCCTGAGGGTGTGGGATAAGTCTTAACGGGTTATGATTGCATCATAAGTGAGCAAGGACACCGGGTTGTCCATTGTGCTTGGTATTTTAGAAATATGTTGGGCGATGACCCATTACTCTAACGGTTTGTACGGTATGGCATACCGAGATGGAACATATGGTTTGTTGGTGGACTTGATATGAACCTATGGAGACAACACTTTGCTAGCCAGATATCGTAGTGATGATATAGTGTGCTTGTTGGGGCCATGATACTGCTCGTTGGAACCAAGTTTGGCAAATCGTAAAGTGATACGATGTGGATTGTGGTGGACTCTAGTAGTCACCACGTCATTTGAGGTTGAAGTTGTGCATGCCTCACTGAAACGTGTATACGTTGATGTTAAATCTTGGTGAGACTTGTCTGGGACAGCTCATAATGTTGAAGTACCAACAAGAGAGTCATCAAGTCGTTGTTGACTCGATCTGGGGAATCCGTGTACTTGGGATGCAATGGTGTTATTGTATCCAGTTTTTTTTTCGAACGGTGTTTCGAGACTAGTGGATCTCGAGTTCGATAGCACTTCCCTTGTGAGGAAGGAGGTAGTATTATACCTATTTGGAATCTTTGAAAGATTCGGTAAGTTGGTACGTGTGGTGTTGATTTTGGGAATCACGCCGTGTTGTTGATCGTCGATTATCAGCCTCCTCTGGATGGGAATGACTCAGAATTGACAGTTGTGTTTGGGGCTTAGGGGTATGTTGTAGATACCCGAGCCAAGTGCATTGAGTATGCATGTGATGCTAGTTTTTGATTTCCTTTTTGTCAAGCATAGAGTTATGCTACTTTTGGATGGTTAAATCTCTGATGAGAGATATGGAACACCTTGAGATTGGGAATCTCCATGGCACGATAATTATGAGAACAATCGTGGAGTTAGTTGACTCCCTTTGAGGAGGGATTATCTTGTGTGGGTTGAGGTGTTTCCTTGTTGGTGTTTTCCTTCAAGCTATGCGATAGCCTTCACAAGTTTGGATTGTTAAATCCGAGGATTTATCAAGGGATGGCAGGAATTCGGATTTATTGGGTGTCGCTGTCGACACAAGCGTTGAGGATGCAATGGGTTTATTGCATGTCCTTTCATAATTTGAACTCTATGGAGTCTCGATTGTTTATTTATGATCAGGATGTGATCCTTGGAATACCCGAAGGTGGACATCTTGTGAAATGTCTTTTGTGTGAATCTGTGGCCGTGAGTTGCCCAAATTGAGTTGCAATGATGCGACTGCTCATTTGATGGAGGAGGTTTGAAAGTGGAGACCAGGTTTGGTATGTGTACATCGTGGTATACTAGTGTTTTCCTCGTAATGATGTGTGTTAGACATCGTGAGTCATGATAGAGATGTCTTTGAATGATATCTACGATGGAATCGGGAGCGATTCGAATCCTTGCAGTTTCAGTTGACTAACTGCTCTTGGAGTATTAGCGTTGAGCTGTGCTGACGCTCTTTGACGTTATGATGGATTTGGAAGTCTATTCGACTCCATAGTTTGACACGAGGTCAACGTTCTCACGGTTGAGGTGTCATTCAGGATGCGTTCTTACTAGTGGTATTAGAACGAAGGATGACTGTCCGATCTACGGTCGTAAGTATTGGTTGTTTTGCAGTCATGAGGGATTGACTTTTGGGATGAACCGCATCGAGGTACGTTTTGCCTCTTGGGTGATAAGTTGGTGTTGGTTTTGGTATGTCGCTCTGTTTCAGAGTTTGATGTGAGATAAGTATTCTCGCGGTTTTTAAGACGATTCTGATATGGTCAGGAATCGAGGTTATGACTTCATGTTGTTGTGTAGCCCGGGTGTTATGTGATACACCGGTGCTAATTTCGAGGACGAAATTCTTTTAGAGGGGGATATTGTGATGACCAGAGATTAGGGATGTTAATCCCGGAGTGTTAATAACCCCTAAAGTTGTTTTACGTGGCGACTTGGAATTTAATCGCGGTGTTGGGCCTTCTGGGCTCGTTTATTTGAGTAGTTGGGATCGTTGGATTCCGAGGTTGAGATTGTATTCTCATTACGGTGAAAAACCTAAGAGTTGGGTTGTTGAAGTGTCTCGGAATCTCGGGTGCTTGTGTGGGCACCGATAGGGGGTTTTTGAGTTAAAGAGAGAATTTTTGAAAACAGATGATTTTTAATGAATCATGGTGTATTTGTGGGGCTATTAGTATTTCGGGGTATTTTTGCTATAAATACCAGTTGAACCAGAAATTTTAATTATTTGGAAGCTTTTTCAGCACCTCACCCGTCTCTCTCTCTTCCCTTTCCCGTCTGCTTCCCGATCCCCTTTGACCATCGCCGCTTCCAGGCGTGCGCCCGCCGCCGTCCGGCCGCCATCCGCCGCGTCCGACCTACCGTTGGCTTCGTCTCGTCCAGGCGCACCTTCCTATACCACCAATTCGAAGTTTCGTCGCGTTTTGGGGTAGGATTTTGTGGAAGACGCAGACGCCCAAAATTTAGGGTTCTTCGATTTTGAACATTTTCCTTCCGATTTTCGATTAGGTAACCTCTCTTACCCCTTTTTCGTCATTATCGTGTATTTCCCTGCCATTTTGTGTTCAATTTGTTCGAATTCTTGCTGTTGGCGTGAGTTGGTTCGAATTTATGCATTTTTCGTGGGTTAGGGTTCGAAAATTGGGGTTTTTGGCAAGGAGTGATGATTCTTGTTAGTAATCGATTAATTCATGTTTTAGATGATTTGTGGTGCTTAATTGTCGTGTGTTGACAATATTTTTGAGGGTTATGGGTGTGCTTGAGCATGGGTTGCATGTTCGTAATTAATTGTGAATTAATTTATCGTGTTAGCACATCGTTCCTCGAAGCATGGAACTCGAGCAAGGTTTGGCTCGGACTTCGGAAATTTAAGGTACGTGCGACGTACGAGCATTACTTTATATAATAGCATTTGTGAAATGCATGATGTGTTTTAATTGCATTAGATGGTTGTGGGTATGGTTATATATATGTGTTGATATGACTATGGAACGACCCAACCTTGACATCGCCGCCACAAGCGTGCGTGATACTAGAGTGGTATGACCTTACATGAGATATGGGGTACTGGGTTTATATGACTATTGTAGGGCATTTGAGATGCCTAAGAATGATCGTGGAATCATGTATTCATTATAAGACATGTGAGATGTCTAAGTATAATGGAGAATTTGTAAGATAAATGCTATGCATTTGAGCTATCTGTGATTGGTAGCAAAGTTGAAAATCAGTATTAGATATCGAGATATCTATGTTTGTATGTATAATGAATTTGGAATCATTAATTATTGATACTTGAGAATCAGGCATGCTATGAGTTAAATCAATGTGTTGATTTACTGATTTATGAGATTTGATGAGTTTGATGATTGTGAGAACAGGGACAGTACACGGAATCCCGGATGAGGATGTTGCCATCCAGGGAGTATCATTTAAATTCATTAGTATTTACTTTTGTTGTAAAGTATAAATTTCATTATTGTGATTATGGGATTTTGTGTATTGGTATGCTCACCCCGTTGGGGGCTGTCTCTGTTGGGGCAGGTGAACAGGTACATCGATGGCTGTGGAGCTGAGCTCGAGCTGTTGATTGGATGTACTCCCAGGATCGTGGTACCAGGGCTTGTTGGAGCACGGTATCGTATATAGTACTTATATACACCCGAAGGTTATATACATATTTATGATGCTCGCATGTGAGCACGGTTATGCTTGTATATGGGTTGTATATAAAGGCATGAGCCTTTCTCTCTTTCATTCTATGTTGCATGCAATTAAGAGTAGAATTGCTAATGATATGAGAGTCATGGGTGTATTATGTGGGTGTTGAAACCCAATTATGTCGTTTTATGTGTGGTGTCTTCCCTGGCTGGGAATTTACTTAGCGTTGCTGTGTTCTGTTGAGTATGTGTTTTCCCTGGCCGGGAACTATATATTGTGATGCGCTTTTATTTCGGGATGGCTCTATTTATGGGGAGACTCTGCCCAAATTTTTATAAAAGTTTACAATGTGAAAAGTGGTGTAAAGGGGGATGAAAATGGGTGGAATCTATGAGTCTAATTGTGGGTAGAGATGATCTTAATGTTGAATATTAAAGAAATTTGTAATTGCCATTCAATGGTAAAGTATCATCTGTGTTTCCCGATTGATTTTATTGAAAGCATGTACCACACATAATGATTAATACACTAATTAAGTGTTAAGGGCTTGGGGGGTCCTTACACATAGCAACCCTGACGGTCAAGTAACAAGTGCCATCCTCCACAGTTGGTACACCTGCTTCCCCCTGTCTTGCTTCCCTGTGTGGGTCCCCGGTTGTTCTGCTTCTGCCCCTGTGACTTCTTCCCACTAAATCTGGAAGATGATGAGGCCCCACGAGCCTTGAACTGATCCCCTCATGGCCTCAGACTATCAGCAGCAGGCCTCTGTGGTGGTACGAAAGGGGGTACAACATCCTTGTATGCGCCCACGGCAATCTCCGCCAACTCTGCCCGTGTCAGGGCGTCATCAAATGAGCTGGGGTTGTTGGAGATAACCCGATCAAACAGCTCTGGCCTCAGACCCTTCAGAAAGTTCCTCATCTTGGCATGACTGCTGACGGCAATATGAGGTACATACCTCAGTAGTGAGGAATACAGCATAGCGTAATCTGACACTGACAGGCTGCCCTGCTTCAAACTATTAAACTCATCTTCCTTCAACTGTCTAGCAGCTGCAGAAAAGTACAGGTTAAGGAACCGGGTCCTGAATACTGTCCAATCTACCGTCATACCCTGAGCTCTCAGCTCCATGACTGTGGTCTTCCACCACATGGAAGACTTCTTCGATAACTGGAACTCTGCCAACCTCAGCCAGGCAGTCCATGCACAGGGTGCCGATACGAAAATCTGTTCTAGTCGCTCAAGCCATTCCTCGGCTGCTTCCCCAGTCTCTGTCCCTTCAAATAGCGGTGGATGAAAACAAAGAACTGAGTCAGACTTATCTCCCCTGGTAGCAGTATCTGTGCTACAGGATCCAAGCCTACAGCAGGTGGCGGTAATGGATTCGTCTGAGCAATACTAGCATTCATGCTGCCCATATCCCCTACCTCTTCATTGAGGTTCTCCGGGTTAACAGCCGCCATGCTGCAACACAAAAGTTAACAACAATACCAAAAGCAGTTCATAATATAAGCCGTTAGATAACAAGAGTATCTTATTCAAAAGCATGTTAGTACAACACTTATACACAATATGCATCACATGCATAACATGCCCAACAATGAATACCTAGCCAACTTGTCTCTAAAGGCTACCCTTCACTCTTCCCTGGTTATCTAACCACTGCTCTGATACACCACTAAATGTGAGACCCCATTATCTCAACAAGGTACTAAGGTGCAATTAAGAGAACTAAACATCATATATATAATCAGAGTAGTAATGTCGTGTTGATTAACCTGAGCTTAAGAGATTACAGTACCCAAAAGTTCAAAAAGGAAGTTCACATGTTCCTACAAAAGGTACTACATTATAGTCTTACTCTACTCTTGTAGAAGCAATACAAAAAGATTCTCTAACATAATCCTGTATCACTCCTTACAGCTCAGCAAATCAACCCCGACCCTGGTTCTCATCGTCAAAAGCACCTACAAAGACAACCCTCGACACATGAGCATACTGTGACTCGTATTCAACATAATATGAATGTAAAGCGTAAATGCACAAACATAAATACAAAGCACTTCCTGTATTTCCAAGCATTTACAACGCCCATTTGTTTTCCCTGTACCATAACTCATAATAACACGTTATATGAACATATGGTTTCATAAATAAATGTCATGACATATCTTTCCTTCTTAAATCCTTAATCAAATCCTGAGTCCTTATCATTAGTACATTTCAATGCTTCTTACTACTCCACGTAAGCGGAATTCTTCCTCGCTTCTTATGGACCTTAGCGTAAGCATTGAAATCCTTACTAAGATAACCTTGACTCGTGAAATACACCTCTTATATTTCACAGCATACATATGCAAAAACAATGTATATCAACATGTATCACATCATAATGCACTATCTTATGCATATCTTGCTTTACCTTGTGTTAAATAAATAAACACATAATACATGTTACCGTTGGGATGCCGTGCGTCGCTTACGTACCTTTCCAAAAATAGAGGAGTCAAACGACTTTATCTCCTCGACTGTGCTGGCACATGTGATGGTTCTACATAATCACACAACACAATATTAGGCACCTCATAATAATTCGGAATCAAAACTAAAATGAAAATCACATTTTTCCCACAATGTCATCTCGCGATCGATCGCCCCTGAGCCCCGATCGATCGCGAGATGTTACTGCCTTGGAAACCAAAAAAATGTAATCAGCGATCGATCGCCCCAATATTAGCGATCGATCGCCAAAACCTACTGGAACGTCGCGATCGATCGCGCCTCCTTGGCGATCGATCGCCAACCCTGTTCCTTTGGCGATTTTCCAGAATTGCCGAACACCTCATTTCAAACACCTATAACCATATCATAACATATATAATATGCACGAATAAAAATACTAGGGGCTTCAACAAACTCCCAAGAAGGGTTTTAAACCAAAGTTTCAATAAACTCTTAGCCTAACATGCATCATAATAACCCCATAAGTTTGACACTCAACCACAATTTCAGAAAAACATGGCACTTGCACCTTGCCCAGAATTTTCGAACACAACTTTTCACATGATTCAATCCTTCATAAATACATGAAACATGCTCAAGGGAATTTACTGGTATCTTCAACAAACTACCATACACGTATTCACATCAAAGGTTCAACCAAAACCTAAGCTAGCATGCTTCAAATATTCATGATAGAACCCTTACTAAACATGAAAACAGGGCACTTCCCCTGCTCGGGTGTTCGAGGAACCCTTTTCTCAACTACAAATCTAACACATAAAGCATGCAAGTCACTTAACAAAACATGCTAAGGGCTTCATAAACATCACGTAAAAGTACTCATAACAAGATTTCATTAAACCCTACACTAGCATGCCAAATCTGCTACAAGGAAAACACATGCTAGAAATCTGAAAACTGGGAAAAACATGTGACTCCTCACCACTTTTGCTCCTCGATTTTTGCCAAGAAAGGATTAATGAAATCCGATCACTTTCTTCCTAGAAACAGAACAAGTTGCAGACGAAATGAAGAGAAAAAGAAGGAAGCTGTAAGGACCCCAAGCCCTTACCCTTAATTAGTGTATTAACCACTATGTGTGGCACATGCTTTCAATTAAAATAAATCGGGAAGCTCAGATGATACTTTACCATTGAATGGCAACTACAAAATTTCTTTAATACTCAATGTTATAAGATCGTCATCCTATCAACATATAGACTCATCGAGTTCGCCCAATACCATCCCCATTACACCACTTTTGCATTGTGGGTTTTAATAAAAATTCGGGCAGAGTCTCCCCATAAATTGAGCTATACCAAAACAAAAGCACATCACATAATATAATTCCCGGCCAGGGAATACACAATACTCAACAGAATACTGAACACAAAGTAAATTCCCAGCCAGGGAAGACACCACACATAAGACGACAAAGGTGGGTTTCAACACCCACATAACACACTAACAACTCTCATAACATTAGCAATTCTACCACAATTGCATGCAACATATAATGAAAGAGAGAAAGGCTCATGCCTTTATATACAACCCATATACAAGAATATCCGTGCTCACATGCGAGCATCATGAATGTGTATATAAATCTCGGGTGTATATAAGTACTCTATACGATACCGTGCTCCATGAAGCCCTGGTACCACGATCCTGTGAGTACATCTAATCAACAGCTCGAGCTCAGCTACACAGCCATCGATGCACCTGTTCACCTGCCCCAACAGAGACAGCCCCCAACGGGGTGAGCATACCAATACACAAAATCCCATAATCACAATAATGAAATTCATAATTTACAACAAAAGTAAATACTAATGAATTTAAATGATACTCCCTGGATGGCAACGTCCTCATCCGGGATTCCGTGTACTGTCCCTGTTCTCACAATCATCAAACTCATCAAATCTCAAAAATCAGTAAATCCACACATTGATTTACTCATCGCATGCCTAATTCTCAAATATCAATAATCAATGATTCCAAGTTCATTATACATACAAATATAGATATCTCAATATCTAATACGGATTCCTCAATTTCGCTATCAATCACAGATAGTTCAAATGCCTAGCATTTATTTTACCAAGTTCCCATTATGCCTAGACATCTCACATGTCTTATAATGAGTACATGATCCCACGATCATTCTCAGGCATCTCAAATGTCGTACAATAGTCATATAGACCCAGTACCCCATATATATCAACACATATATGCATATAGCCATACCCACAATCATCTAATGCAATTACAACACATTATGCATTTCACAATTGCTATCACGTAAAGTAATGCTCGTACGTCGCACGTACCTTAAATCTCCGAAGTCCGAGCCAAACCTTGCTCGAGTTCCATGCTCCGAGGAACGATGTGCTAACACGATAAATTAATTCACAATTAATTACGAACATGCAACCCATGCTCAAGCACACCCATAACCCTCAAAAATATTGTCAACACACGACAATTAACCATTATCGAAAATCGCTCAAGAAAACCCCACAAATTCTCGAACCTTCACAACACAAATCGAACCCAATTAAACACCATAATTCATCTAAAATATGAATTAATCAATCAACAACATGAATAATCGCCCCACATACCAAACCCCCAAAATTCGAAATCCAAGCCCTAAATTCGAATCCAATTCCTCAATTTCGAACACAATCAAGCATCATAATGCATCTAAATCATGAATTAATCAATTACTAACAAGAATCATCACTCCTTGTCAAAAATCCCCAAAATTCGAACCCTAACTCATGAAATCGAGCTGAAATTCAAACCAAACAGCATGAAAATCGAATCAATTGGCAACCAAAATCTTTGAACCATAAAGCAAGAAATTTTCGACCCAAACTAAGCATCAAAACGCCCCAAAAACACTGGGAGAAAAGCCCCAAAAATCGTACCAAAATCGGGCCACAAAATTAGACATAAATCCAGATCTGAACCCTACGCTTTTCTGGCAAATCCGAACGCGATTCTCGACGAAACTTCGTTTGTTGGTATAGAAATGAGCGCCTCGGAGAGACGATTCCAACGGCGGGTGGCACGCGCCGAACGGCGGCCGGACGGCGGCGGGCGAATGACTTTTCTGCGCGGGGGTCAAACAGATCGGGGAAATCACGCGGGTCGGGGAGAGAGAAAACGGAAGAGGTGGGGGAAAAATGGTTCCGATAATTAAAATCTCGGGTTCAACTGGTATTTATAGCAAAAATACCCCGAAATACTAATAGCCCCACAAATACATCATGATTCATTAAAAATCATCTGTTTTCAAAAACTCTCTCTCTAACTCAAAAACCCCCTACCGATGCCCACACCAAGCACCCGAGATTTCGAGTCACACTAAAAATCCAACTCACAGGTTTTCACCGAAATGAGAATACGATCTCAACCTCGGGATCCAACGATCCCAACTACTCAATTTGACGAGCCCAGAAGGCCCAACACCTCGATTAAACTCCAATTGCCACGTAAAACAACTTTACGGGTTATTAACACTCCGGGATTAACATCCATAATTTCTGGTCATCACAGAAGCTTTTTGGAAGAGATAAAGTGAAAATATCCAAGTCCAAAGATGCCTACTTAGTCAATCTGCATTCCAGAAAAACAGGGGAGGGGCGTGGGTTTCAACAAGTGGGGGTGGGGTGGTTGCATGTAGGGTGATTTTGGGGTGTTTTTAATTGTGTCACTCCCACATAAAATACGCCTTTACCACATAGGCTCACAATTAACAACCCTTAATTGTATGATTACCCACATAATCATTTCGGGGATATCACAGCCATGGAATCAGCGGAATGCACCATCGCTAAACACATGTCTGGCGGCATGAGCCATCGCCAATAACATAGCGGAAAGAGGCATCGCTATACACGTACCTGGCGGAATAACCATCGCATATAATATAGCGGCATGAACCATCGATCGATATACCTGGCGGCATGAATCATCGCCCATAATATAGCGGAATGAGACATCGCTATCAATATACCTGGCGGCATGAACCATCGCCAACCAATATAGCGGAATGAGACATCGCTATCAATATACCTGGCGGCATGAACCATCACCAATAATATAGCGGCATGAACCATCGCCAATAATATAGCGGCATGAACCATCGCTCGATATACCAGGCGGCATGAATCATCGTCCATAATATAGCAGAATGAGACATCGCTATCAATATCGATAATGTGGTTGTTCCGGTCTTGTTATAGCAGCGGAATTTTAGGACCCCTCGCTTCGACATTGTGATATCCCCGAAATGATTATGTGTTATTTAAACATTAATCATTGTTGTGAAAATTATGGTATTAATTCCTTGCTTTGAATTAATAATATTGGGAGATGCATGTGAGGGTACATGTGTTATATGTTGGGATTTTGGGGTTGTGGCATGATTAATTGGGGTGTGTGTTAATCGTTTTGGTAAAGCATATTTTAAAAAGGGAATTGAAGTATTTTAGTGAGAAAATACTATAGATATCGTGTGAGGATATTTAATACATCGTGCTAAATACCGGGACCAAAACATAACACATCATACCACCCACCACTCAACCACCCCCCTTGACCCATACCCTGCTGCCAGCTGCTGCCCATACCCTTTTCCCCCATCTCCCACTTCACCTCACAAGTCTGAAATCACTTCTTTCTTCCTCACCAAACTCGTCCAACACTTGCTGAGCAAGATAGGAAGGAGCTCAACCAATTTTACTGCCTTGAAGCTTGCAAAAATCGGAGCCAAAAGGGGGTGAGAAACCATTTCTGGGTTTGAAAAATTTGTTGTTGAGTTCATACTTTTGTTGGTGTGAAAAATGGCATGTTAGTTTAGGTTTTGTTAAACCTTCGATTCATGTTCATTTATGATGTTTTTATGAAGCTTCCAGTATTTTTCCTTGAGCATATTACATGTTTTATGTAGAAGATTTAAGCATGTAAAGAGGAGTGTTCGAAAATCTGGGTAGATATTTCCCCTGTTTTTCTGGAAAAACGTGGACTGGGAGTGATTTTGAGGAGGTGATATTATGCATGTTAGATGGGTTTTAGAGTAAACCTTCGATGTGAAAATATGCATGGTAGTCTTGTGAAGCCCTTGGCATGTTTGTTCGAGCATGATTTATGAGTTATGTTATAGTTTTTATAGCATGAAATGAAGTACTCGAAAATCTGGAAAGGAAATGTGTTGTCCTGTTTCAGGAAATGTTGATTGGGTACCTGTGTAAATGGTCGATTCCAATGCATGTGGGCTTATGTTAGAGTGTGAATTTGGTATAAATACACTCAGGGTAGTGTGTTGTAACTGCTAGCATGTTGGTCTTGGCATGTTGTATGTCTTACATGTTAGAATGAAAGGTGTGAATATCAGTGTTGAACATTCTGGAAAAATATCGCGTACAGACCATGTGGCGATCGATCGCCACAAATGGCGCGATCGATCGCCGAGGTCCAGTAGCCAAAATCAAAGTCACGCGATCGATCGCCATAAAAGGCGCGATCGATCGCCATGGGGCAGTGGAGTTTGGCGATCGATCGCCAAGTGGTAGCGATCGATCGCCAGAGACAAAATTTTGAAATATTTATATTTTGTTGGATTTTTGATTTTGGATCATATATTGGCATCTAATATTGTGTTGTACACTGGTGTAGAGCCTTCACAGACGGCTACACAACGCAGGGGATAGAGTCCCACCACACACTACTTTTTGGAAAGGTACGTAAGCGACGTACGGGCATCCCAACGGTAACATGTATTTATGTTTGTCTGTGTGACACATGATGAATGCAATGTGATGCATTATGAGTTGATACATGTTATTATGCATTGTTGTTGCATATTATGCATTGTTGTTGCATATGGTGATGTGGGATAAAGAGATGTATTCCACGAGTCAGGGCGATCACGGTTAAGGTGTTAATGCTTACGCTTTACCGCTAAAGATGTGGAGCGGGAGGGGGGAGGCTCGCTTGCACATGGAGGCGGGTTTATACCATACTGAGCGAGGATGAGATACCGCTAGTATGAAGAAGCGAGGATGAGATACCGCTTGTTTTGAGATTATGAAAGCGAAGAAGCATTAAAATAACTGATGATGACTGACTCAAGAAAAAGAGGAAATGTCATGACATTCATTTGTGGAACCATACATTCATAGAATGTGTTATATTATGAATTATGGTACAGGGACAACCAATGGGCATTGTAAATGCGATGGAAATACAGGAAGTGATTTGTATTTTATGATTGTGCATTTACGCCTTATTTTCATATTATGTTGAATATGAATTGTGTTATGCTCATGTGTTGGGGGTTGTCTTTGTAGGTGCTTTTGATGTTGAGAACCAGGGTCGGGGTTGAGAAGCTGAGCTGTAAGGAGAGCTACAGGATTAGCTACATGATTTGAGAAAATTTTATATAGCTTCTACTTGTGGTAGAATAAGACTATAGTGTAACACCTTTTGTAGGAATTTGTGAAATTCCTTTGAAACTTTTACTACTGTATTCCTTAAGCTCAGGATAATCAACATGACTCATTTCTCTGATTTATTCATATGAATGTTTAGTTCTCTTAATCGCACCTATTAGTATATTGAGATATCGGGGTCTCACATTTAGTGGTATCAGAGCAGTGGTTAGTGTAAGGACCCCAAGCCCTTTACCCTTAATTAGTGTATTAACCACTATGTGTGGCACATGCTTTCAATAAAAAGTCAATCGGGAAGCTCAGATGATACTTTACCATTGAATGACAACTATAAAATTTCTTTAATACTCAATGTTATAAGATCAACATCCTAACAACATATAGACTCATCGAGTTCGCCCAATACCATCCCCATTACACCACTTTTGCATTGTGGGTTTTTATAAAAATTTGGGCAGAGTCTCCCCATAAATTGAGCTATCCCAAAACAAAAGCATATCACATAATATAATTCCCGGCCAGGGAATACACAATACTCATCAGGATACTGATCACAAAGTAAATTCCCAGCCACGGAAGACACCACACATAAGACGACAAAGTGGGTTTCAACACCCACATAATACACTAACGACTCTCATATCATTAGCAATCTACCACAATTGCATGCAACATATAATGAAAGAGAGAAAGGCTCATGCCTTTATATACAACCCATATACAAGAATATCCGTGCTCACATGCGAGCATCATAAATGTGTATATAAATCTCGGGAGTATATAAGTACTCTATACGATACCGTGCTCCATCAAGCCCTGGTACCACGATCCTGTGAGTACATCCAATCAACAGCTCGAGCCCAGCTCCATAGCCATCGATGCACCTGTTCACCTGCCCCAACAGAGACAGCCCCCAACGGGGTGAGCATACCAATACACAAAATCTCATAATCACAATAATGAAATTCATAATTTACAACACAAGTAAATATTAATGAATTTTAAATGATACTCCCTGGATGGCAACATCCTCATCCGGGATTCCGTGTACTGTCCCTGTTCTCACAATCATCAAACTCATCAAATCTCATAAATCAGTAAATCAACACATTGATTTAACTCATAGCATGCCTGATTCTCAAGTATCAATAATTAATGATTCCAAATTCATTATACATACAAATATAGATATCTCGATATCTAATACTGATTTTCAACTTTGCTACCAATCACAGATAGCTCAAATGCCTAGCATTTATTTTACAAATTCTCTATTTCACTTAGACATCTCACATGTCTTTCAATGAATACATGATCCCACGATCATTCTCAGGCATCTCAAATGCCCTACTCTTTATTTTACAAATTCTCATTTATACTTAGACATCTCACATGTCTTACAATAGTCAAATAAACCCAGTACCCCATACCTCTTATAAGGTCATACTACTCTAGTATTACGCACACTTGTGGCAGCGATATCAAGACTAGGTCGTTCCATAGTCATATCGACACATATATATATATATATATATATATATATATATATATAGCCATACACACAACCATCTAATGCAATTACAACACATTATGCATTTCACAATTGCTATCACATAAAGTAATGCTCGTACGTCGCACGTACCTTAAATCTCCGAAGTCCGAGCCAAACCTTGCTCGAGTTCCATGTTCCGAGGAACGATGTGCTAACACGATAAATAAATTCACAATTAATTACGATCATGCAACCCATGCTCAAGCACACCCATAACCCTCAAAAATATTGTCAACACACGACAATAAACCATTATCGAAAATTGCTCAAGAATTCCCCACAAATTTTCGAACCTTCACAACACAAATCGAACCCAATTAAAAACCATAATTCATCTAAAACATGAATTAATCAATCAACAACAAGAATAATCGCCCCACATGCCAAACCCCCAAAATTCGAATTCAAAGCCCTAAATTCGAACACAATTAAACATCCTTATACATCTAAAACATGTAATAAACGACCCATAACAAGAATCGCCACACCCCTGCCAAAGATCACAATTTTCGAACCCACTTCACCCACACATCCAAAAATTCGAACCAAAACCAACGAAATTCGAAATAAATTCGAGCCAATAAATCACAATTAGGCAGGGAATTACATCACAAGCATGGAAAAGGGGTAAGGAAGGTTACCCAAACGAAAATCGGAAGAAATCGGACGAAAATCGAAGAACCCTAGCTTTTGGGGATCGACGCATTTTGCCAAAATCCGAACGAGAAACGCGACCAAACTTCAAATTGCCGGAGGGGTTAGCTGCGCCTCGACGAGACGAAGCTGGCGGCGGGTCGCACGCGCCGAACGGCGGCCGGACGGCGGCGGGCGAAGCGCCTGAAGCGGCGGGGGCTGTCCAGACGGGAAATGGGCCGCGGGAGGGAGAGAGAGAAGATGAGGTGATGAAATGAATTTTTTTAATTAAATCTCGGGTTCATCTGGTATTTATAGCAAAAATACCCCGAAATACTAATATCCCCACAAATACATCATGATTCATTAAAAATCATCTGTTTTCAAAAACTCTCTCTCTAACTCAAAAACCCCCTACCGGTGCCCACACCAAGCACCCGAGATTCCGAGTCACACTAAAAAAAAAAAACTCACAGGTTTTCACCGAAATGAGAATACGATCTCAACCTCGGGATCCAACGATCCCAACTACTCAAATAGACGAGCCCAGAAGGCCCAACACCTCGATTAAACTCCAATTGCCACGTAAAACAATTTTACGGGTTATTAACACTCCGGGATTAACATCCATAATTTCTGGTCATCACAATATCCCCCACTAAAAGAATTTCGTCCTCGAAATTAGCACCGGTGTATCACGTAACACCCGGGCTACACAACTACAAGAAGTCATAACCTCGATTCCTGACCATATCAGAATCGTCTTAAAAACCTCGAGAATACTTATCTCACATCGAACTCTGAAACAGAGCGACATACCAAAACCAACACCAACTCATCACCCAAGAGGCAAAACGTACCTCGATGCGGTTCATCCCAAAAGTCAGTCCCTCATGACTGCAAAACAACCAATACTTACGACCGTAGATCGGACAGTCATCCTTAGTTCTAATACAACCAGTAAGAACGCATCCTGGATGACACCTCAACCGTGAGAACGTTGACCTCGTGTCAAACTCTGGAGTGGAATAGACTCCCAAATCCATCATAACGTCAAAGAGCGTCAGCACAACTCAACGCTAACAGTCCAAAAGCAGTTAGTCAACTGAAACTGCAAGGATTCGAATCGCTCCCGATTCCATCGTAGATATCATCCAATGATATCTTTATCATGACTCACGATGTCTAACACACATCATTATGAGGAAAAACACTAGTATACCACGATGTACACATACCAAAGTCTGGTTTCCACTTCCAAACCTCCTCCATCAAATGAGCAGTCGCATCATTGCAACTCAATTTGGGCAACTCACGGCCACAGATTCACACCAAAAGACATCTCACAAGATGTCCACCTCCGGATATTCCAAGGATCACATCCTGATCGTAAATAAACCATCGAGACTCCACAGAGTTCAAATTCTGAAAGGGCATGCAATAAACACATTGCATCCTCCACGCTTGTGTCGACAGCGACACCCAATAAATCCGAATTCCTGCCATCCCTTGATAATCCTAGGATTTAACAGTCCAAACTTGGGAAGGCTATCGCATAACTCGAAGGAAAACACCAACAAGGAAACACCTCAACCTACACAAGATAATCCCTCCTCAAAGGGAGTCAACTAACTCCACGATTGTTTCTCATAATTTATCGTGCCATGGAGATTCCCAATCTCAAGGTGTTCGATATCTCTCATCAGAGATTTAGCCATCCAAAATAGCATAACTCTATGCTTGACAAAAAGGAAGTCAACAACTAGCATCCGTATACTCACCGGTATACCTGCCTAAGCACTGACATCACATGCACACTCAATGCACTTGGCTCGGGTATCTACAACATACCCCTAAGCCCCCAAACACAACTGTCAATACTGAGTCATTCCATTGCAGTGGAGAATGATAATCGACGATCAACAACACGGCGTGATTCCCAAAATCAACACCACACTTACCAACTTACCGAATCCTTCAAAGATTCCCAAATAGGTATAATACTACCTCCTTCCCCACAAGGGAAGTGCTATCGAACTCGAGATCCACTAGTCTCGAACCACCGTTCGGAAAAACTGGATACAATAACACCCGTTGTATCCCAAATACACGGATTCCCTCAGATCGAGTCAATAACGACCTGATGACTCTCTTGTTGGTACTTCAACATTATGAGCTGTCCCAGACAAGTCTCACCAAGATTTAACATCAACGTATACACGTTTCAGTGAGGCATGCACAACCTCAAACTCAATTGACGTGGTGACTACTAGAGTCCACCACAATCCACATCATATCACCTTACGATTTGCCAAACTTGGTTCCAACGAGCAGTATCATGGTCCCAACAAGTACACTATATCATCACTACGATATCTGGTTAGCAAAGTGCCGTCTCCATAGGCTCATATCCAGCCCACCAATAAACCATATGTTACATCTCGGTACGCCACACCGTACAAACCGTTAGAGTAATGGGTCATCGCCCAACTTATCTCTAAAATACCAAGCACAATGGACAACCCGATGTCCTTGCTCACTTAAGATGCAATCATAATCCGATAAGACTTATCCCACACCCTCAGGGTGGGTGCAACCATGTCTACCCTACATCACAACACAAGCGAGTAGTTTCCTCAATGACTACTCTTACCACCAATCACTTGGCCCTAGCCAAATTAACGAGCATACCCAAGGGTATCATTGCTCGACAAAAGGTCTCGTCAACTAGTGACCCAGACTCTACCATGTGCTCACCATCGGCACTCAAACTATACAACTAAATACATAACATAAATGTATTAATCATCAAAACGACGCTACACGTCTACATAGAACATCCACTATGTCATCGTCATCCCGTGACGGCATATGTCAACACATGACATTCAATTAACATTGTCAAACATACGACGTTACCTGTCAATACACGACATCTATAATCTCATCATCAAATGCATGGCATATATAGCAAATCAACACATACTATCCACAATAGTGCTAAATAAACAGTAATATGCCATACCTCATTGCTAACAATATAGCGGCATACCTGACTCAGTCATCCAACAGTGGTACGCAATCAGCACCCATCGCTCGTAGGTGGCGTAATCCAACGTCATGTGCATAGCGGCATAACCCGTCGCTATAGAATCAGGGGCATAATCCCTCGTCATAGAGTCAGCGGCATAAAACCTCGCTATAGACATCTGGCGGCATGAACCATCGCCCTAGATGTAGCGGAATGTACCATCGCTATGAATACCCGGCGGCATAAGTCATCGCCAATCAATATAGCGGAATGAGGCATCACTATCAATATACATGCGGCATAAATCATCGCCAATAGAATAGCGGAATGAGACATCGCTATCAATATATCCGGCGGCAAGAACCATCGCCAATCAATATAGCGGAATGAACCATCGCTATCAATACATATGGCGGAATGAACCATCGCCAATCAATATAGCGGCATGAACCATCGCTATCAATACATATGGCGGAATGAACCATCGCCAATCAATATAGCAGCATGAACCATCGCTATCAATACATATGGCGGAATGAACCATCGCCAATCAATATAGCGGCATGAACCATCGCTATCAATATAGATAATGTGGTTGTTCCGGTCCTGTTATAGCAGCGGAATTTTAGGACCCCTCGCTTCGACATATAGCGGCATCATATGATATCCCTCGCTTCGACAATGACAGCGGCATGTTACCTCGCTTAGACATGACAGCGGCAAATATCATATTACCATCGCTTCATATGACAGCGGCAAGTACCTCCCTCGCTCGAATATAACAACTACCGGAACTTCCACTAGCTCCACGTACCTGCATCCAGGTTAATACCACAGTTCACAATATAATGATCAATATCACGTTCCAGTTATAACCACAATATTCCACATTAATCACTAGAATTGTGACTGTTCCGGTCCCAATACAACAGCGGAATTTTAGGACCCCTCGCTTCGACAATGATAGCGGCATGTTACCTCGCTCAGTCATGACAGCGGCAAGTACCTCCCTCGCTCGGAGATAAAGGCTACCGGAACATTCATCAATTCTACCACAATAATCAAGCACAACAGTTGATTCCATTATCACAATATATATCACTATCATTTCACATATATCGTCACATGTAAGGGTTCACTACCCACGATATACATAATCAAAGGTGTAACACGTTTTACCGTCCAAAGCCCGTACGTCTCACCTTTCCTGATTTTCCTACAAAATCAGATCCCTTAGCACATAATACATGAAGGGCCAGACATCACCATTAATGCCATCCCATCTCATGCTACACGATTCCTGCAATCACAATGATTAGCAACACCACTTTTCATATCATAAAAGCACATAACAACTAGTTGTGTCATACAACATTAATGCCATCATGCATAAATATGTGCTATCAATAACTTCCTAGGCCCTTAACAGCCCCAAAGAGCTAACCACTGCTCTGATACCACTAATGTAAGGACCCCAAGCCCTTTACCCTTAATTAGTGTATTAACCACTATGTGTGGCACATGCTTTCAATAAAAAGTCAATCGGGAAGCTCAGATGATACTTTACCATTGAATGGCAACTACAAAATTTCTTTAATACTCAATGTTATAAGATCAACATCCTAACAACATATAGACTCATCGAGTTCGCCCAATACCATCCCCATTACACCACTTTTGCATTGTGGGTTTTTATAAACATTTGGGCAGAGTCTCCCCATAAATTGAGCTATCCCAAAACAAAAGCAATATCACATAATATAATTCCCGGCCAGGGAATACACAATACTCAACAGGATACTGATCACAAAGTAAATTCCCAGTCAGGGAAGACACCACACATAAGACGACAAAGTGGGTTTCAACACCCACATAATACACTAACGACTCTCATATCATTAGCAATTCTACCACAATTGCATGCAACATATAATGAAAGAGAGAAAGGCTCATGCCTTTAAATACAACCCATATACAAGAATATCCGTGCTCACATGCAAGCATCATAAATGTGTATATAAATCTCGGGTGTATATAAGTACTCTATACGATACCGTGCTCCATCAAGCCCTGGTACCACGATCCTGTGAGTACATCCAATCAACAGCTCGAGCCCAGCTCCATAGCCATCGATGCACCTGTTCACCTGCCCCAACAGAGACAGCCCCCAACGGGGTGAGCATACCAATACACAAAATCTCATAATCACAATAATGAAATTCATAATTTACAACACAAGTAAATATTAATGAATTTTAAATGATACTCCCTGGATGGCAACATCCTCATCCGGGATTCCGTGTACTGTCCCTGTTCTCACAATCATCAAACTCATCAAATCTCATAAATCAGTAAATCAACACATTGATTTAACTCATAGCATGCCTGATTCTCAAGTATCAATAATTAATGATTCCAAATTCATTATACATACAAATATAGATATCTCGATATCTAATACTGATTTTCAACTTTGCTACCAATCACAGATAGCTCAAATGCCTAGCATTTATTTTACAAATTCTCTATTTCACTTAGACATCTCACATGTCTTTCAATGAATACATGATCCCACGATCATTCTCAGGCATCTCAAATGCCCTACTCTTTATTTTACAAATTCTCATTTATACTTAGACATCTCACATGTCTTACAATAGTCAAATAAACCCAGTACCCCATACCTCTTATAAGGTCATACTACTCTAATATTACGCACACTTGTGGCAGCGATATCAAGACTAGGTCGTTCCATAGTCATATCGACACATATATATATATATATATATATATATATATATATAGCCATACACAACCATCTAATGCAATTACAACACATTATGCATTTCACAATTGCTATCACATAAAGTAATGCTCGTACGTCGCACGTACCTTAAATCTCCGAAGTCCGAGCCAAACCTTGCTCGAGTTCCATGTTCCGAGGAACGATGTGCTAACACGATAAATAAATTCATAATTAATTACGATCATGCAACCCATGCTCAAGCACACCCATAACCCTCAAAAATATTGTCAACACACGACAATAAACCATTATCGAAAATTGCTCAAGAATTTCCCACAAATTTTCGAACCTTCACAACACAAATCGAACCCAATTAAACACCATAATTCATCTAAAACATGAATTAATCAATCAACAACAAGAATAATCGCCCCACATGCCAAACCCCCAAAATTCGAATTCAAAGCCCTAAATTCGAACACAATTAAACATCCTTATACATCTAAAACATGTAATAAACGACCCATAACAAGAATCGCCACACCCCTGCCAAAGATCACAATTTTCGAACCCACTTCACCCACACATCCAAAAATTCGAACCAAAACCAACGAAATTCGAAATAAATTCGAGCCAATAAATCACAATTAGGCAGGGAATTACATCACAAGCATGGAAAAGGGGTAAGGAAGGTTACCCAAACGAAAATCGGAAGAAATCGGACGAAAATCGAAGAACCCTAGCTTTTGGGGATCGACGCATTTTGCCAAAATCCGAACGAGAAACGCGACCAAACTTCAAATTGCCGGAGGGGTTAGCTGCGCCTCGACGAGACGAAGCCGGCGGCGGGTCGCACGCGCCGAACGGCGGCCGGACGGCGGCGGGCGAAGCGCCTGAAGCGGCGGGGGCTGTCCAGACGGGAAATGGGCCGCGGGAGGGAGAGAGAGAAGATGAGGTGATGAAATGAATTTTTTTAATTAAATCTCGGGTTCATCTGGTATTTATAGCAAAAATACCCCGAAATACTAATATCCCCACAAATACATCATGATTCATTAAAAATCATCTGTTTTCAAAAACTCTCTCTCTAACTCAAAAACCCCCTACCGGTGCCCACACCAAGCACCCGAGATTCCGAATCACACTAAAAAAAAACAACTCACAGGTTTTCACCGAAATGAGAATACGATCTCAACCTCGGGATCCAACGATCCCAACTACTCAAATAGACGAGCCCAGAAGGCCCAACACCTCGATTAAACTCCAATTGCCACATAAAACAACTTTACGGGTTATTAACACTCCGGGATTAACATCCATAATTTCTGGTCATCACAGTTAGATAACCAGGGAAGAGTGAAGGGTAGCCTTTAGAGACAAGTTGGCTAGGTATTCATTGTTGGGCATGTTATGCATGTGATGCATATTGTTGTATAAGTGTTATACTAACATGCTTTTGAATATGATACTCTTGTTATCTAACGGCTTATACTATGAACTGCTTTTGGTATTGTTGTTAACTCTTGTGTTGCAGCATGGCGGCTATTAACCCGGAGAACCTCAATGAAGAGGTAGGGGATATGGGCAGTATGAATGCTAGTGTTGCTCATATGAATCCTTTACCGCCACCTGCTGTGGGAGTGGAGCCCAGTGCACAGATGTTATTACCAGGGGAGCTCAGTTTGACACAGTTTCTGAATTTCCGTCCACCCATGTTTGAGGGGACCGAGTCTGGAGAAGGGGCCGAAGAGTGGCTAGAACGGATAGAGCAGATACTTGTGACTGCGCCTTGTGCACGTACCGCATGGCTGAGGTTAGCCGAGTTTCAGATGGCGAAGAAGCCTTCTATGTGGTGGAAGACCACTGTGATGGAGCTGAGAGCTCAGGGCATGGTAGTAGACTGGACTGTATTCAGGACCCGGTTTCTTAACCGGTATTTTTCTGCCGCTGCTAGACAAGTCAAGGAGGACGAGTTCACTAATTTGAAGCAGGGAAACATGTCAGTTTCAGACTTTGCCTTGCAGTATTCCTCACTGTTGAGGTATGTCCCCCATATCGCTGTGAGCAGCCATGCAAAGATGAGACATTTCCTGAAAGGACTCAGGCCAGAACTATTTGACCGGGTTGTCTCCAACAACCCTAGCTCTTTTGATGACGCCCTGACACGGGCAGAGTTAGCAGAAATTGCAGTGGGAGCATACAAGGATGTTGTACCCCCTTCAGTACCATCACAGAGGCCTGTTGCTGATAGTTTGAAACCACGAGGGGATTAGTTCAAGGCTCGTGGAGCCTCATCATCTTCCAGATTTAGCGGGAAGAAATCTCAGAGTCAGAAACAGAGCAATCGAGGACCTACACAGGGGAGTAAGGCAGGAGGGGACAGGTGTGACCGCTGTGGAGGATTTCACTTGTCACGTGACTGCCGAGGCTGTTATGTTTGTGGCAAGGTGGGCCACTTAGCTAGGAACTGCCCCAATCGGGCAAGTCAGGCAGACTCAGGGCCGAATAGGCCAAGATTTGATGCTGGGAGGGCACCACCGAGACAGCAGTTTGCGCCTCGACCGCAGGGAGGTCAGGCGGCAGGACCACCGCAGGGTCAGGTGTATGCACCGACTAGGGAGCAGGCTGAGGCAGCCCCAGAGGAGGTCATTGCTGGTACGTGTCATTTATTTACGTACCCTGCATTTATTTTGGTAGATACAGGTGCTTCTCATTCTTTTGTATCTGTTGCTTTTGTGGAGAGACACCACTTGTGCTCGTCTCTGTTACCCACGCCTCTCATGGTCTCGACACCCACGGGGAAGCATGTGATTGCGGATCGGCTGTTGTCTGATTGCCTCATTTATTTTGAGGGCAATGATCTGAGGGCTGATCTGATTCAGTTAGAGATGGCAGACTTTGACTGTATTATCGGCATTGATGTGTTGAGCAGATACCGAGCTGTGGTAGACTGTCGGCAGAGGACTGTTCGTTTTCTATCTGATCAGGGGTTCCAGTGGACTTTTTATGGGGACGGCTCTCGTCCAAGGATTCCAGTGATCTCAGCGGTTAAGATGTCGCAGTTATTGGAGCGCGGCCACACAGGTTACATCATTTATGCGGTGGATGTATCTGAGGAAAAGGAAGTGAGAGCCGAGGACATTCCAGTTGTGGCGGAGTTCATTGATGTAAGGACCCCCGTGCCCTTAACCCGTAATTAGTGCATTAAGCCATACCATGAGTGCATATACTCATACCATCAGGGGAAAAACCCTATGCAAGTGCAACACCGTATGCTACCCAGAAAATTTCTTGCATTCAATTCCCAATATTCAAATTCCCCCTACCATTATTATTCACATAACATGCACCCACATAATACACTAATATGCTCTTAGTTCATTTAGCAATTTCCATAATTAATTGCATGCAACCATAATGAACAGAAAGAGGCCATAGCCCATTTATACATCCCATATACACGTAAGGT
Organism: Haberlea rhodopensis; assembly: GCA_907163345.1. Taxonomy (NCBI): domain Eukaryota; kingdom Viridiplantae; phylum Streptophyta; class Magnoliopsida; order Lamiales; family Gesneriaceae; genus Haberlea; species Haberlea rhodopensis. Next base: position 76,232 of record CAJQUN010000393.1, on the reverse strand, counting down.
GTACTCAATGAATAAACGTGTATTTGATGCATAAAACACTATACCGGATACCGCTACTGGTACTTCTATCCTGGAAGCACCTTCCAAGCACAACTCGATCTCAACACTGGATCTGAGCGTCCATCCAACCAGCTCTGGTACCTCGATCCTGGAAGTACCTCTAACCAAAAGCCCGAGCTCGACTCCAAAGCCGCTACACCTGTGTTACCTGCCCCAACAGAGACAGCCCCCACACGGGGTGAGCATACCAATACCACCAATCACAAAATAATAATATTGCAATTCATAATTTACAGAATGTAAATGCCATAATTTAAATGATACTCCCTGGATGGCAATACCCTCATCCGGGATCCCATGCATTGTCCCTGTTCTCAAAATAACCAAACTCATCAAATTCCCAAAGCCAGTTAATCACCATATAGATTAACTAATACAGTTCTATCATGTCAGCTCCATAATCAATATGTAAAATCATTATACATAGGCCATAGATTTCACATATATTAAACCAAGAATTCCATGTTCCCGTAACATTGCTCGCTCCACAATAGCGGCATTCTTAACCCAGCGCACGCTCAACAATAGCGGCGTCATAACCGGTAGTGCTCAACGGCGACAACACCCAATCGTTGCTCGCTCTAAAGCGGCACCCTATGATTTCCAATGTATGTCTATTTATCACAGTTACCATATACCATGCATATCATTATCCATTTGAAGTAAATATAATGCACCATGCATTTCAATACTTACCACATGCCAGATATTGCAATGTCCATATAATACCATTACCATACACCATGTATTCCAATGCCCATTTAATACCATTATCACAAACCATGCATATTACAGTTGCAATACTATAATAGGTTATGCTCGTACGTCCCACGTACCTTAAGTCTCCGTAGTCCAAGCCAAACCTTCCTTGAGTCCCATGCCTAGAGAAATATGTGCTAAAACACATAAACGACTCAAAATCAAGAATAAGCATGCGATCACGTGCCCACGCACGTTCAAGACTCCCAATCATATCGTCAATCCATGACGATTACCAAAATAAAAGCCCCCCGGCTAAGCATGCATACTACCCAAAATATTCCATTTTATATGATTAACAGATAGCCAAAAACCCAACCAAAAATTCCGTTTAATAAGCTTGGTTCCAATCAAACCATTTTAAAAGCCTAACATTCTCATTGGAATGTGAACAACACTCCGGAAGTCGGCCCTTTGGACCTCGGTTCCAAAATCCCAACATTTTCCAACATATTCGAAAATCCATGCAGGTGAACAGTGCCGCGATCGATCGCCCATCAGGCGCGATCGATCGCGCAAGCCTACTGCCCGAAAAAATCAATCCGCGATCGATCGCCACATCTCGCGATCGATCGCTGAGACCCTCGCGATCGATCGCCCCCTTTTCGCGATCGATCGCCGATACTGTACATCTTCTACAAATTCCAGTAGCATGTCGCGATCGATCGGCGCCTCGCCAAGATCGATCGCGGACTGCGATTTTTCGAAAAACTCGAGTTCTAATGGTGTTTTTCACACCCAACTCCAAACCACACCCCATACCACCTCAATGCCTCAAATACAACAATTAAACTCCATGAAAACACTGAAATCAACATTTTGGATTTTAACCCAAAACCCCCAAATGCCATAACCAACCCAAAACTCAACCACACAACACAAAACCACAATCAAATTGAAGCCAAAAGAGAGGAGAAGAATATTACCTATCTTTCTTCAAGAAATCCGGCCCCCATAATCGAGTTCTAACGATTTTGCTTCAACCAAAGGGAAGGGGAAGGGTTTGGGGCGAAGGTGGCGTGAGAGGGGGAGGAGAGGAGAGAAATGGATTCCAAATGACGGAATCCCGAGTCCAACGGGTATATATAGCAAAATACCCCAACACACCAAAACCTCCGCAAATACATCATGATTCATTAAAAATCATCTGTTTTCAAAAACTCACCCTCCAACATCAAATCCCCAGACTGGCCCCAACACAAGGCACCCCGGACTCCAAGTCCCACTAAAAACCCAAATCATAGGCTTTCCACCAAAATGAGAATACAATCTCAACCTTTGGATCCAACGATCACAAATGCCCAATCTAACAACCTCGGGAGACCCAAACCGCAATTAATTCCTAATTGCTTACAATTAAAAAAATCCATCCAGGATTAATACTACACCGGGATTAACACCATTAATTCCCGGACATCACAATTATCCCCTACTAATAAAATTTCGTCCCCGAAATTGCACCGGTGTACTCCACGTAACACCAGGACTACACAAACAAAACAAAGCCAAGACCCCGATTCTGAACCACCTTAGAATCGAATTAACAACTGCGAGAATACCAGTCTCGCACTAAGACCTAAATAGAGCAACCGCCAAAACCAATACAACCCGAAAGATAACAACATACCTCGACGTGAATCGTCCCAGAAGTCAGTCCACCATGACTGAAACTCAACCAAACCTTCATTAATCTCGACATAGATATCTCTCCATGATATCTCCATTACTTGTCCACGATGCTTAACACGCATCGTTATGATGAGGACTACTAGCATACGACAGTATACTCACAGAAAATCCGGTTCCGCTTCCCAGCCCATCTCCTCCAAAGGAGTAGTTGCACCACTTGCAACCCGGACCGGGTTACCCACGGTCACTGATCCACACAAAACACATCACCGAGGATGTTTACACCGGTGTGTTCCAAGAAATCATATCTTGGTCCCGACACACCCTCAAGACTCCACAAAGTCTCAAGTTCCACAGAGGTCACGCAAAACAATCACTTGCATCCCCGCCACGCGTGTCAACCACGACACCAAACAAATCCGAGTCCTGGCCACCCCTTGTCTATCCTGGGATTTTACAATCCTAAAACAGGGAGGCTATCGAATTAACCAGCAAGAACTACCATGGTTTCAAAACACAACAATCCCTCCTCCGGGGAAGTCAAACAACCCTCACGATCATTCATCAGAATGCATCGTGCCAGCGAGATTACCGATCTCGAGGTCCCACAATCTCACACCGGAGATTCACCAAACCAAGCATACAACTCGACGTTCAACAATGAACAAAATAACATTGGCATTCGTATACACTCACGGCATACATGCCCAAACACCAATCACAACATGCATACACAATGCAATAGACTCGGGTATCTCCAATCACACCCAAATCCCAAAACCAACTGTCAAACCCCGATTATTCTCGCCCCACGGAGAATGATGGTTGACAAACCAAAACCAAAGGGTGTGATTTCAACATCACCACCACACGAACCAAAATAACGAATCTCCCCAAAAGATTCAACCGGTAGGAATCACAATACCGTCTTCCTCTCAAGGAAGAAGTCATGAATCCATGATCCTCCAATCCTCGAATTACCGTTCGGAAAACCTGGTATATTAATACCAAAACATATCCCGGAACCCAGAAATATACAATTGGTTAGAGTAGTGCATCAATACTACCATTACCCAATCCAAAAATCCGTATACGCCATGTATACACCTTCCAACGATGCTCTGTACTAATACCATAGTACTCCAAAATCGAGCATCTCCCCGAAGACGTCTCCTCAAACGTCTCACCGAGGTAAGAAATCCATTACTCGGTCCAACATCAGTAATGCTTACCATGGCTGACTTACAATCAAACCACGACCGATGCAAGCTGTCTCCAAGACAGTACAATCCAAATCTCTCCAAGAGATAAAAAAAATCAATATAGTAGTGTCACCCCACTAACTATATCTCACAAACCATTGTGACTCCCATTGCATGCCATATGCAAGGATGCTCAACTAGAGCTAACCACGACTTGTTGACACTCACGTTGGTAATACCAACAAACTTGAGCTGTCCCAGCACAAGTCCCTCAAAACAATGACGTATAACGTCCCCGTGAGGTATTCCCTACCTCAAACACCATACCACATAGAGACTACAAGAGTCTACCATAACCCTCATCGTATCACCATACGATTCACCAAACTCGAATCCAACGAGCATTATAATAGCTACCACAAGCACACTAAAGCACTGCAACAATACCTGGCTAGTGATTCGCTGGTCCCATAGGCTTATACCAACCTATTAACGCGACACACATTCCATCCCGGTATACCATACCGCCCAAACCATTAGAGTTGTGGGTCATTGCCCAACATATCTCTAAAACACCAAAGCACACTGGACAACCCGGCGTCCACGCTCAATTATCATGCAATCCTAATCCATTAGGACTTCTTCCACGCCCTTAGGGTGGGTGTAACCATGTTTACTCCTCATCACAATAACAAGCGAGTAGTTTCCTCAATGACTACTCTTACCACCATTCACTTGGCCTTAGCCATCCCAGCGAGCATACCCAAGGGTATCATTGCTCGTCAATAATATACCTCCATAATACGATGCGTACTCTCACCGGTACAATGCATCAATGATCCATCGAGCAAACCTGCTCGGCAAAAGGTCTCGTCAACTAAATACCCAGACCCTACCATGTGCCCACCATCGGCACTCAAACCATACAACCATATACATAAACATGAATGCATAAATCACCAAAATGACGCCAAGCGTCCACATAGTTATCCCAAATAACATCGTCGAACATATGACGGTACCTGTCGATACACGACATCCATAATCTCATCGTCAAACACATGACGGTAAATAATAATACACCATAATCACCATACTGATAACAAAAGTAATATGCCATACCTCATCGCTATCGAGATAGCGGAATACCTGTATCCATCGTCCACCAGCGGTACATAAGCAGCACCCATCGCTCGTAGGCGGCATAATCCAGTGCTACACACATAGCGGTATAATCCATCGCTATCGAATCAGCGGCATGATCCCTCGCCATGGAGTCAGCGGCATAAAATGTCGCTATAGATATCCGGCGGTATAAACCATCGCCAATAGAATACCCGGCGTAACCGTCGCCAATAAAATACCCGGCGTAACCATCGCCAACAAAATACCCGGCGTAACCATCGCCAATAAAATACCCGGCGTAACCATCGCCAATAAAATACCCGGCGTAACCATCGCCAATAAAATACCCGGCGTAACCATCGCCAATAAAATACCCGGCGTAACCATCGCCAATAAAATACCCGGCTAATCGCGGACTCAAGAGGTACTCACACTCATGTAGTACTTTGTTCCCGATCACATCGCTACGTCATGACAACGGCATCATCGCTTCGACGTGACAGCGGCATGTATCATCGCTTCGACACGACAGCGGCATCATCGTTTCGACATGACGGCGGAAATACCCTTCGCTTCGACGTATTAGCGGCATAATATCCCTCGCAATAATAATATGACAGCGGCATTTTTCCTTCGCTTCGACATATTTGCGGCAAATATTCTTCATCGCTATAATACGACAGCGGCAAGTATTCATATCGCTACGCCATGCATGCAACCGTAATGCATAACCCGTATTTCAATAATTGTTTCGGCACGACAGCGGCATCATCGCTTCGACGTGACAGCGGCATTTACCATCGCTTCGACACGACAGCGGCATCATCGCTTCGACGTGCATGCAACCGTAATGCATAATCCGTATTCCCATAAACATCGCCATGAGTGTATTTTAATGCACCTCGCTCCAACATGTAGCGGCAAAGCATTAAAATCATCACTCCGATGTATACCTATGCAACCGTAATGCATAGTCCATGTCTCATAAGACCCTGCAACCACCATGGTTAGCAACACATATGCCAATGATGAACACATATCATAAACGCACATAAGCAATCATGCATAAGTATGTGCTTCTCATTCCCAATAACATGTTCCTAGGCCCTCAACAGCCCCAAAGAGCTAACCACTGCTCTGATACCACTAATGTAAGGACCCCCGTGCCCTTAACCCGTAATTAGTGCATTAAGCCATACCATGAGTGCATATACTCATACCATCAGGGGAAAAACCCTATGCAAGTGCAACACCGTATGCTACCCAGAAAATTTCTTGCATTCAATTCCCAATATTCAAATTCCCCCTACCATTATTATTCACATAACATGCACCCACATAATACACTAATATGCTCTTAGTTCATTTAGCAATTTCCATAATTAATTGCATGCAACCATAATGAACAGAAAGAGGCCATAGCCCATTTATACATCCCATATACACGTAAGGTGTACTCAATGAATAAACGTGTATTTGATGCATAAAACACTATACCGGATACCGCTACTGGTACTTCTATCCTGGAAGCACCTTCCAAGCACAACTCGATCTCAACACTGGATCTGAGCGTCCATCCAACCAGCTCTGGTACCTCGATCCTGGAAGTACCTCTAACCAAAAGCCCGAGCTCGACTCCAAAGCCGCTACACCTGTGTTACCTGCCCCAACAGAGACAGCCCCCACACGGGGTGAGCATACCAATACCACCAATCACAAAATAATAATATTGCAATTCATAATTTACAGAATGTAAATGCCATAATTTAAATGATACTCCCTGGATGGCAATACCCTCATCCGGGATCCCATGCATTGTCCCTGTTCTCAAAATAACCAAACTCATCAAATTCCCAAAGCCAGTTAATCACCATATAGATTAACTAATACAGTTCTATCATGTCAGCTCCATAATCAATATGTAAAATCATTATACATAGGCCATAGATTTCACATATATTAAACCAAGAATTCCATGTTCCCGTAACATTGCTCGCTCCACAATAGCGGCATTCTTAACCCAGCGCACGCTCAACAATAGCGGCGTCATAACCGGTAGTGCTCAACGGCGACAACACCCAATCGTTGCTCGCTCTAAAGCGGCACCCTATGATTTCCAATGTATGTCTATTTATCACAGTTACCATATACCATGCATATCATTATCCATTTGAAGTAAATATAATGCACCATGCATTTCAATACTTACCACATGCCAGATATTGCAATGTCCATATAATACCATTACCATACACCATGTATTCCAATGCCCATTTAATACCATTATCACAAACCATGCATATTACAGTTGCAATACTATAATAGGTTATGCTCGTACGTCCCACGTACCTTAAGTCTCCGTAGTCCAAGCCAAACCTTCCTTGAGTCCCATGCCTAGAGAAATATGTGCTAAAACACATAAACGACTCAAAATCAAGAATAAGCATGCGATCACGTGCCCACGCACGTTCAAGACTCCCAATCATATCGTCAATCCATGACGATTACCAAAATAAAAGCCCCCCGGCTAAGCATGCATACTACCCAAAATATTCCATTTTATATGATTAACAGATAGCCAAAAACCCAACCAAAAATTCCGTTTAATAAGCTTGGTTCCAATCAAACCATTTTAAAAGCCTAACATTCTCATTGGAATGTGAACAACACTCCGGAAGTCGGCCCTTTGGACCTCGGTTCCAAAATCCCAACATTTTCCAACATATTCGAAAATCCATGCAGGTGAACAGTGCCGCGATCGATCGCCCATCAGGCGCGATCGATCGCGCAAGCCTACTGCCCGAAAAAATCAATCCGCGATCGATCGCCACATCTCGCGATCGATCGCTGAGACCCTCGCGATCGATCGCCCCCTTTTCGCGATCGATCGCCGATACTGTACATCTTCTACAAATTCCAGTAGCATGTCGCGATCGATCGGCGCCTCGCCAAGATCGATCGCGGACTGCGATTTTTCGAAAAACTCGAGTTCTAATGGTGTTTTTCACACCCAACTCCAAACCAACACCCCATACCACCTCAATACCTCAAATACAACAATTAAACTCCATGAAAACACTGAAATCAACATTTTGGATTTTAACCCAAAACCCCCAAATGCCATAACCAACCCAAAACTCAACCACACAACACAAAACCACAATCAAATTGAAGCCAAAAGAGAGGAGAAGAATATTACCTATCTTTCTTCAAGAAATCCGGCCCCCATAATCGAGTTCTAACGATTTTGCTTCAACCAAAGGGAAGGGGAAGGGTTTGGGGCGAAGGTGGCGTGAGAGGGGGAGGAGAGGAGAGAAATGGATTCCAAATGACGGAATCCCGAGTCCAACGGGTATATATAGCAAAATACCCCAACACACCAAAACCTCCGCAAATACATCATGATTCATTAAAAATCATCTGTTTTCAAAAACTCACCCTCCAACATCAAATCCCCAGACTGGCCCCAACACAAGGCACCCCGGACTCCAAGTCCCACTAAAAACCCAAATCATAGGCTTTCCACCAAAATGAGAATACAATCTCAACCTTTGGATCCAACGATCACAAATGCCCAATCTAACAACCTCGGGAGACCCAAACCGCAATTAATTCCTAATTGCTTACAATTAAAAAAATCCATCCAGGATTAATACTACACCGGGATTAACACCATTAATTCCCGGACATCACAATTGATGTGTTCCCATATGAGATTCCGGGATTTCCGCCTGTCAGGGATGTTGAGTTTGATATTGAGCTGCTACCGGGGACATCAGCCATTTCTCGTGCCCCATACAGGATGGCACCGGCAGAGCTGAGGGAACTAAAGGTACAGTTACAGGAACTCCTTGACAAGGGATACATTCGTCTTAGTGTATCGCCTTGGGGTGCACCAGTCTTGTTCGTGAAAAAGAAGGATGGATCAATGCGTCTGTGCATTGACTACAGGCAATTGAACAAGGCCACAGTGAAGAACAGATATCCACTTCCGAAGATTGATGATCTGTTTGACCAGCTTCAGGGTACAGAGGTGTACTCGAAGATAGACTTGAGGTCAGGCTATCATCAGGTGCGGGTTAGAGCTGGTGATGTTCAAAAGACGGCTTTTAGAACTCGATATGGACACTATGAATTCTTGGTAATGCCCTTCGGTGTGACAAATGCACCTGCAGTTTTTATGAGCCTGATGAACCGAGTATTTCAGGAGTACCTCGATCAGTTTGTGATCGTATTCATTGATGACATCCTTGTCTATTCAAGGAGTAAGGAGGATCATGCCGATCATCTGAGGATAGTGCTCCAGATCCTCAGAGATCATCAGTTGTACGCCAAACTCAGCAAGTGTGAGTTCTGGCTGAGCAGTGTATCATTCTTGGGCCATATCATATCGCGAGAGGGGATATCAGTAGACCCGAGAAAGATAGAGGCAGTTATGGATTGGTCTACCCCTACTTCAGTCAGTGAGATTCGGAGTTTTCTTGGGTTGGCTGGCTATTATCGACGTTTCGTCGAGGGTTTCTCAAAGATCGCCAAGCCACTTACACAGCTGACTCAGAAGGGAGTCCCTTTTTGTTGGACAGAGGCTTGTGAGCAGAGTTTTAGGGAATTGAAGCACAGACTGACTACTGCACCAGTTCTAGTGATTCCCAAGGAGAACAAAGGATTTGTTCTTTATACCGACGCATCGCTACAGGGCTTAGGGTGTGTACTGATGCAGGACAGACATGTAGTGGCTTATGCTTCGAGACAGTTGAAGCCACATGAGACGAGGTATCCAGTCCATGATTTGGAGTTGGCAGCTATAGTTTTCGCCTTGAAGATATGGCGACACTACTTATACGGTACCTCTTTCACCATCTTCACTGATCACAAAAGCCTGAAGTTCTTGTTTACACAGGCTGAGCTGAACATGAGACAGAGGAGATGGATGGATCTGCTAAAGGATTATGATTGTGAAATCCTATACCATCCCGGGAAAGCAAACTTGACAGCCGACGCTTTGAGTCGGAAGGTCAGGAGCACAGCAGAGGATGCCATGTGCCTATCAGCTATGTTGGGCTCCTACTGCCATTTGGGATTCGATTATGATGTGTCTACTTCACCAGTACAGGTTTCGACCTTGTTAGCCGAGCCTGTTATTTATGATCACATCAGGAAAGCTCAGGGAACTGATGCAGAGGTTCAGAGATGGATGTTAGTGGTTCGTTCAGGTCAGCCATCGAGATTCAGAATGGCCGAGGATGGTTCTCTGAGACTTGGCGACAGATGGGTGGTTCCAGATACACCCGAGTTGCGCCAGGGTATCTTACAGCGAGCTCATTGCAGCAGGATGAGTGTTCACCCAGGCGGGAAGAAGATGTATAAGGATCTACGCAGCCAGTTCTGGTGGAGGCGAATGAAAAAGGATGTTACTTCATTCGTCAAGCGCTGTTTGAATTGTCAGCAAGTGAAGGCTGAGAGGCAGAGGCCTGGGGGTGAACTAAGGAGTTTGGAGATACCCGAGTGGAAGTGGCAGCACGTTTCTATGGATTTCGTGACCCACTTACCGAGGACTGTTTCGGGTTTTGATGCCATCTGGGTAGTCGTGGACAGATTGACTAAAGTGGCTCATTTCATTCCCTACTGTATGACATATACGCACTTGAGGATGGCACAGTTATATGTCAGAGATGTAGTGAGACTGCACGGGATCCCTGTTTCGATAGTGTCTGATCGAGATCCGCGGTTCACATCTCACTTCTGGGAGGGTCTGCAGTCAGCTCTAGGTACAAAGTTGAGGCTGAGCACAGCATATCACCCTCAGACGGACGGACAGACCGAGCGTACGATACAGATGCTCGAGGATATGTTGAGAGCTTGTGTGTTAGAGTTCGACATATCATGGCAGGACTTGATAGCCTTGGTGGAGTTCTCTTACAACAACAGCTACCAGGCAAGTATACAGATGGCTCCTTTCGAGGCCCTCTATGGTAGGCGTTGTAGGTCACCCTTGTGTTGGGATGACTTGGACCGTAAGTCGGTTGGAGGACCAGAGTTGGTTCAAGAAATGGAAGAGAAAGTTAAGGTTATCAGAAGAAAGATGAAGGCAGCTCAGGATAGACAGGCAGCATATGCCAATCAACGGCGAAGACCGTTGGAGTTTCAGTTGGGCGACAGAGTTTTTCCTGAAGATCTCACCCTTCAGGGGTGTGGTACTGTTTGGTATGCGGGGGAAGTTGTCTCCTAGATACGTGGGGCCGTATGAGATCTTGCAGCGTGTTGGTACTCTGGCGTACCGTTTGGCTTTACCGCCTTCTCTGTCTGGTATACACGATGTACTCCATGTGTCTATGCTGAGGAAGTATGAGCCGGATCCTTCACATGTATTACAGCCTTCTGAGGTTCAGATTGAGTCCGATGTTTCCTATGTGGAGCGACCTATCAGGATTTTGGATAGGGCAGATCGCAGACTGAGAAACAAAGTTATTCCTATGGTCAAAGTTCAGTGGGATCGTAGGGGTGTCGAGGAGGCCACGTGGGAGACGGAGCGACACATGGTGCAGCACTACCCAGAACTGTTTTCTGGTATGTGATTTATGTTTCACTTTATATTGGGTAAGTGCATGCTGATTTCGAGGGCGAAATCCTATAAGTAGGGGAGTATTGTGATATCCCCGAAATGATTATGTGTTATTTAAACATTAATCATTGTTGTGAAAATTATGGTATTAATTCCTTGCTTTGAATTAATAATATTGGGAGATGCATGTGAGGGTACATGTGTTATATGTTGGGATTTTGGGGTTGTGGCATGATTAATTGGGGTGTGTGTTAATCGTTTTGGTAAAGCATGTTTTAAAAAGGGAATTGAAGTATTTTAGTGAGAAAATACTATAGATATCGTGTGAGAATATTTAATACATCGTGCTAAATACCGGGACCAAAACATAACACATCATACCACCCACCACTCAACCACCCCCCTTGACCCATACCCTGCTGCCAGCTGCTGCCCATACCCTTTTCCCCCATCTCCCACTTCACCTCACAAGTCTGAAATCACTTCTTTCTTCCTCACCAAACTCGTCCAACACTTGCTGAGCAAGATAGGAAGGAGCTCAACCAATTTTACTGCCTTGAAGCTTGCAAAAATCGGAGCCAAAAGGGGGTGAGAAACCATTTCTGGGTTTGAAAAATTTGTTGTTGAGTTCATACTTTTGTTGGTGTGAAAAATGGCATGTTAGTTTAGGTTTTGTTAAACCTTCGATTCATGTTCATTTATGATGTTTTTATGAAGCTTCCAGTATTTTTCCTTGAGCATATTACATGTTTTATGTAGAAGATTTAAGCATGTAAAGAGGAGTGTTCGAAAATCTGGGTAGATATTTCCCCTGTTTTTCTGGAAAAACGTGGACTGGGAGTGATTTTGAGGAGGTGATATTATGCATGTTAGATGGGTTTTAGAGTAAACCTTCGATGTGAAAATATGCATGGTAGTCTTGTGAAGCCCTTGGCATGTTTGTTCGAGCATGATTTATGAGTTATGTTATAGTTTTTATAGCATGAAATGAAGTACTCGAAAATCTGGAAAGGAAATGTGTTGTCCTGTTTCAGGAAATGTTGATTGGGTACCTGTGTAAATGGTCGATTCCAATGCATGTGGGCTTATGTTAGAGTGTGAATTTGGTATAAATACACTCAGGGTAGTGTGTTGTAACTGCTAGCATGTTGGTCTTGGCATGTTGTATGTCTTACATGTTAGAATGAAAGGTGTGAATATCAGTGTTGAACATTCTGGAAAAATATCGCGTACAGACCATGTGGCGATCGATCGCCGAGGTCCAGTAGCCAAAATCAAAGTCACGTGATCGATCGCCATAAAAGGCGCGATCGATCGCCATGGGGCAGTGGAGTTTGGCGATCGATCGCCAAGTGGTAGCGATCGATCGCCAGAGACAAAATTTTGAAATATTTATATTTTGTTGGATTTTTGATTTTGGATCATATATTGGCATCTAATATTGTGTTGTACACTGGTGTAGAGCCTTCACAGACTGTAAGGACCCTAATCCTTAAGTGCGGAATAAAGGCATAATAGAGCTAAAATAAATCAATCAGAGCATAAAGAACATGTTGAGTCTATGAGCTTAAGCATTACATGCCAAAAATAAGGACCACTAAAAGGATTAATTACATTCCAATCAATGAATGTTCATCTATAGTTTTATACTACTCCTAGAGTAGATACTATCCAAAATAATCCTGTCCTTTAATCCTCAAAAGAATGCTTCACAAGCTCACCACCTCAACCCGTTCAAGCTTGCTATCATGCCAAAAAGGTACCTACAAGGACAACCCCCAAACATGAGCAATAATAATCATTCATATTCAACACAATATGAAGATAAAGCGTAAATGCATAATCAATATGAAACACTTCCTGTTTCCCGTGCATTTCAAACGCTTCCCGTTTGGTTGTCCCTGTACCAGAACTCATGAGTATAATCAATAGATTATTTTTAATGGCCAAACATGTCATGACATCATATACCATCTCAACTGTACCACATATTGGTCACCATTCCCTAGTCTGTCCATCACAGTGTATTTTAATGCCCCTCGCTTATATTCATATGGGCGGCATAGGATAACCTCGCTACAATGGACATGCGGCGCTCCCACCCCTCGCTTCACAGAGAGCGGCAAATACCCTTTCCTCGCCCCATATGACAACCACGCTCAAATGTGACATGCGGCGCTCCCACCCCTCGCTTCACATTTAGCGGAACCAATACAAAAATCGGCAAGCATTAAAATCATCAAAGGATGACCACGACTCATGGGATGTGCATCCAATAATCATAATATGCATCTATCATCAATATGCATCAATTACCATGTATATGCATCCACAATGCAATACCTCATATGGCATAAATCAACATGTATATGCATCCACAATGCAATACCACATATATACCCGCATCCACAATGCATAATCAATGAGTATATAAAATACATGTTACCGTTGGGTGCCCGTACGTCCACTACGTACCTTTCCAAAATGTGGAATGTGGTTGGACCTCAATTCCTTGGCTGCGTTGCCACCTGGGTTGGTTCTACATATTCACAAATACCAATATTAGAACCCAATAATAGTCCAATACCAAAAATCCCACAAAAACACCCAAAAACACCATTTTTGGTGTCTCGCGATCGATCGCCATCAAGCCCCGATCGATCGCGAGAACACACTGCCTCGCCCAACATTTTTCAACAATCCGCGATCGATCGCGGAGCTAGCGCCGATCGATCGCGGCCTCGCCGATCGATCGCGCCAAGCTCGCGATCGATCGCTGAGGCTTACTGCCTCAGCCCTGCTGCTCGCGATCGATCGCGAGAAAAACGCCGATCGATCGCCGAGCTGTGGGCATGCGGGGTTTGGGCACTATTCACCCATCTTCAACCCCCCCACTCAAAAACACCCACATACACCAACATTAATCAAACCCAATAACTCAAAACCACCCATAAACATCATAACAACTCAAATAAACAACATCCAACTAAAACACTACCAAAATCACAACACCCAACACAAACCCATTTTAAAACCCTTCAAACCAACCCAAACTTAAACAAAACCTTACAAAATTAACAATGAGGTACCCATACCTCTTGGGGATCTCAAATCACCCAACAATCTCCTCAAAACAAGATTTTGCAAGAACTTCTCTTCACCTTAAAGCTCAAGAACGAAAATGTGAAGAAAAGAGAAGGGTTTGGGTGTTTGTTTTGGTAAAGTGAAAAGTGTTGGATGGGGTGGGGTTGGGTATAAAAGGTGAGGTAATTTAAAATGATACCAAAATAATTCCATGGTGTATAAAACACCCCAACATGATATTTTCCAAAGCATTTACTCAAAATGCACCATAATATCAATTAACACATGATTTCACATAAATTGCTAACTAAGGCAAATAAATCATGCTTCCCATAATATTTACCCAACATGCACCACATGCACCCTAAAATGCAATCCCGGGTCACCCCTTACCACATGACCATGCATTTCCATAAGGTAAATAAATCCCAAAACATAATCAATTACCACATAATTAATCATGTAAACACAATTAAAGCCAAATAGCAATTAACCATTTCGGGGATGTCACAATACTCCCCTACTTATAAGATTTCGTCCTCGAAATCACATGCACTTACCCCAACATGATACTAGACATAAACTCATACCAGAGAATAGTTCCGGGTAGTGCTGCACCATATGCTGCTCCGTCTCCCACGTAGCCTCCTCGACACCCCTGCGATCCCACTGAACTTTGATCATCGGTATCACTTTGTTCCGAAGTCTACGGTCTGCTCTGTCCAGAATTCTAACAGGTCGTTCCACATAAGATACATCTGACTCTAACTGAACTTCGGAAGGCTGTAACACGTGAGACGGATCCGGCTCATACTTTCGCAGCATCGATACATGAAACACATCATGTATACCAGATAAAGAAGGCGGCAAAGCCAGTCGGTAAGCCAATGTGCCAATGCGCTGCAAAATCTCGTACGGTCCCACAAACCTCGGAGACAGTTTCCCGCGCATCCCAAACCGCACAACGCCTCTGAAAGGCGAGATCTTCAAAAAGACCTTATCTCCCAACTGAAACTCTAACGGTCTCCGCCGTTTATTCGCATAAGCTGCCTGTCTGTCTTGGGCCGCTTTCATTTTCTGCCTTATAGTCTTTATCTTCTCTTCCATTTCCCGGATCAATTCAGGCCCTCCGACTGATCTACTGTCCAAATCATCCCAACACAGGGGTGATCTACATCGTCTGCCATAAAGAGCTTCAAACGGAGCCATCTGAATACTTGCCTGGTAGCTATTGTTATAAGAAAACTCTACCAGAGGCACTGAATCCTGCCAAGAAGCATCAAACTCCAATACACAAGCTCTCAACATGTCCTCGAGCGTCTGAATAGTGCGCTCGGTCTGGCCATCCGTCTGAGGATGATAAGCAGTGCTCAATCTGACCTCAGTTCCCAAAGCTGACTGAAGGCCTTCCCAGAAATGAGATGTGAATCGCGGATCTCGATCTGACACAATGGAAACGGGGATCCCATGCAATCTCACCACATCTCTAATATACAACTGCGCCATCCTCAAGAATGTAAATGTCATGCTATAGGGGATAAAGTGGGCTACCTTAGTCAATCTGTCCACAATCACCCAAATAGCATCGAAGCCTGAACCACTCCTCGGCAAATGAGTCACGAAGTCCATGGAAATGTGCTCCCACTTCCACTTCGGTATCTCCAAGCTTCTCAACTCGCCGCCAGGTCTCTGTCTCTCTGCCTTAACCTGCTGGCAGATCAAACACCTCTTCACAAAAGCGACGACATCAGACTTCATTCTCTTCCACCAAAACTGACCACGCAGATCTCTGTACATCTTCTTCCCGCCTGGGTGGATGCTAAGTCTACTACTGTGAGCTCGCTCCAAGATTCCCTTACGCAACTCCGGCGTACTCGGAACTACCCAGCGGTTAACCCAATCTCAATGATCCGTCGTCGGCCACTCTGAACTTCGTCGGCTGACCAAGATGCACTATAGACAACCATCTCTGAACCTCAGCATCTGATCTCTGAGCTCTCCTGATGTTCTCATAAATATCTGGCTCAGCTAATAAGGTAGAGACATACACTGGTGATGCATCTATGTCAAAATCATAGCCGAGATGGCAATAGGAGGTCATCATAGCCGACAAATGGATGACGTCCTCAGCAGAACTCCTCACTTTCCGGCTCAAGGCGTCCGCTGTCAAATTGGCCTTCCCGGGATGGTACTCTATCTCGCAGTCATAGTCCTTGAGTAGGTCCATCCATCTCCTCTGTCTCATGTTCAGCTCCGCCTGAGTGAATAGAAACTTGAGGCTCTTGTGATCCGTGTATATGGTGAATGAAGTGCCATATAAGTAGTGTCTCCAGATCTTTAGGGCGAAGATGATAGCCGCCAATTCCAAGTCATGAACTGGATATCGGGTCTCGTGCGGCTTCAACTGCCTCGATGCATAAGCTACCACATGCTTATCTTGCATCAGAACACATCCAAGGCCCTGCAGTGATGCATCAGTATACAGAACAAATCTGGAGTTCTCCGTCGGGATTACTAACACTGGCGCCGTCGTCAACCGGTGCTTTAACTTCTGGAAGCTCTCCTCACAAGCTTCTGACCAAAAGAAAGGCATACCCTTCTGAGTCAACTGAGTCAGCGGCTTGGCAATCTTCGAAAAGCCCTCAACAAAGCGCCGATAATACCCGGCCAAACCAAGAAAACTCCGAATCTCAGGCACAGAAGTGGGGGCGGCCCACTCCATCACAGCCTCAATCTTCTTGGGGTCCACTGATATCCCGCTGCTCGAAATGACATGCCCCAGAAACACTACACTGCTCAGCCAAAACTCGCACTTACTGAGCTTAGCATACAACTGATGCTCTCTAAGAATCTGAAGCACTGTCCTCAAGTGTTTCACATGCTCCTCCTCACTCCGGGAGTAGATAAGAATATCGTCAATGAACACGATGATGAACTGATCAAGATACGGCTGAAACACTCTGTTCATCAGACTCATAAAGACGGCCGGGGCGTTCGTCACACCGAACGGCATTACTAAGAACTCATAATGCCCGTATCGAGTCCGGAACGCTGTCTTCTGCACATCTTCCTCTCTGACCCGAATCTGATGATACCCGGATCTCAAATCAATCTTGCTATACACCCTGGTACCTTGCAACTGATCAAACAAGTCGTCTATCCTTGGGAGAGGATACTTGTTCTTCACTGTAGCCTTATTCAGCTGCCGGTAATCGATGCACAGCCGCATCGAACCGTCCTTCTTCTTCACAAAGAGGACTGGTGCGCCCCATGGCGATACGCTCGGGCGTATATACCCCTTGTCCAAGAGATCCTGCAACTGTTCTTTCAACTCTCTCAACTCAGCCGGTGCCATCCTATAAGGTGCACGAGAGATAGCGGATGTCCCTGGCAGCAACTCGATCCCAAATTCAACTTCCCTGGCCGGTGGAAATCCTGGGATCTCTTCTGGAAATACATCAGCAAATTCTGCCACAACTGGTACATCCTCAACCCTCAGTTCTTTACTCTTTCCAGACGTGTCCACTAAAGAAGATAGCCCGTGTGCCCACGTTCCAACAGCTGAGACATCTTGATCGCTGAAATCAACGGAATCTTCGCACGAGATCCGTTGCCAAAGAAAGTCCACTGACTGCCCAACTCAGGTCTGAACTTCACTGTCCTCTGTCGGCAATCTACCACTGCCTGATATCTGTTCAGAACATCAATACCCAAGATGCAGTCAAAGTCTGACATACCCAGCACAATCAAGTCTGATCTCAACTCGTTGCCCTCAAAATAAATGAGGCCATCTGCCAAAAACTGATCAGCAACGACGTTTCTTCCAGTGGGTGTCGAGACTAGTAGAGGCGTGGGCAATTGAGACGTGCGCATATGGTGTCTTTCCACAAATCCCACAGACACAAAGGAATGGGAGGCACCTGTATCTATCAAAACAAAAGCAGGGTACGTAAATAAATGGCACGTACCGGCAATCACCTCCTCTGGAGCTGCCTGAGCCTGCTCCCTGGTCAGTGCATATACCTGTCCCTGGGGTGGTCCCACTGTCTGACCTCCCGACGGACGAGGCCCAAACTGCTGCCTCTGCTGCACTGTCCTGTCCTCAAACCTTGGCCTGCTGCCCTGATACTCTGACTGGCCTCCCCTGGTGGGACAATACCGAGCAATGTGGCCCATCTTGCCACAAACATAACATGAAGGACACTTGTTTGAAGAATGTGGCCCTCCACAATTATTGCACCTCGGCTCTCCCGGCCTATCCCCTTGTGAAGATCCTCGATTGGCCGACCAATTTCCTTTCTTGCCATCCTGTTTCTGACCAAAATGTTTCTTCCCACCATACCGTGAAGATGAAGAGGCACCACGGGGCTTAAATGGCTCACCCCGAGGCCTCAAACTGTCACTAGTCTGCCTCTGTTGCGGTACCGGTGGTGGCATGGCATAAGCTCCCACTCCTAGCTCAGCAAGCTCCGCTCTTGTGAGAGCATCATCAAAAGAAGTTGGGTTATTGATGATAACCCGGTCATAGAGCTCCGGTCGCAGTCCTTTCATGAAATTTCTCATCTTGGCACGTCCATCAGAGGCAATATAGGGGACATACCTCAGTAGTGACGAGTACTGTGTGGCATAGTCTGCCACTGTCATGTTCCCCTGCCTCAGGCTTGCAAATTCATCCTCTTTTGTCTGTCTTGCTGCCGCGGAGAAGTATCGGTTCAAGAACCTGGTCCTGAAGAGCGTCCAGTCAATCACAGCACCCAGTGCTCTCATCTCCATCACTGTGCTCCTCCACCACATCAATGGTTTCTTAGCCAACTGGAACTCCGCCAGCCTCAGCCAAGCAGTAATAGCACACGGAGCCGATACAAAGATTGCTCAAGTCTCTCCAGCCACTCTTCAGCTTCTTCTCCGGACTCTGTCCCCTCAAACCGGGGCGGATGATAAGACAGAAACTGAGTCAAGCTAATCTCACCCGGTAGCAATAACTGGACCACTGGTTCCATTCCTACAGCCGGTGGAGGTAGAGGATTAGCCTGTCCAATACTCGCATTTACACTCCCAACATCTCCGACTTCCTCATTAGCAGCCATGCTGTAACACAAATGTTAACAACAATCCAAAGCAATATATAACATGTCGTTAGATAATAGGAGTGATATAAGCATGTTAGTATAACAGGATATACAGTAATATGCACCACATGCATAAACATGCTTCAAATGTAAGCACCTAGCCAACCATGCTAAGGCTACCCTTCACTCGTTCCCGGGTTCTCTAACCACTGCTCTGATACCACTAATGTAAGGACCCTAATCCTTAAGTGCGGAATAAAGGCATAATAGAGCTAAAATAAATCAATCAGAGCATAAAGAACATGTTGAGTCTATGAGCTTAAGCATTACATGCCAAAAATAAGGACCACTAAAAGGATTAATTACATTCCAATCAATGAATGTTCATCTATAGTTTTATACTACTCCTAGAGTAGATACTATCCAAAATAATCCTGTCCTTTAATCCTCAAAAGAATGCTTCACAAGCTCACCACCTCAACCCGTTCAAGCTTGCTATCATGCCAAAAAGGTACCTACAAGGACAACCCCCAAACATGAGCAATAATAATCATTCATATTCAACACAATATGAAGATAAAGCGTAAATGCATAATCAATATGAAACACTTCCTGTTTCCCGTGCATTTCAAACGCTTCCCGTTTGGTTGTCCCTGTACCAGAACTCATGAGTATAATCAATAGATTATTTTTAATGGCCAAACATGTCATGACATCATATACCATCTCAACTGTACCACATATTGGTCACCATTCCCTAGTCTGTCCATCACAGTGTATTTTAATGCCCCTCGCTTATATTCATATGGGCGGCATAGGATAACCTCGCTACAATGGACATGCGGCGCTCCCACCCCTCGCTTCACAGAGAGCGGCAAATACCCTTTCCTCGCCCCATATGACAACCACGCTCAAATGTGACATGCGGCGCTCCCACCCCTCGCTTCACATTTAGCGGAACCAATACAAAAAGCGGCAAGCATTAAAATCATCAAAGGATGACCACGACTCATGGGATGTGCATCCAATAATCATAATATGCATCTATCATCAATATGCATCAATTACCATGTATATGCATCCACAATGCAATACCTCATATGGCATAAATCAACATGTATATGCATCCACAATGCAATACCACATATATACCCGCATCCACAATGCATAATCAATGAGTATATAAAATACATGTTACCATTGGGTGCCCGTACGTCCACTACGTACCTTTCCAAAATGTGGAATGTGGTTGGACCTCAATTCCTTGGCTGCGTTGCCACCTGGGTTGGTTCTACATATTCACAAATACCAATATGAGAACCCAATAATAGTCCAATACCAAAAATCCCACAAAAACACCCAAAAACACCATTTTTGGTGTCTCGCGATCGATCGCCATCAAGCCCCGATCGATCGCGAGAACACACTGCCTCGCCCAACATTTTTCAACAATCCGCGATCGATCGCGGAGCTAGCGCCGATCGATCGCGGCCTCGCCGATCGATCGCGCCAAGCTCGCGATCGATCGCTGAGGCTTACTGCCTCAGCCCTGCTGCTCGCGATCGATCGCGAGAAAAACGCCGATCGATCGCCGAGCTGTGGGAATGCGGGGTTTGGGCACTATTCACCCATCTTCAACCCCCCCACTCAAAAACACCCACATACACCAACATTAATCAAACCCAATAACTCAAAACCACCCATAAACATCATAACAACTCAAATAAACAACATCCAACTAAAACACTACCAAAATCACAACACCCAACACAAACCCATTTTAAAACCCTTCAAACCAACCCAAACTTAAACAAAACCTTACAAAATTAACAATGAGGTACCCATACCTCTTGGGGATCTCAAATCACCCAACAATCTCCTCAAAACAAGATTTTGCAAGAACTTCTCTTCACCTTAAAGCTCAAGAACGAAAATGTGAAGAAAAGAGAAGGGTTTGGGTGTTTGTTTTGGTAAAGTGAAAAGTGTTGGATGGGGTGGGGTTGGGTATAAAAGGTGAGGTAATTTAAAATGATACCAAAATAATTCCATGGTGTATAAAACACCCCAACATGATATTTTCCAAAGCATTTACTCAAAATGCACCATAATATCAATTAACACATGATTTCACATAAATTGCTAACTAAGGCAAATAAATCATGCTTCCCATAATATTTACCCAACATGCACCACATGCACCCTAAAATGCAATCCCGGGTCACCCCTTACCACATGACCATGCATTTCCATAAGGTAAATAAATCCCAAAACATAATCAATTACCACATAATTAATCATGTAAACACAATTAAAGCCAAATAGCAATTAACCATTTCGGGGATGTAACACAGACGGCTACACAACGCAGGGGATAGAGTCCCACCACACACTACTTTTTGGAAAGGTACGTAAGCGACGTACGTGCATCCCAACGGTAACATGTATTTATGTTTGTCTGTGTGACACATGATGAATGCAATGTGATGCATTATGAGTTGATACATGTTATTATTCATTGTTGTTGCATATTATGCATTGTTGTTGCATATGGTGATGTGGGATAAAGAGATGTATTCCACGAGTCAGGGCGATCACGGTTAAGGTGTTAATGCTTACGCTTTACCGCTAAAGATGTGGAGCGGGAGGGGGGAGGCTCGCTTGCACATGGAGGCGGGTTTATACCATACTGAGCGAGGATGAGATACCGCTAGTATGAAGAAGCGAGGATGAGATACCGCTTGTTTTGAGATTATGAAAGCGAAGAAGCATTAAAATAACTGATGATGACTGACTCAAGAAAAAGAGGAAATGTCATGACATTCATTTGTGGAACCATACATTCATATAATGTGTTATATTATGAATTATGGTACAGGGACAACCAATGGGCATTGTAAATGCGATGGAAATACATGAAGTGATTTGTATTTTATGATTGTGCATTTACGCCTTATTTTCATATTATGTTGAATATGAATTGTGTTATGCTCATGTGTTGGGGGTTGTCTTTGTAGGTGCTTTTGATGTTGAGAACCAGGGTCGGGGTTGAGAAGCTGAGCTGTAAGGAGAGCTACATGATTAGCTACATGATTTGAGAAAATTTTATATCGCTTCTACTTGTGGTAGAATAAGACTATAGTGTAACACCTTTTGTAGGAATTTGTGAAATTCCTTTGAAACTTTTACTACTGTATTCCTTAAGCTCAGGATAATCAACATGACTCATTACTCTGATTTATTCATATGAATGTTTAGTTCTCTTAATCGTACCTATTAGTATATTGAGATATCGGGGTCTCACAGACATATAGCGGCATCATATGATATCCCTCGCTTCGACAATGACAGCGGCATGTACATCGCTTCGACATGACAGCAGCAAATATCATATTACCATCGCTTCATATGACAGCGGCAAGTACCTCCCTCGCTCGAATATAACAACCACCGGAACTTCCACTAGCTCCATGTACCTGCATCCAGGTTAATACAATAGTTCACAAATCCTACTGCGTCATATCGGCGGCTCAATAATATCCCTCGCTTCAACAATGACAGCGGCATGTACCTCGCTTCGAGATGACAGCGGCAAATATTATGATCCATCGCTGATGATATACCCGTAGTAGGACGTTAAAAATAACACATTGTATATTCAATAACACTTGAAATCATACCACAATATCCCACTGTCTGTTGTCCACCATCCCTGTCCTTAGACAGCATGTCACATTTCCGATTTCCTGATTTTCCTTCAAAATCAGATCCCTTAGCACATAATGTATGGAGTGCCAAACATTACCGTTAATGCCATCCCATCGCACTCTACACGATTCCTGCAACCACAATGATTAGTAATACCATTTTCCATATCGTAAAAGCACATAAGTAATTAGTTGTGTCACACAATATTAATATCATCATGTATGAATATGTGCTACCAATTCCTATCAACAAGTGCCTAGGCCCTTAACAGTCTCAATGAGCAACCACTGCTCTGATACCACTAATGTAAGACCCCAACACCTAAACTCGTCATTAGTTCATTTATAACGTCGTATATGTATAAAATTTTCATTTTCTTTTCATTCTTTTAAAAAGAATCATTACATGCTTCCCATAATCCCATGACATAAATAATGTTCAACATTATATGATCATCTCTACCAACAAATAGACTCAAAGATTTCGCTCATTACCATCCCCATTACACAACTTTTATATTGTGGACTTTTATAAAAATTTGGGCAGAGTCACCCCATAAATTGAGCTATCCCAAAATAAACACATTACCAAAATAACTCCCAGCCAGGGAAAACACAATACTTAACATAATACAGAAACACTAAGTAAATTCCCAGCCAGGGAAGACACCACACTAATAAGACAACAAAAGTGGGTTTCAACACCCTTATACAGTCCATATACAGATACAAGTGCTCACACAAGAGCAACGAATAACGGATACTCATCCGGATGTATAATTAATATATATACCAACAGCTCAACCTCGTATATCGGCTCAATCTCATACTATTCTTCTGGAAGCAACATCCAACAAGGTTCGAGCCTAGCACTCCAAGGCATTATCGTACCTGTCATACCTGTTTCAACAGAAACAATCCCCACACAAGGTGAGCATATTCCAACTCAAAATTCAATCACAAATCGATATACAAAATCATAATGCAACAGTTTAGATTATTCAAAACTCATAAAATATACTCCCTGTACAATTCCGAATTTGTATAGCTTCCACACACTGTTCCTGTTTCAAACTCATGCACCTTCAAAATGTCAAGTTCAGTATTATCATTGAAAATATGATACCCAACAACACTATGAATTCAATACAACAACAATGTATTATTTATGCTAAACATAAATAATTCAACATCAATGTAAACCTGGTTATCCCACTATCTCATTCTCGACACTTTCTCATATTGCTCATGCCCAAGGCATCAATACTCAACTAGTATAATCGGATCACGTACCACTACGTGTCCACCATACTTCGTATATTAACTCAATTATTAATGTCAAACACTTAACCTGAAACATCAAAATCAAAATACAAGTGTATATGAATGTATAGATACTAGGTATATCTGCTCGTACGTCACCACGTACCTTATAGTAGACAACATGAACAAGCTATCATCAACGTCCGAAGTCTCCTGTAGAGTCCATATCGAATATCAATTAAATATTAGCTCGAATCAAAGCAATTCATAACCATCATATATTTTTTACTTTCATATCCATATCATAAATCCATAACTCAATATTATGAATCAAATCATAATCAATACTTTGGATGCACACATCCTCACATTAATCATGATATATCATTGGTAATGCAAAACCCCATCATCTCTCACCATCCGCTACATCAACACACATGATGCGAGATACACACACCCATACGTGAAAGATCACGCCCAACTCACATAGCAGTTCACTAGACACACCAGTTCAACAGAGGGAAAGGAAGTGCAATGGTGTATGCATAATAACATCCAACTAGTGTCTAACTAAGACAATCCAATTAAGCCAATTAACATGTTCCAAACATTCAAACCCACACCGAGGTGATTCAAACCAAGACATGAAAGAAAGGATCCATGTAGATACGAGATTCTACCCTTTTAAATCTACTTCTCTTAATCCCAACATAAAGTCATTTATTTGTTTGAATTCAACTTAAACAAATTAAACATGCATTGAATTTCAATCTAAAACTCATAATGCCCATTCAAGCATACACATCACCACAATCTTATTCCATGCCATAACTTACACTACCATGTATCTAACCCATTTATTCCCACATTTAGTATAGCTTTTGGTTACACTTGAACTCCACTTAAACATTATATCAAACACTTTATGAGCATTATTTTTAAGCCAATACCATAGGAATCTCTAACCATGGCAGCAACCATTTTTGAATCCAAATTAGCAAGATTTTCGAAATGAATTGGACAGAAATTGATACACCTTCTTCCCACTCGCAATTACTCGAAGCTAAGTATTACATGAATCGAACAGCAGGAAAAGTCGAGGCCAAACCAACATGCACTGGAAGAAAATCGAACACAAATCAAGTAACATTTTCAAAGCCCACAACAGCAAGGAATCGAATCAAGAACAGCATGAATTTCGAACCAAATAACAGCACAAAACCGTCCCAAAAACGTCTGAAAAAAATGCCCCAAAAACGCACCAAAATCGAGCCCCATCGGACGAATTCGAAAATTCGAACCACTGCGCTTCCTTGCAAGATCCGGACGCAATCCGCAACGAAACTTCAGGTTCTTGGTATGGAAAGTTGCGCCTAGAAGAGACGAAGACGGTGGTGGTTCGGACGCGCCGAAAGCAGGTCCGACGGCCGCCGGCGCAGGGCTTTAAGCGGCGAGGGTCAGATGCGAACGGGAAGAAGAAAAGAGGGAAGAGAGTTCGGATCTGATGTGTGTGCGTTTACACACTTTTAGTGTATGAAAATAGGCTGAAAACATTTTAATATAAATGTATTTCCAATCCAGTTATGTACATCGGAGTGTCACCGGTGCACTGATAAATTAAATTTACAATTACCAATCGGGATTTATACTCTCATAGAATGCAAATTAATTCTTCATTTTAATTAACTTATCTCTAAAATATTATCGGAGTATATTTTACAATCTCAAAATATTTTATGATCTGATTAACTTGTCAGTTGACCTTCACTTGGTCGATTCCACTTCTAATTAATTAATTCTAAAATTAATTATCAATAAAATCCAAATCATATTTAATCCAATAAATGATTATTAATAAATCTGGACATCACAGGTGCACTCAACGATTATCAAGATTTGGAATCCGCATTTGAAGTCCGGATTCATGCCTATATAATGGCATTCATTCAGGAAGCTAAGGACATCGAAAATTCTCCATAATTTTTTGAAAAATAAATATTGTAGTCTCCAAGCTTTGTAATCTTCAGCTTTCTTAGCTTAGTAATATTTCTTTTCTTTCTTTAATTTCACAAGTGCCTGTAATTTTGTTCTGTTTGTTGCAAGTTTATGTGTTCTTAAGTCAAACCTCATCTATATGAGAGGCTAAACAAGTCCGTCTCCTCTCAAAAGGAGACGTTTTAATGTAATAGATGTTTTAGGTATTCCAGAATAAAAATAAGGATGTTGTCCAGCTATCTCCCAGATTTCTTTAAATCTTTTTTATATCTTGATTATACCTTACGCCCTAAGGTAGGAAACGAATTAGGGATGTGCTGTGCGATTTCTGAAGGAGTCGGATAACTGGCAGACTAACATCACCCGTGTGCTGAGGTTGGATGGTGAGGAGCCATTCGTAAAACAGTCTGGAGGCAGTAAATTGTCGACTGGTGGAAGTTGCGACACACCTCACCCGGTGCCGTTATGGTCAAAATGGTACAATTCAGTTTGTTAAAATTTTATTGTAATACGGAAGCATGTTGGGCCTTTTATTTATTTTTTAAAATGATCTTCAAATCGGGTTTTGAATTATTATTAGACAAACGTTATATAAACTGTGAGTCATTTGCAAAAGTATGTTCTTGGGATTCATCTCGAGATGACAGAAACTGAAGGATCTCATGTTCATATAATGTTTCTGTTTGGTAAATATTAGGATGAAAACGATGATGAATAATATATTGTGACATATTTTGTTCTTTAAACATTTTCTAGGGGCTAAGAATGCAAATTTATTAAAGATTAGTTGGACCGCGTGGACCACTTCGACCACCTGACCACATGGGGTTATTATTGTTATTTCGACCAAGAATGGACTTAGATCAACTAATGTTTTTTCGCTGGACTTAGATAGATTATGTTTCACGAAAGTGTACCTACCCGTAATTTTCCCATGAAAAATGGTGAAGTTTAAATGGGTTTTGCATTTGACTCATTTCAGTCTCAGCACCCGAATGATGGATGCAATTTATTTTAGAAATTTTGGGTTTGAGCACCCGATCCGAGAAACCCAAACCCAAAAACTCATCCGACCTTAGAATAAAGTAACGTAGAATAAAGTATTTTATCCTTTATGAAGCAGCACTTCTCTACTACTTTCTCCTGCTTCTTACAACGAACCATCGATCGAATTCTGTGGTGGAAAGGAGATGGAATGGAATTGGTGTTTCTGCACTTCTTGCATAATTAACACAACTCCCGCCATAACTTTCCCCATTATTCTCACTTCTACACCTTCAAATCGCAGCACTCTCAGAAAGCCGAGCTCCAGTTCTTCCCAGTTTCTCAGACACTCTTTAACTAAACAGGTTCCCCCATGTTTCATAGTCGGGAGTAAGGTCACGGAATCAGAACTTGGAATTAATTCATCAAAATCTTCTGAAGTAGATTGTATAGGCACTGGATTGGATGTTGAATGTATTGTCAGTACTACTGATGATTTTCCCAGAGTTGGGAACGAGGAATTAGTGGGGAAGAAGAATTCTTTACTCGAATTGGTGCGGGTGGCGTGGGAATTTGGGCTTCTGATATCGCCCTTCTTCTTCTGGGGCACGGCCATGGTGGCGATGAAGGAAGTTCTGCCGAAAACTGGACCGTTTTTCGTGTCGGCTTTTCGGCTGATTCCGTCCGGCATCTTGTTGATGGTCTTTGCGGCTTTTAGTGGACGGGATTTTCCTTCTGGGTTCAGAGCTTGGCTCTCTATCTCAGCATTTGCTTTCGTTGATGCTTCCTGTTTTCAGGTCCTTTTTTGGCGTGTGAATGTTATTGTATCGTTGAAAGTGTGTAACGGAACCTTAATTTCTTGCTACTTTAACCGATGGTGACAGGGTTTTCTTGCTGAAGGATTGGAGAAGACAACAGCTGGTTTGGGTAGTGTGAGTTTGCTAAACTCGTCCTCCATATAGGAAATCATCTCCATTCTCACGAGTAACCATGTCTTGCATTCGACAAGAACCCTTGAAAATGAAATGAGATTTAGTTTAGTTTGTATTTGTTTATATTCTTATCAGCACTTCAATACCTGCTTAACTTAGTTCATGCAGTCGTACTTTACTGTCTCAAGTAATCTATTGTCATAAGAGGTGGATTTTTAGGTTACTGTAATTATTTCGTTAAGAAAAGCACAACTGTAACATATTTAGATATGAGGGAAGGAGGAAATAAATTTGCGATTAGCATTACATTTTTTAGGTTTTAGTGTATTGAGAGACAATTTAAACTTGTTTTGTTAAGGCGAATGAGTGAAGCAAAGCATTTTGATACCTTTGAGATGATTTTCGATGTCCCGAGTTTAGAGACAAGAGCCTTCAAAATTTTGATTAAATAAACATTTTGTCAATATAAGAATAATATCCAACGCAATCAGATATTAAACAAATGAGAGACAATTTGAAAAGGGATGCTGCAACTATCATAACAAAAATATGAGTTGTGGGCCAAAATTTTAAAACCTTCTGTCCAGGTACTATTAAGGTACACACAGAAGAAATGAGAGCAGGATTAAACCATGAATAACCTTAATTGGCTGTGTTAAAGAAGGCACATGCTGTTTTTAACTCTGTTAAAGGGTGAACAGGGTGTGTTAGTACATCTTACTTTGCATATTTTTTCTTCGCTTGTTGGATTGAAGGAAACTAAGAAGGCAATGAACTAGGGTCAAAATATGAAACCTGTGATGATTTTGTGGTTATCATGGTTAATGTCATGGTCGTATTCGGATACTATTGATTATGGCCTCACGAGCATCTATGCAGCAGGCGTGTTTCCCTGTTTGAGTTTCTATAAAAAATCTTGGTGTTATCTTAAAAACTGTTAATAGAGCAAATAGATTTCAAATATATACTTTTTATTTACTTCACCTTTTGGTCTATTTATAGTGCTTGGGAACCTTGCTTTGTTGGGTATTAACACAAATTCAGAATTGTAAACCAAAATTTGACCCAGAATTTTCAACATTGTGCTGCAGGTAATAATTGATTCGCAGCCTCTGACTGTAGCTATCCTTGCATCCTTATTATTTGGTGAGTCAATGGGGCCTGTTGGAGTTGTTGGACTTGTGCTTGGTGTCATTGGACTTTTACTTCTTGAGGTAGTAAAATTGATAGTTATTAAGTTCTTAATTTTCCTATTCCTGACAACAGTTAGTTTTACAAAGTGCAACTGAACTTGTAGTCTATTGGTGTACTCTAATATCCTGTCATATCGATCTCCATTATTAACCTATTTTTGGTCATTCTAATCTGTAGGTCTTTCAGTTACCTTAATAGAGTTGGTGTTTGATATACATTCTGTCTGATTGTACAGGTGCCTGCTCTTGCTTTAGCCAATAATAACTTTTCTTTGTGGGGAAGTGGAGAGTGTTGGATGCTTCTTGCTGCCCAAAGTATGGCAATTGGTACTGTCATGGTTCGCTGGGTCTCCAAATACTCCGACCCTATTATGGCTACTGGATGGGTAAGATAGTTTGTGTAAGGTCCTCACCGCCTTTAAACTAATTTCACGAGAATATAAACATATGTATATTATGACATATAGAGTTTAGTCGATTAATTACACAAACAATTGTATTATCTCATTACATGCCATAATGAAATACAACTAGAGTAATGCTCAAAACATTCATTTCTTTTCAGTTTCTCTAATCGACTACTCTATCGTCATTGCAGCAAAATGGACCAACACTCCTGGCTTCCCTCGCCCAAAAGAGTCCCTACATAACAACCCACAAAATACCATGAACACCATTGTAATATATTACATATCAACAAAATATACTAAACAAATATATAAATACAGTAGTTACAAAAACTCCCTGTATTTCAATCATATCTCGTGATCTCCGGGTTGTTCATGTAGCATGCTCAATCATAATATAATTTCTTTAAATTATATGCAATGCATATATCATGACATGTCAAAACTTCCTCTCAATCATATCCTGATAATCTTCTCAACCCATTTCAATTTCATTCTAGTGAATTCAATTTCCTCATCACTTTCCATAGGTTGCGTATAATATCATTGCTATTACGCTCAATATGATCTCATCATATTAGTAGCCAATGTATATTGCATTTCAACGCCATATAAGAGTCTCAGATATTATATTATTGCACGCCTCTCATCAATACACAGTCACGCATCAATGCGTTGGTATTCACCGAATCAACTTCGTACATAATCACAATAATGTATGAATGAAAAAGAGTGTTCGTATGTCTCACGTACCTGATAATATCCAAAATAGATAGAGCTATTACCAGCAATAACCCTTTACTCTGCTCGATGTCATGTGGTATGTGACGGCTCTACACACATATAAGATATTAGCATCATGATATCTTAATATATTATCATCAACAATAATATTCACATTTCTTATGAAAATGTATCATATAATACATTTATTCATTCCATAAATCGAAAATTGATCAAAGATACAAAAATCTCATTTTTACACAGACCGATCGATCGCTCAACCTTCCTCGATCGATCGCCCATCTCGGCTCGCTGAATTGCCCAAGACAGAAATTTTTGTACGCTTCGCTAGATCAATCGGCTCAACGTACCAATCGATCACTCAGGCTTGTAATTCGAATTTTCGCCATTTTCAACGCTTTTCTGCCTTCAACAACAAATCTATCAACACCAACTTCAAATAATTCAACCACACAACATCAAAACCTCATAATCTAACTCCCTACTTCACAGAATAATTTCTTACACTATAATTCTTCCCAAGTATCAATATCAAGCAAGAACAAAAACATACTAATATTAGATACTACTCAAACTTCATATAAATTCACAAATAACCAAAAGTTTTCCTGAAAATTGCAGCAAGATTATAGAGATTCCTTAAAGCTTCTAGCTCAAAAGAAAAGGGTTTGAGAATTTTGATCTATATGAGTGAGAGTTTGGGAATTTAGAAATCAGATTTGGGGATTTATATAACCAATTTGCAAATAAGTCCTTCATGTTTAGTCAATTCATAGATGTCCCCCCTTACTTGCCATTTAATCCTTTCCCTTTAAGAATTGCTCTCGAGTCCTTCTATTATTACCAAGTTCAAGCGGTTACTCATTCCTTTTTATTTGTTACTTTTCATCTTCATTATCCTACAATATACACGTATACATCCCTTACTATGTTAAGTAATCACAATTATCACAGTTTGAACGAGACTCAACATCAACATATACTCATTGAGTTGATCTCGTTTTGATTTTGTCATTATAACTTGGTTTCTCATTTGCTCTTAGCTTTTGAATTTTTGACTTGCTATATGGTTTCAGTGGTCCGCAATGTCAAAATACACGGTTATTTGCTGAATTTTCTTTCTGCATTTCTTCATTCAATTCCCCATATATATACAGCATATTTTTCCTATCTAACTCCTACGATCACTCACTAAATATGGAATGTACATTACATCAGTATAATACAATATATTCAGCAGCTTGATCCAAGCTGCTTCAATATGGAATAGCCGTGTGGCTATTATGGAAGATGGGCTGAAATTCAGCGGTGATTCAGTATGGAAGATGACCGAGATTGGCTGGACTGACATGCCCCCTCAAATTGATGCTGGTTGATTAAGAAGCATCAATTTACCGACGAGAAATTGATGACGCTGCCGAGTCATAGCTTTTGTAAATATGTCAGCAAGTTGCATATCGCTAGAAACATGTGGTAATGTGATTGTCCTGATATCCACAACCTCTCTAATAGAATGACAATCTACCTCGATATGTTTTGTTCGCTCATGAAAGACAGGATTACCTGCGGTTTGGATGGCACTCGTGTTGTCTCCATGAAGAGGTGTGGGATTAGTTTGAGGGAAACCCAATTCATCTAATAATCCACGAAGCCAAATAATTTCAGAACAAGCAGCGGACATAGCACGATATTCAGATTCTGTTGACGATTTGGACACACGAGTTTGCTTCTTACTTTTCCATGAGATGAGGGAAGTTCCAAGAAACATACACCATCCAGTAACGGAGCGACGAGTATCTGGACAGCCTGCCCAATCAGCACTGAAACCAACAAGATGAAGAGGGATTCCTGTGGGAAAGAATAACCCTCGAGATGACGAGCCATGTAGATAGCGAATGATTCGACGAACTGCAACAAGATGTAGATGTCGAGCAGATTGCATGAACTGGCTAACCTGTTGAACAGCAAATGAAATGTCCGGTCTTGTGATTGTCAAATAATTCAGGCTTCCAACCAGTTGGTGATACGAAGTGGGATCAGGAAGAAGATCACCCTCCTCATGACGATATTTCACGTTAACTTCCATGGGAGTGTCAGCAGGCGGAGTATCCTGAAGTCGGGCTAAAGTAATGAGATCTTGTGTGTATTTATGTTGATTTAAGAATATACCAGACGATCCAGTATGAACTTCCAACCCCAAAAAATAGGTGAGTGGACCCAGATCTTTCATGTGAAATGAAGCCTGAAGATGCTGCTGTAGACGAGTGATAAGATCAGTATCGGTCCCAGTAATAACAATATCATTTACATAGACGAGGAGAAGAACCATTCCTGCCGATGTCTTGCAAAGAAAGAGTGATGAGTCATACTTACTTTGCATGAAAGAGAATTGAAGCAGGGAGGTGCGAAATTTGTCAAACTATGCATGAGGGGCTTGTTTCAATCCATACAAGGAGCGTTTCAATTTACAAACTGCCGAGGCGGAATCAAAAGTAAGTCCAGGAGGTAGCTTCATGTAGACATCTTCTTTTAGGTCACCATGAAGAAACGCGTTTTTAACATCCATTTGATGAAGAGACCAGCCCTGCGAAGCAGCAATAGACAGGATAGTACGGACTGTGGTCATCCTTGCAACAGGAGCAAAGATGTCCTCATAGTCGACTCCATACTCCTGGCGATTTCCAAGAGCCACTAACAGGGCTTTGAATCTGTCTAAGGTTCCATCAGAGCGAAGTTTGATAAGAGTAAACCCATTTGCAGCCAATAGCTTTAACATTGGATGGACAAGGCACAACATCCCACGTGACATTATCCTGAAGTGCCTGTAATTCTGCATCCATTGCCTCCCTCCAACAGTCATGTTTAATAGCCTCCGAGTAACATGTAGGAAAATGATTATAAGATAAAGTAGAATGATAGGATGAATGAGAGAAGCCATACCGATCAGGAGGACGAGAGAGGCGCGTTTCTCATTATCCAGAGTTTGGACAGGTTCAGGTGGAGGGTCGGGCTCACGGGGGGGCAAAACCGGGCGCCGTCTTTCATACACAAGTCCAGGCGTGAACCGATTTGCGGGAGGCGATAGATCATCAAATGATGGAAGAACTGAGATTGCAGTCTTAGATCCAGTATGATTGCTAAAGAAATACTGATTTTCAAAGAATACAACATTCCGAAAAATACGAAATTTGTTAGATTGTAAATCATAGCAAACATAACCTTTATGAGAGACACTATACCCCATAAATGCACATTTTACCGATTGAACGGATAACTTATTTTGTTCAAGACTGGGCAAGTGAACAAAGCAAACATAACCAAAGGTATGTAAGTTGAGGTAGCTTGTGTTAGATTTATGAAGAGAGTAATATGGAGTGGCAAACTGTAATGTACTCGATGGCAATCGATTTATGAGATAGACAGCGGTAGATAAGGCTTCAACCCAAAATTTTGGAGGAACGACGGCTTCAAGTAACAATGCACGCGTTACATCTAATAAATGACGATTCTTGCGTTCTGCCACGCCATTTTGTTGAGGTGTATATGGACAAGAATGCTGAGATAAAATTCCTTTCTGATTAAGAAATTCGTGGAGAATTGAGTTTCAATAAAGCGCTGAAAAGTAGAGAATACCTCAGATTTAGATCGAAGAAAGTAGACCCAGGTGTATCTGCTATAATCATCAATAAAGGTAACAAAGTATTTATAATACGCATGAGATATGATTGGTGAGATTCCCCACACATTACTATGTATTAAGTCAAAACAATTCACAGCACGGGTACCCTGATTAGGAAATGAGAGACATTTACTCTTTGCTAATTTGCAAGTAGCACAATCGAGAGACAAAGATGAAAGGTGATTTTTATTTCCCAACAAACCAGTTTTTATTACATGAGATAGAACACTATGATTGGGATGACCCAGACGTTTGTGCCAAACTGCACTGGTATGATTGACTGCATTACATGCCATGGTAATTATTTGAGGAATGGAAAAATGAAGAAAAAACAGACGCCCAACTTTTGGCCAACGAATTCTGTCCATAACATCTGAAACCCAATGAAGTATTCCTGAGCGGAGAGATCGCCCTGGGTATAATTGGCAATTTCATATTCCAATTGGAAGCGACGAGCCACATTGTTATGGCTGTAAATTTTCTTCAAGTATGCCCACATGGCTTGTGCAGTCGGATATGGGCGTAAATTTAGCACAATGGTAGGATCAACAGATGCCAAAATCCAAGTCATTATTCGAGCATCTTTGATTTGCCATTGTGCTAATTGAGATTCGTCTTTGGTGCCGGGTCACTCCCATCAATATGACCCCATAATTCATTCCCCAATACAAATAAACGAAGAGGCCGAGTTATTTTTGCCAATGAATTTTACCCCAAAACTTTCAAAATTACTCATTGTAATTATTGGTGGAACCGACAGACTCAATGAGAAAAAAGATTAAATATCTGAAGTGTGTACGAGCACAACACACACAGTCCGATCTCTTATTTCCAAAGATAATTGATTCCGGAAAATCTAGACAGAAGACGGAAAAAGAGAGAAAAAAAAATCTTGTAGCCAATTAGTCAATTTCAAAACAGATCGATGACTATCACCGCACAACAAGATTATAACGGGCTGGTTAATCAATTCCGGAAAGTGAATTTCCAATGAAGACCAACGCACAAGCAAAACAGCAAGAACCCGATGGGCTGAACAATCAATTTCGCGGAAAAGCAAATCCGGATGAAGATTAGCCAAATAGAGATTCACGGGCTGACCAACCAATTTCGGAAAATTAATTTCCGATGTAGATCAGCGCACGAACACGTCGAGCAAGAAACCGAAGGAAGAGAAGAAGAAGAGAAAAAAAATTAATTCCGAAGTTTTGGCTTTGGTACCATGTCAAATACATGGTTATTTACTGAATTTTCTTTCTGCATTTCTGCATTCAATTCCCCATATATATACAACATATATTCCTATCTAACTCCTACAATCACTCACTAAATATGGAATGTACATTACATCAGTATCATACAATATATTCAGCAGCTTGATCCAAGCTGCTTTCCAATATGGAATAGCCGTGTGGCTATTATGGAAGATGGGCTGAAATTCAGCGGTGATTCAATGTGGAAGGTGACCGAGATTGGCTGGACTGACACGCAAAGACCACCATCCCAATACGATACCTCTATACCGTTCTATTTTTCTAAAAGCAAGAAGAAATTTTTCTGCAATTAGTTACTAACCAAATATGTTATTAAATATCCAAAAGATTGTACTGCCTCGATATTATTCCAAAACAAAATTGTATAGAATTTATTAGTAGTTATTGACCACATTTTTCTGATGTCCAAGTAATGTCATTACTCAAGAACATGAGTCATCAATAGAACAAAATTTACCAAGTATACGACAGAGATGTATTACTTCCAATTGTAATTATGTTAGAATGGATGAATCAAATGATTATTGCTTGTTTCTTTTATTTCTACCTATATTACTTTTTCTTCATTATTATTTGCCTACTTGCGGAGATACTTTCCTTGTGGATGCTATTGCGGGAATAGTGAATACACCAAACAGTTTTCAGTAAAATAATAGGAAGGCACTTGTGAGTTCTGAAATAGCATTTCATCGAGCCTTGTTATATTTATCTGTTTTATTGTTTATGGCATTCATTGATGTTAGAAAATAGGCTGCGATATACTCAAGTAAAACTCATTGCAGCACATGGTGATTGGTGGTCTCCCTCTTGTGGCAATCTCCATTATTAACCATGATCCTGTTTATGGGAGTTATGACAAGCTTACAAATGGTGATCTTTTGGCACTGTTCTATACATCCATTTTCGGAAGTGCCATTAGCTATGGTGTGTACTTCTACAATGCTACACGAGGTAAGCTTCTCGCTTCTATAATTGCTTCCGTGCTTCATACACAGAATACATAACTGGAGAAGTTGACAGGCTGCTAATTATGATGTTTAGGTAGTTTGACGAAGTTGAGTTCGCTGACCTTTCTGACTCCAATGTTTGCATCAGCTTTTGGGTAAGAAATCTCACCAAATATAAGCAATTTAAACAACTAGAAAAACAATCATCAGAAAACCATTTGTTTATTATATTTTCTGCAGCACCTTGCCTATCCGCATATGTTATGCAGGTTTATTTGTTTTTTGTGGTCAAGAGCTACCATTATTTTACCCTTTACCATGTTCTGTCCGTCCTGAAAATTTCTTTAGTGGGATCATTTGCTAACACGTAAACCCATCCCACTTGCAGTTTCCTCTATCTTGATGAAACATTCACTCCAGTGCAACTAGTCGGAGCTCTCATAACAGTGGCAGCTATATATATGGTTAACTTCAAGGCTGTAACTGAAGCAGAATGAAAGGCTATTCTTGGATGGTTCCATCACGTTCAATGCAATCTACTATACCCCAAAAAGTAAAAAGTTCAACGCAATCTGAAGGTACCCAATGCACCATCACTCTATGGGTACATTTAATCAGGCAACACCATTGTTCCATCGTTAAGGAGTTCAGACGACAGTTTCGAGGCTGGTAGGGTAACGGTACATAAATTCTATATAAACCGGATCATGACCGACATACATAGATATTGTGTTCGAAGGTACGCAGTCTTAATTTGATCTTTACCGAGGATAAACTTGATTACCTACCAAGTTATTGCAAGGGAAATGTTAAATGAGTTACGTAAAGGATGAGATGACGAGGTGTTGTCTTGGATATTTTTTCAGAGACTATATATATCTCCCAAAAAATTTACACGTAAAAATTTAATTTTGGTTGCTTTCTGGTTGTGTTGCCCTCGTCTAAAAGTTTAGCATTGGTCCACTGATATCTCTTGAAAAGTAATCTCTTCACATCTAAACAACTCAAGAGTAGTATTTCATGTATTAATGTAAATAAAGATTAAATCGATATTGTTGTTGTTTTCATACATGTGAGTACATCTCGACATTATTATGATTTTAAAAACATAGTAAAATAGCAAAATATTAATATTTTGTCTCGTAATTTTCAATATGCATGATGAAAAACCTCTTTGACAAGCTTATCAAAGTTCACATAAGAAGAACCCCCAATATTAGTAGCTTCTTCCGCCATTCTCTTCCATTCTTTGGCATTCTTCCTCATCTTCTTCCCTCTCACCTTCCAGCAATCTCCCTCACCAAGCCCTCAACTTCATTCCTTTTTCACGTCCCAATCAATCTCCATTCCGATCCCCTATTTTGTTCACGAATAGTGGCAATTCGTCTGCTGGTCTATGAAAAATTGCCAGCAATAACCGGCACACCTCCACATATACTTTCGACCATCGAATTCCATCCACACTGAGTCAAGAACGCGCCAACTGAGCCATGTGTCAGCACACGATCTTGCTCACACCAACTCGATAACATCCCTCTATCCTTTATTTCATCAAAAAAACATCAGCTACACCGCCGTATTTTTCTGCTTTCACTACATCTGACCTAATGATCAATAAAAATGGTTGTTTTGCTAGTTCGCCAGCCCCCAAGCGAACTCCTGAAAATGCTGGCTGGTCATCGTTGTGATGCTGCCATAGTTGACGTACGCTATTGATTTGGGCTTCTGCTTGTCCAGCCATTCAAAAACTTTCGATTCGGGCTTCTATAGACTTGAATTTAGGGACTTGACTTCACCAGGGACTTGTTTGTCTAGAAGGACAAGATGCCTATTGTGTATATGTTTGGGAACTTGAACTTTGATACAACTGCGTCCAAGGCCTCTCTTTCGAGTTCGTCGAAGGTGTTGAAGATTATAGCAGGGGCTTTTAGGTTATTAAAGCAACTTCTTCTCCTAAAATCTCGAGCATGATGTCGTTGGGATCAATTGTTCGAATGAAACTTGGGATGTCCTTCAGGCGTACATCGGTCATGTCAGTGATCCAATCAAGTGGGGTATCGAGCGTGCCATCTGTGAGATACATTTCATCTGCAAAACCCTTATTGGATTCGGGACCCTTCGGCTTAATGGATTCGGGACCCTTCGACTTGATCAAATGCTGGTGAATTCCGTTGTTCACAAAGTTGATGTAAAAGCCTCTTGAATGGAGAAGCTTGGCAAATCTCATAATTGGGGTGACGTGGCCTTGTGCAGGATATGGAACCATTACCAATTGAGGCTTTTTGGTTGCTGTTGAATCCATTTTGATGGTTGAGATTTTTTTTTAATGATGAAATTAAAGAATGAAAATGTTTGGGAAAAAAGAGGTCTCTGGACAAGACGTGTTCACTCGCAATGCATATATATGTGACAAGGTTCCTTGTTTGTGTGGCCAATTGCTGCAAATTTAACCCTTTGCTTGTGATTTTTAATGGATCTCACCGTCTCTATTACAAGATTCGCTACTTGTACTTCAGAAAGGATCGTGTGTGAGAGAGGTAAATAAATTACAATGCATTTAAGACTTTGTTATTGTTCGGGAGCAACAATTTCTTTATTATGGTTTAAAAAGATCTGAATTGTAACATTACCACTAACTACAGATTTTGATAAATCGTCAAGCTTGTGATATTATAATTGGCATTAGAGTCAAGATCATGAATTCGATTATAATGAATTGCATGGTAGTACAATTATTGGGTAATAAATTATTGGAGTGCAACAATTGCCACGTAAAGTTTGAGATATTGTACGTTTTAAAATATTTGAGTTGTGTTATTATCACCGACTATAATATTTTGGTAAAATGACAAACGTTTGATCTTACAGTTATTTATATGACATTAGGAATCATGTGCATATGTGTAAATATATTAGTCTTTTTCGTGTATAAAATTTTCGGTGCTGATTATTTATTGTATAAAATAATAAAGATTATATTAAAATTCGAAATCTAAATATAATTTTTATAAGATTTTTGATAATCAATTAAAATATTTATTTAAAAAGGATAACTTTTTGTTATTTTTAAAATTGGGAAAATTCATCTAAAATCTCTACTCCCAAACTAAATGTTGTGCTCAGTCCCTTTGTCAGGAAAAAAGTTCTCACTTTCTAACATAGTGTAAGACCCTCGCTATCTTAACCCAATATTCGTGCATTATCACATAATTTAGTGCATATATTCATGCCATTAGGGAATTCTATACATGCTTCCATAGCATTAACATGCCATCTATATAAAATTTTCGACATTAATCCACTTAATGTTCAATTCCCAATACAGCTCAGCTAGCCTACATATGCACTGTACAATGCCCCGATTCC
The DNA here is from genome assembly GCA_907163345.1 of Haberlea rhodopensis. Lineage (NCBI taxonomy): Eukaryota > Viridiplantae > Streptophyta > Magnoliopsida > Lamiales > Gesneriaceae > Haberlea > Haberlea rhodopensis. The sequence goes on along the minus strand of CAJQUN010000393.1, from coordinate 36,254 downwards.
ATATTCTCAATTCATCATGCGATACATCATAATTAATTGCAAGCAAACCATAAATGAAAAGAGAAAACTAACAATATTTATACAACACATATACACATAAGAAGGCTCACAGGCAAGCATCGAATGAGCGAATGCATATCTACTGTATAAAGCATACTACTCAATACCAGTTGTAGGGTCTTCCTACCTTAACATCATATTAATAACGAATAATGGACTAAACATGCATTAATGTCACCTTAGGGTTCGGGTTGTAGTTTTGAGCTAATAGGATTACATGCCAAAAATGAAATTCCAAAACTTAATTAATTACATTCCTTTCAATGAATGCTAAAGCTATAGAATTATACTACTCCTAGAGTAGAGACTATACAAAAATCCTGTATCCTATCTTCTTTCATGCTCCTCATAGCTCACTGCCTCAACCCGACCCTAAATCTTTTGTCCAAAAGTGTACCTACAGGAATAACCCATCATGAGCATGTACATCGTTACTTAATATCATAAGGTAATGGCATATAAATAAATGCATGAAAGTATTTGGTAACATATACTTCCTGGTTAATCGCATTAACCCTCCTTGGTTGTCCCTGTTTCATAGTCATGCATATAATCATTAGTTCTTGACATAATGATTAAAATCGTACTTCATTCATATGCTCATAATCAACAATGTTAATTAGAAATGGGACTGTCCTGGTTCTATTATGACAGCGGTACAATTGGCCCCCTCGCTCGACATAAAGCGGAATTGTGATACCCCTCGCTACACCTTGATAGCGGATGTATCTCCTCGCTTAGCGGAATTATGATACCCCTCGCTACGCCTTGATAGCGGATGTATCCCCTCGCTAGTTATGTGAGCGGCAAGTACCTTCCTCGCTTGCCCATAACAACCACCGGACATTCAACCATTCTTAATAACAATGTTAAACATATATCATCATCATCATATCATAAACATCGTCATCTTATAAACATCATCATCTTGTAAACATCATCATCTTATAAACATCATCATCTTATAAACATCATCATCTTATCAGCATCATCATCTTATAAACATCATCATCTTATAAACATCATCATCTTATCATAATCGTCATCGTAAATGTCATATCATCTTCATTTATCATAACATCATCATCATAATTTACTTATCATAATCATCATCATAAACATCATAAATACTTATGCAATCAATGCATAGTCATAGTTTAGGAATGTGTTACCGTCCGATGCCCGTACGTCTCTTACGTACCTTAATTCCAGAAAATGGAGAAGTTGTAGAACTTTATCTCCTTGAAGTTGTGGGTACCTGGGATGGTTCTACATAACCATACAAATCGATATTAGAAGCTAAATATAGTCCAATATCAAAAAATCCCACAAAAAAAATCAAAAACTCATATTTTTATATCTCACGATCGATCGCCGCCCAGGCCCGATCGATCGCGAGATCATACTGGACGAAGGTAAAAATTTCACACTTTGGCGATCGATCGCCACTTTTGGCGCGATCGATCGTCAGCCTCGCCGATCGATCGCCCAAAGGTGGCGATCGATCGCCAAATGTTACTGGCTCTCACTGCTGGCTCGCGATCGATCGCCAAGAACGGGCGATCGATCGCCGAGTCCCGAACCACGAAAAATCGCCATTAATGAGCATTTTTCAAGCTCCACTTCAAACCCTTCAAACCCTTCAAACCCAAACTTTTCTACAACATCAACATCATCATAACCCACAAAAACCCACACAAAACACTTCAAAAATCATACCCCAAACATATATAACATATACCCAAACAAACCCACATAAAAACATCAAAAACCAACCCATTTCAACACCAAACATTATAAAAACTTTAGGAAGGGTTCCATACCTCTTAAGGACTCCAAATCCTACAATAAATCTCACAAACAAAGGTTTTGTGAAGATTTCCCCTTCCACTTTTGCTCAAAATCGAAAATAGTGAAATGGGTAGGGTTTGAGAGTGAATTGGGGATTTTAAAGTGTAAAGGGGTAAAGTGAGGGGAAAGAGGGTATAGTGGGGTATATGGGTTAATTAAATTGTACCCAAAAATTAACATGATGTATAAAATACCCCAACATGGTATTTTAAAAGCATTTTACAAAAATGCAACCAACTTCATTAAAGCCATACTTTCCTCATAATTAACAATCAACACAATTAAATCATGTTAACACCCCATTTCCTATCATGCATAACATGCACCTTGAAACGTAACCCCGGGTCATGCCTATCATGTGACTAAGCATTTCATCATGATAATTAATTTCAATACGTAAATCAATTATCCATATAATTAATCATATAAACATAATTAATGCCTTAATTGCAATTAATCATTTCGGGGACATCACACCAGTATTGGTACCTCAGCCGTGAGAGCAGTCCCAATCGACAGCCCTAACTCAACTCTGGAACTGGTACTGTACCTGTTCACCTGTCCCAACAGAAACAACCCCACACGTGGTGAGCATACCAATAACACCATCTCAATAACAGCAATATCATCATTATTTATATAATATAAAACTGTAAATTTAAAAGATACTCCGTGTATAATATCGTCATCCTAGTTGGATGCCCAATGCTGTTCCTGTTCTCACAATAGCCAAAACCATCAAACTCTCAAAATCAGTTAATCATTTCATTGATTAACTAAACTCATCCTCATCATGCCAATTTCGTATTAAATATAGTTAATCATTACATTAATGATTAATAGAAATCACGTTCAACTCAATTAATGAGTTTCCAATTTCACCACATTGTATCCCATCGCTCGCTCAACAGCGGCAATATCATAACCTCTCGCGTGCTCATCATCTGTAATGCCTCGATTTGTTTTATACACCTATGATATGATTATGGTGTAATTATATCAAATGGCGGTATGATAATGGGGTTCGGGTGGAACCAAGAATGAATTAATACATGTATGAAATGATATATGGCAAGGAATGAAACATGGTGTACAATGAGTTGAATAGACATATCAAGCAACATGAACTAGTAGGCATTTGAATATACATGTGAATTTCATTTGAATTGGAGTTGCATTTGAATTTGAATTTCATCTTCATGAACATGTCATTAACTCCAAATAACATGATAGCAATTGAGTTAGGGAACTAATGATCTTATATCAAGTGATTTAGGGAGGAGAATCACACAGTTTCTCATCTTTCACCTACTAAAATCCTACACAAGCTCCTCTCCATCTCTTTTAGTTCTTGTTGGTTTGAGCTTGGGATTCACTTGTGAATTGAGCTAGGAAGTTGTGTGAAGTGAAATTGTAATTTCTTGGTAAGGAATTCATGGTTTTACACTTGAATTATGTAATTGATGTTGATGTATGTGAAGTGGAATATCAAATGTTCATGTGAAGAATCATAACATGTTTATATGCCAAGAATTGGATTCTAGGATGATAGAAACATGTTTATATGAACTTAGGGATTGCATGAATCATGGTTGCATGTGAAATTGTGGGTAGGAGAAGAAGTACCATGAATATAAGCTCAAAATCGCCATTGTCTCGCTTTTTCTGATCGGGCCGATCGATCGAAAAATGGTCTTGATCGATCGCCGCGAACAGTACAATTTTAAGGCGGTTTGAGCATGAGGCGATCGATCGGTGATTTTGAGGCGATCGATCGGTACATGTGGCGATCGATCGGTGCTTTTGTTCGATCGATCGGTGAAGAGTGAACAGTTCGGCGATCGATCGAGAATCTGGGGCGATCGATCGGTGATGGCAGATTGTTGAAAAATGTTAAATTTTTTGTAGCATTTATTTTTGAAGCCTCTTATAACATGGTATATTGTTCATGTGTTTGTAGCATCATCACAGGGGACGGGGCAAAGAGGCAATTAGCCATCAACGCCTGATTTATCGCTTTTCTTGTCGTATACCAGGTATACCAGGTACGTGTTGACGTACGGAGTATAGATATTGTGTGATGATGTTATGAGATTGATATCATATGAATTGTGTTATGTTAGTATCATATGATTGGTAGTATCATATGCATGTACATTCATGGATATCATGTGTTTGAGATATACGCCTGGTTTGGGTATATGCTCGGTTATGTTACATAGAGATATACGCCTGGTTTGAGTATATGCTCGGTTATGTTACATAGAGATATACGCCTGGTTTGGGTATATGCTCGGTTATGTTACATAGATATATACGAATGGTTTGGGTATATGCTCGGTTATGTTACATAGAGATATACGCCTAGTTTGGGTATATGCTCGGTTATGCTATATAGAGATATACGCCGGTTTTTGGGTATATGCTCTGGCTATTATCATTTGAGGACGGTACTATGATATGTGCTGCTAATATGAAGATGTGAGGTGGTTCCACTGACATATTGAGCTGAATAGGCATATCATATTGGTCTCGTGATAATAGGGTAATTGGTGAGACATGTCATGACATGGTGCATTTGCAGAACATTCACATTAGATGATTTATTGTGCTTTATCATTGATATTGATATTGTGTTTTGATATCGCACTGAGATAGTTTTTTATCTATACTCACGTTGTGTGAATGTTTCTGTAGGGACTCATAGACGTGGGAGGACGGGATGTGAGTCATTTTCCGCTGCGAGCTGAACCACTGCCTAGGAGTTATCTTGTAGTAGGTTGTTGTTTGTACATATGATGTGTAGTTGAGAGGTTTTTATAAACCCTGTAACAGCTTAACTAGTAAGATACTCTTAATCAGTGCATGTTATTACTTAATTTAGACTCACATATGTATGTTAACATGATACATAATGGATTAAGTAACGAGGACCCCACATCATCGGCGGTATCATATCCAATACTCGCTCAACAGCGACATCGTTATACTCATTGCTCGCTCAAAAGCGGCACCACATAATCCTCAATGCACATCAAAATGATTGCAACAACAATATATTATTCATGCACATGACAATAATATATTAACTATGCTCGTACATTACACGTACCTTATAATCTAATAACAAGAGCCCATCCTTGCCTTTGCCCTGAGATCCGGTGAATTATTCGCTAAACACAGTTAATAAATCACAATTAATTCACATACCCAAGCACGTACTCAACCTCCAAATACATCATCAAGTCATGATGATTAATCATTTAAAAGACTCGGGCGAAGAATGCATCGGTTCCACAACAAGCCAATATTTTTCACAAAAACTGGCCTCTCGATCGATCGGACATGAGCTCCAATCCATCGAGAGCCACAGAAATTTTGGCTACGAAAAATGTCCTCGCTCGATCGATCGAGAAGATTGCTCGATCGATCGCCCGACCTTCTCGATCGATCGGTCGTTTTGCTCGATCGATCGAGCACATTGTTCATTGCCTTGCACTTTTAGCCAATGACGCGCGATCGATCGAGCCCAATTGTTGATCGATCGGCGAACCCTGTAACAACCAAAAATGGCGTTTTACAAGCTAAAACTCCCAAAATAACAATCCCAACACCCAATACACCATAAATCATCAACAAGAAGCCATAAATCATCCCCAAAACATAACAACCAAAAATCCAAAACTCAAACACACCTCTATACTTAACCAAATACCACAAAATTACTATCAAATCGAAGATAGACTAGAGGGGAAGAGCATTACCAAATTATTTGATCAAGATTCCAGCTCCGACACCGAGCCCCTTCGATTTTCCTTTGAGAGGAAAAGAGGGAGAGAAAGAGATGGGGGAGGGGAAATGTAGAGGAGGTGTAAGGACCACCGTGCCCTTAACCCGTTATTAATATATTAACCCATGTATTGGTGCATACAATCATATAATCAGGGGGAAAGAACCCCATGCTACCATAGCATATCATGCCCTTAACCAATAATTCTTACATTAAACCATGTAATGTCATATTTCCCCCAATCAAGTCCACTTACATAGCATGTACCATTATAATACACTAACATGTTCTCAATTCATTTAGCAATTCCTCACATTAATTGCATGCAACATATGAATGAAAAGAGAAATGTCGTTGCCTTTTTATACAAACCATATACACATATAACAGTGCTCACATGTGAGCATCAAATGAATGTATGTGTATCTAATGTATAAAATATTGTGCTCAATACCGTCACTGGTACTTCGATCCTGGAGGCACCTCCAATCCATAGCTCAACTCCGGAGCTACCACAATATCTGTTCAACCTGCCCCAACAGAGACAGACCCTCACACGGGGTGAGCATACCAATACCACCATTCCAATAATCACAGTACATAATTTACAGAATATAAACCTGTAATGTAAAAGATACTCCCTGTATAGTATCGTTACCACTTAGGATCCCCCGTGCTGTTCCTGTTATAAAAATAACCAAAACCATCAAATTCCCAAAACCAGTTAATCACCACATCGATAGACTAAAACCATTCCTGACATACCAGTTTCATAATCAAATATGATTAAGTCATTAAATGAAGGACCATAGATATCACATATGTCTAACCAATGATTCCATAGTTCTATTTCATCGCTCGCTCCACAATAGCGGCATTTTAACCTCACGCACGCTCAACAGCAGCGGCGCCATAATCGATGTTCGCTCAATAACGACAACATCACAATCATTGCTCGCTCAAAAGCGGCACCATATAATTCCCAATGCCTATCCATTTATTGCAAACATAATATACCATGCATCTAACAATTGCAATAATATAAAAGGCTATGCTCGTACGTTATACGTACCTTATGTAGTTCGAATCCCACCTTGCCTTGGTCCCGTGATCGATGAATTATGTGCTAAACACAATTAATAATTCACAATTAGTTACAAGCATGCCATCACGTGCCCAAGTACATTTACAATCCCCAAATATATCATCAATCAATAAATATTAACCATTTTAAAAGACCCCGGGCAAAGCATGCATCGAAAACTCAACACAAAATAATTCCCACAAAACTGGCACTGGCGATCGATCGCTTCATCCCAGGCGATCGATTGTGATATCCCCGAAATAATTAATTGCAATTTGGGCATTAATTATGATTATGTGATTATTTATGGTGTTAATTGATTTAGTGTTGGAATTAATTAAAATGGCGAAATGCTTAGTCAATGGTAGGCGTGACCGGGTAATGCATTTCAGGGTGCATGTAATGCATGTTGGGAATTTGGGTGCTGGCATGATTTAATTATGATGGTTGATAATTGTGATATCCCCGAAATAATTACTTACAATTTGGGCATTAATTATGTTTATGTGATTATTTATGGTGATAATTAAATTATGTGTTGGAATTAATTATCTTGGTGAAATGCTTAGTTACATGGTAGACGTGACCCGGTAGAGTGTTTCAGGGTGCATGTTATGCATGTTGGGTAATTGGGTGTTATCATGGTTTAAATGTGATGGTTGATATTATTTGGTAATGTATGTGCTTAATTGGGGTTTTGATGCATTTTGATAAAATGCTTTTAATATATCATGTTGGGGTGATTTATACATCATGGTAATTGTTGGTTAACCCCCTTTTTAACCCCACTACCCCCACTTTACCATCACTTTACCAAAATCCCCAAACCACTCTCCCAACCCTACCCTTCCACCATTTTCGAATTTGGCATAAAAGTGGAGGGGAAAGCCTTGCAAAAGCTTGGTTTGTGGGATTTATTGTGAGATTTGGAGTCCTCAAGAGGTATGGATACCTCCTTGGTGTTTTAATCGTGTTTGGTTTGGTTTTGAAATGGTATTTGTTCTTTGGAAATGGATTTGTTTTTGGTTGGTATTGTTTTGGTTGGGTGTTGGATTTTTGGTTGTTTTAAGGTGTATTTTGAAGGTTTATAATGTTTTTATGTTGTTGGTTTGAAGGAATAAGTGTTGGTATAGTTTGGGATGAAAATATGGAGCAAAAATGGTGGTTTTCGAAGTGCATGGATGTGATATCCCCGAAATGATTAATTGCAATTTGGGCGTTAATTATGTTTACGTGATTAATTATGGCGATAATTGAATTATTTGTCGGAATTAATTATCATGTAGAAATGCTTAGTCACATGGTAGGCGTGACCCGGTAGTGAATTTCGTGATGCGTGTTGTGCATGTTGGAAAAATTGGGTATTAGCATGTTTTATTCATGTTGGTTTCTAATTATTTGGAAAGCATGGTTTAATTGTGACAGTTGATATTTTTGGTGAATTATGTGCTTAATTGGGGTTTTGGTGCACTTTGGTAAAATGCTTTTAAAATATCATGTTGGGATATTTTATACATCATGTTAATTCTTAAGGTACAATGTTAATTAATTAACCCTTTAACCCCACTACCCCCCACTTTACCCATCACTTTACAAAATCTCCAATTCACTCTCCCAACTGTGAGACCCCGTTATCTCAACAAGGTACTAAGGTGCAATTAAGAGAACTAAACATCATATATATAATCAGAGTAGTAATGTCGTGTTGATTAACCTGAGCTTAAGAGATTACAGTACCCAAAAGTTCAAAAAGGAAGTTCACATGTTCCTACAAAAGGTATTACATTATAGTCTTACTCTACTCTTGTAGAAGCTATACAAAAGATTCTCTAACATAATAATCCTGTAGCACTCCTTACAGCTCAGCAAATCAACCCCGACCCTGGTTCTCATCGTCAAAAGCATCTACAAAGACAACCCTCGACACATGAGCATACTGTGATTCATATTCAACATAATATGAATGTAAAGCGTAAATGCACAAACATAAATACAAAGCACTTCCTGTATTTCCAAGCATTTACAACGCCCATTTATTGTCCCTGTACCATAACTCATAATAACACGTTATATGAACATATGGTTTCATAAATAAATGCCATGACATATCTTTCCTTCTTAAATCCTTAATCAAATCCTGAGTCCTTATCATTAGTACATTTCAATGCTTCTTACTACTCCACGTAAGCGGAATTCTTCCTCGCTTCTTATGGACCTTAGCGTAAGCATTGAAATCCTTACTAAGATAACCTTGACTCGTGAAATACACCTCTTATATTTCACAACATACATATGCAAAAACGAAGCATATCAACATGTATCATATCATCATGCACTATCTTATGCATATCTTACTTTGCCTTGTGTTAAATAAATAAACACATAATACATGTTACCGTTGGGATGCCCGTACGTCGCTTACGTACCTTTCCAAAAATAGAGGAGTCAAACGACTTTATCTCCTCGACTGTGCTGGCACCTGTGATGGTTCTACATAATCACACAACACAATATTAGGCACCTCATAATAATTCTGAATCAAAACTAAAATGAAAATCACATTTTTTCCCAACAATGTCATCTCGCGATCGATCGCCCCTGAGCCCCGATCGATCGCGAGATGTTACTGCCTTGGAAACCAAAAAAATGTAATCAGCGATCGATCACCCCAATATTGGCGATCGATTGCCAAAACCTACTGGAACGTCGCGATCGATCGCGCCTCCTTGGCGATCGATCGCCAACCCTGTTCCTTTGGCGATTTTCCAGAATTGCCGAACACCTCATTTCAAACACCTATAACCATATCATAACACATATAATATGCACGAATAAAAATACTAGGGGCTTCAACAAACTCCCAAGAAGGGTTTAAACCAAAGTTTCAATAAACTCTTAGCCTAACATGCATCATAATAACCCCAAAAGTTTGACACTCAACCACAATTTCAGAAAAACAGGGCACTTGCACCTTGCCAGAATTTTCGAACACAAGTTTTCACATGATTAAATCCTTCATATAATACATGAAACATGCTCAAGGGAATATACTGGTATCTTCAACAAACTACCATACACGTATTCACATCAAAGGTTCAACCAAAACCTAAGCTAGCATGCTTCAAATATTCATGATAGAACCCTTACTAAACATGAAAACAGGGCACTTCCCCTGCTCGGGTGTTCGAGGAACCCTTTTCTCAACTACAAATCTAACACATAAAGCATGCAAGTCACTTAACAAAACATGCTAAGGGCTTCATAAACATCATGTAAAAGTACTCATAACAAGATTTCATTAAACCCTACACTAGCATGCCAAATCTGCTACAAGGAATACACATGCTAGAAATCTGAAAACTGGGAAAAACATGTGACTCCTCACCACTTTTGCTCCTCGATTTTTGCCAAGAAAGGATTAATGAAATCCGATCACTTTCTTCCTAGAAACAGAACAAGTTGCAGACGAAATGTAGAGAAAAAGAAGGAAGCTTTTTGGAAGAGATAAAGTGAAAATATCCAAGTCCAAAGATGCCTACTTAGTCAATCTGCTTTCCAGAAAAACAGGGGAGGGGCGTGGGTTTCAACAAGTGGGGGTGGGGTGGTTGCATGTAGGGTGATTTTGGGGTGTTTAATTGTGTCCCGGTATTTCATACGATGTATAAAAATATCCCTCCTTGATATTTTATTATTCCACCACATAAACACAACAATTAAAAACACCTAACATGCTCCCTAAACCACATCATCAAAATAAATAAATCACTCCCACATAAAATACGCCTTTAGCACATAGGCTCACAATTAACAACCCTTAATTGTATGATTACCCACATAATCATTTCGGGGATATCACAGCCATGGAATCAGCGGAATGCACCATCGCTAAACACATGTCTGGCGGCTCTCATCCAAAGATTCCGGTAATATCAGCGATTAAGATGTCGCGGTTATTGGAACGCGGCCACATGGGCTACCTTATCTATGCAGTGGATGCATCAGACGAGAAGGAAGAGAGAGCCGAGGACATTCCGGTTGTGGCGGAGTTCATTGATGTGTTCCCAGATGAGATTCCGGGGTTTCCGCCTGTCAGGGATGTTGAGTTTGCTATTGAGCTGCTGCCGGGGACATAAGCCATTTCTCGTGCCCCATACAGGATGGCACCGGCAGAGCTGAGGGAGCTGAAGGTACAGTTACAGGAGCTCCTCGACAAGGGATACATCCGTCCTAGTGTATCGCCTTGGGGTGCACCAGTCTTGTTCGTGAAAAAGAAGGATGGATCAATGCGTCTGTGCATGGACTATAGGCAATTGAACAAGGCTACAGTGAAGAACAGATATCCACTTCCGAGGATTGATGATCTGTTCGACCAGCTTCAGGGTACAGAGGTGTACTCCAAGATAGACTTGAGATCAGGCTATCACCAGGTGCGGGTTAGAGCTGGTGATGTCCAAAAGACGGCTTTTAGAACTCGGTATGGGCACTATGAGTTCTTGGTGATGCCATTCGGGGTGACGAATGCCCCTGCTACATTTATGAGCCTGATGAACAGAGTATTTCAGGAGTACCTCGATCAGTTTGTGATCGTGTTCATTGATGACATCCTGGTCTATTCAAGGAATGAGAAGGATCATGCCGATCATCTGAGGATAGTGCTCCAGATCCTCAGAGATCATCAGTTGTACGCCAAACTCAGCAAGTGTGAGTTTTGGCTGAGCAGTGTAGCCTTCTTGGGCCATATCATATCACGAGAGGGGATATCAGTAGACCCGAGGAAGATAGAGGCAGTTATGGATTGGTCTGCCCCTACTTCAGTCAGTGAGATTCGAAGTTTTCTTGGTCTGGCTGGCTATTATCGACGTTTCGTCGAGGGTTTCTCAAAGATCGCCAAGCCACTTACACAGCTGACTCAGAAGGGAGTCCCATTCTGTTGGACAGAGGCTTGTGAGCAGAGTTTCAGGGAATTAAAGCACAGACTGACTACTGCACCAGTTCTAGTGATTCCCAAGGAGAACAAAGGATTTGTTCTTTATACCGACGCATCGCTACAGGGATTAGGGTGCGTACTGATGCAGGACAGACATGTAGTGGCTTATGCTTCGAGACAGTTGAAGCCACACGAGACGAGGTATCCAGTCCATGATCTGGAGTTGGCAGCTATAGTGTTCGCCTTGAAGATATGGCGACACTATTTATACGGTACCTCATTTACCATCTTCACTGATCACAAGAGCCTGAAGTTCTTGTTTACACAGGCTGAGCTGAACATGAGGCAGAGGAGATGGATGGACCTGCTGAAGGATTATGATTTTGAAATCCTATACCATCCCGGGAAAGCAAATCTAACAGCCGACGCCCTGAGTCGGAAGGTGCGGAGCACTGCAGAGGATGCCATGTGTTTATCAGCTATGTTGGGCTCCTACTGCCATTTGGGATTTGATTATTATGTGTCTGCTTCACCGGTTCAGGTTTTGACTTTGTTAGCTGAACCTGTTATTTATGATCACATCAGGAAGGCTCAGGGGACCGATGCAGAGGTTCAGAGATGGATGTCAGTGGTTCATTCAGATCAGCCATCGAGATTCAGAGTGGCTGAGGACGGTTCTCTGAGACTTGGCGACAGATGGGTGGTTCCAGATACACCCGAGTTACGACAGGGTTTATTACAGCGAGCTCATTGCAGCAGGATGAGTATCCACCCAGGCGGGAAGAAGATGTATAAGGATCTACGCAGCCAGTTCTGGTGGAGGCGTATGAAACAAGATGTCACCTCATTTGTCAAGCGCTGTTTGATTTGTCAGCAGGTGAAGGCTGAGAGGCAGAGGCCTGGAGGTGAACTAAGGAGTTTGGAGATACCCGAGTGGAAGTGGCAGCACGTGTCTATGGATTTTGTGACCCACTTACCGAGGACTGTTTCGGGTTTTGATGCCATCTGGGTAGTCGTGGATAGACTGACTAAAGTGGCTCACTTCATTCCCTATTGTAGGACATATACGCACTTGAGGATGGCACAGTTATATGTCAGAGATGTGGTGAGACTGCACGGGATCCCTGTTTCGATAGTGTCCGATCGAGATCCGCTGTTCATATCTCACTTCTGGGAGGGTCTGCAGACAGCTCTAGGTACAGAGTTGAGGCTGAGCACAGCCTATCACCCTCAGACGGACGGACAGACCGAGCGTACGATACAGACGCTCGAGGATATGTTGAGAGCTTGTGTGCTAGAGTTCGACATATCATGGCAGGACTCGATATCCTTAGTGGAGTTCTCTTACAACAACAGCTACCAGGCAAGTATACAGATGGCTCCTTTCGAGGCCCTCTATGGTAGGCGTTGTAGGTCACCCTTGTGTTGGGATGACTTGGACCGTAAGTCGGTTGGAGGACCAGAGTTGGTTCAGGAAATGGAAGAGAAAGTTAAGGTTATCAAGAGAAAGATGAAGGCAGCTCAGGACAGACAGGCAGCATATGCCAATCAGCGGCGTAGGTCGTTGGAGTTTTAGTTAGGCGACAGATTTTTTCTGAAGATCTCACCTTTCAGAGGCGTAGTACGGTTTGGTATGCGGGGGAAGTTGTCTCCTAGATACGTGGGGCCGTATGAGATCTTACAGCGTGTTGGTACTCTGGCGTACCGTTTGGCTTTACCGCCTTCTCTGTCTGGTATACACGACGTTTTTCATGTGTCTATGCTGAGGAAGTATGAGCCGGATCCTTCACATGTGTTGCAGCCTTCAGAGGTGCAGATTGAGTCCGATGTTTCTTATGATGAGCGGCCTATCAGGATTTTGGATAGGGCAGACCGCAGACTTCGGAACAAGGTTATTCCTATGATCAAGGTTCAGTGGGATCGTAGGGGTGTCGAGGAGGCCACGTGGGAGACAGAGCGACACATGGTGCAGCACTATCCAGAGCTGTTTTCTGGTATGCTTTTATGTTTGTTTTACTTCATGTTGGTAAGCATGCTTGATTTCGGGGACGAAATCTTATAAGTAGGGGAGTATTGTGATATCCCCGAAATGATTATGTGATTTTAATCATTTGAGTTAAATTATGATGATTTGGGTGTTAATTCATGGGATTGGATTAATATTATTGGGGAGATTCATTTCAGGGTGCATGTGATGTATGTTGAGATCTTGGGGTCGTGGCTTGTTTATTTGGGGTGTGTGTTGTTTGTTTTGGGTAAAGCATGTTAACGGGAATTGAAGTATTTTATTGAGAAAATACTATAAATATCATGTGAGGATATTTTAATACATCGTGCTAATACCGGGACCAAAACATAACACATCATACCACCCAACACCCAACACCCAACCACCCCCCCCCCCCCCCCCCAACCCATACCAATCACACTGCACAGGCTGACTTTACTCACCACTTGGCTCAATCATTCCACCACTCTCAGCCATCCAAATTCTCGAGCCTTCTCTCCCATTTCTTCACCAGCTTCAGCTAAGCAAAATTCTGAGGAGCTTGTCCTTTTTCATCGCCTGGAAAGCCTTCAAAAATCGGAGCAAAGTAGGGTGAGAAACCATGCTCTGTTTTTATTTTAAACTTGTTTGAGTACATGTTTTTAGGTGGCGAGAAAACGGCATGTTAGCTTAGGTTTCTTGAAACCTTTGATTTAAATGCTTACATGGTGTTATTATGAGGCTCTCTGTATTTTTCCTTGAGCATGTTGCATGTTTTATGTAGAGGATTAAAGCATGTGATGTATAGTGTTCGAAAATCTGGGTAAGGAATATGCCCTGTTTTTCTGGAAAATTATGGTTTGGGAGTGATTTTGAGGAGGTGATATCATGCACGTTAGCTTAGGTTTTTGGTAAACCTTTGATGTGAAAATATGCATGGTAGTTTTGTGAAGCCCTTGGCATGTTTGTTCGAGCATGCTTTATGTTATATGTGGTAGATATAATAGCATGAAGTGAAGTACTCAAAAATCTGGTAATGAAATATGTTGTTCTGTTTCCGGAAGAGTTGGTTGAGTACTTATGTAAATGGTTGACGTTTATGCATGTGGGCTTAAGTTTGAGGTGTAAATTTGATATGAATACACTCAGGGTAGTGTGTGATAACTGCTAGCATGTTGGTCTTGGCATGTTGTATGTCTTACATTTCTTTCTTCATAACACGATCTCTGATAAAATGATGACGGATGTCAATATGTTTAGTACGGGTATGAAGAACTGGATTGTATGTTATAGCAATGGCAGACGTATTGTCACAAAATATGGGAGCCTTTGTGGACTCAATTCCATAATCTCTTAGTTGTTGCTGAATCCAGAGCAGTTGAGCACAGCATCTTCCAGCAGCAAGGTACTCTGCCTCTGCAGTAGAAGTTGCTATGGATGTCTGTTTCTTGCAACCCCATGATATCAATCGATCACCAAGAAATTGACAATACCCACTGGTGCTTTTTCTGTCAATTTTGCATCCAGCATAGTCAGCATCTGAATATCCAATAAGATTAAAAGTTGAGTCTCTTGGATACCATAGACCGACATTCTCAGTGCCTTTCAGATATTTGAGGATTCTTTTGACAGCAGTGAAGTGCGACTGCTTAGGATTTGCTTGAAACCGGGCGCACATACATACTGCAAACATAATATCTGGTCGGCTGGCTGTCAAATATAGTAAAGATCCGATAATGCCTCGATACATTGTAACTTCGACTGGTATTCCTGAATTATCCAAGTCGAGTTTGGCAAATGAGCTCATTGGTGTAGCAGCAGCTGAGCTGGTACTCATTCCATATTTCTTCAGCAGCTCTTTAGTTTATTTAGACTGATTTATCAGGATTCCTTCACTAGATTGCTTGACTTGCAATCCTAAGAAAATGATAATTCTCCCATCATGCTCATCTCAAATTGATCCTGCATAATTTTAGAAAATCTTTCGCACAATTTTGAGTTAGTACTTCCGAAAATAATATCATCAACGTAAATTTGAACTAGCAGAGTATGATCTCCCTTTGTGAATTTGAAAAGGGTCTTGTCTAGCGTGCCAATGATAAAGTTATGCTCCGTCAAATATTTTGATAGAGTTTCATACCATGCACGGGGAGCTTGCTTCAGACCATACAACGCTTTATTGAGACGAAAAACATAAGATCGCTGCTGATGGTTTTCAAATCCAGGAGGTTGTTCAACGTAAACTTCTTCCTGGAGTTTGCCGTTAAGAAACGCACTCTTAACATCCATCTGATAGACCTTAAAGTCTTTAAACGCAGCAAATGCAAGAATATGTGAATTGCTTCTAGTCGAGCTACAGGGGCAAATGTTTCATCAAAATCAATGCCTTCTTCCTGTCTGTAGCCCTGTGCAACTAATCTTGCCTTATTTCTGATTACTGTTCCATTTTCGTCTAATTTATTCCTAAATGCCCATTTGGTGCCAATTATAGTGTGATGCTGTGGTCGTGGTACTAAATACCATACTTTGTTTCGCTCAAACTGATTTAGTTCTTCTTGCATAGCGTCTACCCAGCTTGGGTCTAACATAGCATCATCAATCTTCTTAGGTTCTAAGTGAGATATGAATGCAGCATGAAGGAATTCATTAATCGTTTGTCCTCTGGTGCGTAGAGGAGCAGCAGGGTTACCTATGACCTGCTCGGGAGGATGATTCTTCATCCACCGAAGCGGAGGTCCAAGAGGGTTGAGTTCTTCAGTTGACTGGATGTGAGTGGGTAATTCAGAAGTTCTGATTGTCGCATCTTTTTCACTTGCTCCCTCAACTGCAGCAGGAGTATATGCAATAGTGTCATTGTCAGCTGGATGCGGTTCTTGTTGACCAGCAGACTCCTCTGTTTGAGCTTCAGGAACTTCTGGTTCTAAGGAGCAGTCAGTCCTGCTTCTATAATTCATCTCATCATCAACATTTTCATCAATGTAAGTGCTTTCCAGTCGATTGCTCAAGTTGTTGATTTGTATATCAGATATTGTACAGTTAGTAGGTTCATCAAATTTTACATGCACTGATTCTTCTACATTAAGAGTTCTATTATTAAATACTCTGAAGGCTTTACTAACTGCAGAATAACAAAGAAATATTCCAGCATCAGATTTGGCATCAAAAGCGGTGAGATGTGTCTTTCCATTGTTTATAAAACATTTGCAACCAAACACATGGAAGTAGGAAATATTTGGCTTACTGCCATTCCAGATCTCATAAGGGGTTTTATTTGCTCGCTTATTAATCATTGATCTATTCTGCGTATAACAAGCTGTGTTGACAGCTTCTGCCCAAAATCTCTACGATATTTCTGATTCCGCAAGCATAGTTCGCGCAGCTTCTTTCAAAGTGCGGTTCCTACGCCCAGCAACTCCATTTTGTTGAGGAGTTCTAGCAGCAGAGTATTCGTGTTTAATACCAAGGTCATCTAGATATGATTCGAGTGATTGATTGGTGAACTCAGTACCTTTATCACTGCGAATTCTATCTATCCCACACGATTTCTCATTTTGGAGTCTTTTCAGTAGTTTGATCAGCTTTGGAGTAGCCTGATCTTTGCCACTTAGGAACAAGACCCACGTGAAACGAGTGTAATCGTCTATTAACACTAGGGTATACTTCATTCCCCCTAGACTTGTTACTGGTATAGGACCAAACAGATCCATATGCAGCAACTCTAGGCACCGAGAAGAAGATTTACTCCCTTTGTTCTTAAAGGAGGATCTTATTTGCTTACCAAGTTGGCATGCTGCACAGATCTTGTCTTTTGAGAACTCAATTTGGGGCAGTCCAATGAGTAGATCAAGTTTACGCAGACTGGCAATAGTTTTAAAATTTAAGTGACTCAAACGTTTGTGCCAAAGCCAATTTTTGGAAGAATTCAGGGCAGCTAAGCAAGTAGAGGAGGTAGGCTGATTAAGATTCCAATCAATTTTATATGTTATCATGCCTTCTTCCTACAAGTAATATACTGCCATCAGTAGATTTGATTGTGCATGAGTGCTGATTGAATTCTACAGCATGACCATTGTCACAAAGTTGACTTATGCTAATCAAGTTATAGCATAGATTTTCAACTAAAAGAATATCTTTAATAACAATGTTACCGTAGATAATCTTACCCTTACCCACGGTCTACCTTTCGCGTTATCTCCAAAAGTTATTCTGGGTCCGGTGGAGTCCACCAGTTCAGACAATAAGCTCGCATTTCCTGTCATATGTCTAGAGCATCCGCTGTCCAGGAACCATTCTGAGCTCCGAACTTGATGCATTCTAGTTTCCTGCAATTAAAGCGATAAAATGATTGGTACCCAATCCTACTTGGGTCCGGGTAGGATTAGTCCTTTCGGAACCCACACTTGTATGACCCTGAGCGACTTAGGTCGGTGTGTGTTCTGAAATGTGTGTTCATTCATAAATGATGGTGATGGTCTTGACTGTGGAGTGTGATAGTATGTGTATGCATGTGCTTTTGGTTTGTAGTTCCTGTTATAGAGCATATACCTCTTCTGGACAGGCTTACAGTTGTAGTACCAGTTGGGTTTAACCTCTCTAGCTGCTCGACCAGTAGGTTTAAGTTCATTTCTGAACTTTTGCCTCGGTTTAGCCTCTTTGAGTGGTTCTACATAACCGATACCCCTGTGCTGTGCCTGTTCCTTGATGAGTGTTGCTTTAACAGGTTCTTTAACCAGTTCATAAGGGTCATATACTGTGCTAGATCTTACAAAGTTCATTGATTGAACTTTGCTTTTTGTTAGACACAGTTGAGGTTCATTACCAGATGAACTGCCGTCATTACTATTATAGCCTATGCCGGTTAAATCACCAGCAAGCCTTATAGACTCAAGCATTTCATCCTTTCTGGTAGTAGACGCATTCCAAGTGCTAACCAGTTTGCTAAGTTTCTGATAGGCACACTTGGCTTCATCTCTTTCTTTCACTAGGAGACTGGCTGTTTTCCTTAAGCAGTTCAACTCCCTCGATTGTTCACAATCAAGTTTGTTTTTATGCGTTTCAGTTGGGATTGTGTGCTCAGTCTTATAGCTTTCAAAGGATTCATATAACGTCCGATACTCATTGATCATGTCCTGCAAAGCATTGGTAAGTTCACTATGTGTAAATTCAGATAGGTTAGACTCGTGTACCTCAATTTCATCATTTGCCATTAAGCAGTGGACTTCCTCGTCTTCACTCTCACTGGAAGAGCTGGTTGACTCCTCTGATTCTGATTCAGAATCAGCCCACTTGCTCTTGCTTTCTTCTGCCATCAAAACCTTTTGATCTCTGTCCCTTTTGGATGATCTTCTAGTTTCCTTGGATTTTCTGTGATCCTTGGATTCTCTTTTGTGATCATCCTTTTTGTGTTTTGGACAGTCTGCGATGAAATGTCCTGGCTTGAGACAGTTGAAACATAAACGCTCTTCTTCTTCTGATCTTCCTTTGAAGCTCTGCCTTCGTGGATATGATTTCTGATTCTTCTTCATGAATTTCCCGAATTTCTTTACGAACATCGCCATAGCATCATTACATATTTTTTCTGGAGTCATCTCTGTAGTGGTAGATATGGCCTCCGATGCAGTCAGAGCTTTGGTAGGATGACTGGTATTGGGTTCATCTTCAACCCGAATACCTAATTCGAATTCATAGGCTTTTAAATCAGCAAACAGGTCATGCAGATCTATCTTGTTGATGTCCATTGATTCACTCATAGCAATGGTCTTGACATCCCATTCTCTTGGGAGACCTCTCATCACTTTGAGGGTGACTTCTCTCTTGGGTAACTCCTTACCCAGACTGCTGAGTTCATTAATTATTCCGGTCATTCTTTCATCATACTCGTTGAGAGTTTCTCCATTCATCATCTTGATATGCTCAAACTTCTGTAATGCCATAGTATGCTTGTTTTCTTTGGTTTGATCATTTCCTTCACAGAGTTGGGCAATCTTTTCCCAGATTTATTTAGCTGTGGAACACATTTTTATTTTGTTGAACATGTTTTTGTCCAAAGTTTTGAACAAAATGTCCTTAGCAACGTTATCCAGATCGGCTTTCTTCTTTTCTTCATTTGACCATTGAGATCTGTCCTTTTCTACCATTTGTGGATCACCACTTGTGATAGAAGCAGTTGTATTGATTTTCATGATCTTCATAGGTCCTTCAGTGATTACATACCACATATCATCATCTTGAGCACTTAGATGTGCTTGCATACGGATTCTCCAATCATCATATTCGTCTTTCTTGAACATTGGAATCTTGCTGAATGAGGCCATCAGTATTTGGTAATTGGTAATTTCTCAAGATTGAGAAGACCTAAGCTCTGATACCACTTGTTAGGATCGGGGTAGTGTTTAGAAGGGGGGGGGGGGGAGTTGAATAAACACTAGATTCAATTTCGATTTCTTTTCTTAGTTAACTGTAAACTGTTAAGTATTACAGTTGCTTCTCAATATCAGGCAAGTCAGCAGACACTTATTATAGTGCGGAAGACGTCTGCTTAACTTGTGAGGAATAAAACTGAGATAAATAAGCAATAACAAATGACACAAGAATTGTTTCTGGAAGTTCGAAGCACAACGCTTCTACGTCTCCCCTTCTTCCTTTGCAGGAAGGATTCACTAGAAGACTTGGTTTACACTTTACAGTATACAACCTTCTTAGGCACTCACACGGCTTGGCCTAAACTCCTAGCAATCACAACTACTTGATTTGATTACAAAAAGGTTCTATGACACTCTTTACAGAATACACGTTTAGCTTTGAGTGTTCTTGATCAGCAGACTTCAGTTGGAATAATATATCACAGATTCAGTTGCACTGCTTGTCTGCTCTTTGCTGAACTTTTGGAATATCAGTAAGTTGATTTTCTTGTTTGCTTTGAAGTGTTTTTCTTTGTTGAAAATTACTCAGCTAATCTTCATTCTTTGCTTGGACGTATTTATAGGTTTGGTTGTCCAACGATAGCTTTTCTGTATATGGAAGAGATTAGCTTTCCAAATTCATATTGTCTTCTTTCCTATTTTGTTAAGCAACAGCTCTTTTAACTCTGACGGTAATGGTGGCGGAGATATAGCAGGGTGCGCCGCTATGTTGTACCTTTGTCAGAGAATGTTGTACTTATTTTGTCTCGTTTCTTAGTGCTCTTACTGGAAGTTTAGACTTCTGCTGGTTTTCTTCGTTCAGCTGGTCGTTCATCCTCTTATGACCAGTTGATGTCTTTGTTCAGTGTGAGACTATCCGGTTGATAGTTGTCCAGTAGATGTCCATCCAGTTTATGTTTATCCGGTTGATGTCTGTATCCAGTTGATGGCCATCCAGTTGATGTCGATCCAGTTGGTAGCCATCCAGTTGATGTCTGTCCAGTTGGTAGCCATCCAGTTGATGTCTGTCCTGTTGGTAACCATCCAGTTGATGTCTGTCCAGTTGGTAGCCATCCAGTTGATGTCTGTCACCCGGTTGGTGTTCTTCCAATTGATCTTTATCACCCGGTAGGACTTCGACATCCGGTAGGTGTCTTCATCCGGTAGGTGTCTTCATCCAGTTGGTCTTTATTACCCGGTAGGAGTCTTCATCCAGTTGGTCTTTATCACCCAGTGGTCTTTATCACCCGGTAGGACTTCATCCAGTTGATCTTTCACCCGGTAGGACTTCAACATCCGGTAGGAGTCTTTGTAATCACCAAAACTTAGAAATCGTTTCCTAACAAACATCAATACGATCCCGAGATAGAAAGGACTTTATACCACCTAAGAAGAGAAAATCGAAGACAAGTGAAAGAAGAAGAGGAAAGGACCATCATGGCAGAGAATCAAAGCCTACGACAGCTAGCGAATCCTACTTTGGATCAGCAGCCTCTCTGCATAACCTTTCCTACATTTGCTACTAATATAAATTTTGAATTAAAATCTGGCCTAATACATCTTTTACCTTCTTTTCATGGCCTTGCAGGTGAGGATCCACATAAGCATTTGATGGAATTCCATGTAGTGTGCACTACGATGAAGCCGACTGGAATAACTGAGGAACAAATCAAATTACGAGCTTTTCCGTTCTCTTTGAAGGACGCGGCTAAAGATTGGCTCTTCTATTTACCTTCGGATCCATCACTATATGGAACGAGCTGAAAAGAACCTTCTTGGAGAAATACTTTCCTGTATCAAGAGCGACGAATATCCGTAAAGATATATACGGCATTAGACAACTCCATGAAGAATCACTGCATGAATATTGGTAGTGCTTCAAAAAGCTTTGTGCAAGCTGCCCTCAACATAAAATAAGTGAACATTTACTGATTCAATATTTTTATGAGGGTCTTTTGCCAAATGACAGGAATTTGGTGGACGCTGCTAGTGGAGGAGCATTTGTAGATAAGACGCCAACGGAAGCAAGACACTTGATTGCGAACATGGCAGCCAACTCTCAAGAGTTTGGAACTGCTCGATCGGACCATAAACTTAGGAAGCAAGGCGAGGTAAATGTTTCTCGCCTCGAACAACAATTGATTGATTTAACAGGTATTGTGAAACAACTTGCGATCGGAATGGGACAAAGTGCTAAGGTATGTGGAATTTGTGCACTACCGAGTCATCCAACTGACGCTTGCCCCACACTTCAAGAACCCTCAATTGAGGAAGCAAATGCGGCAGGCGGATTTCCGGGACAACCACAACGGAAGTATGATCCCTATTCTAGCACTTACAACCCAGGATGGCGAGATCATCCAAATTTGAGATATGGGAATCAAAATGAGCCACAGATGCAACAACACCCACCACCATATAGCCACCATTCCAAAGGCCACAACAAGCCATTCCAACCCCGACACCTGGTGAGTATTTAGAAAATATTGTTAAGGAACTTGCTAATGGATCTCTAAAATTTCAACAGGAGACAAGAGCAAGCATCCAAAGTTTGACTACTCAAATGGGTCAGATGGCAACAACAATAAATCGCATTGATTCTCAAAGATCAAACACTCTCCCGTCACAACCAGTAGTGAATCCAAGGGAGAATGCAAGCGCAATTAAACTAAGGAGTAGGAAAGAACTCGAGAAAGAAGATGAGGAGAAAGAGATCAAGCCTACGGAAAACAATTCCATGCAAGAAGAAGAACAAAAAGGTGAGTCTCCTCCACTCCGTGAGTATAAGATTGAACCCCCTTTCCCTCTCGCATATCAGGAAGATAGGAGGAATGAAAGCGTCAAGGACCTATACGAAACATTTCGAAGATGTGAGGTGAACATTCCACTGTTGGATGCGATAAAACAAGTGCCGCGCTATGCAAAGTTCTTAAAGGAGTTGTGCACCGCCAAGAGGAAACAAAGGCTTAAAGGATGCCGCAAGGTTGAGTTGGGGGAGAACATCTCAGCGGTCATCCAAAGGAAAATCCCTACCAAGTGCAAGGACCCAGGTATGTTCACCATTCCATGCACAATTGGCACAACACATCTTGAAAAAGCTATGCTAGATCTAGGAGCATCGATAAATGTCATGCCATACTCTCTCTATGCTTCTTTGAATCTAGGACCTTTAAGTGAAACAAGGGTAGTTGTTCAGTTAGCAGATAGATCTAATGCATACCCTAGGGGAATTTTAGAAGATGTCTTGGTACAGGTAAATGAGTTGGTATTTCCCGCTGATTTTTATGTGCTTGATATGGCAAAGGGGGACAATAATAGTGTAATACCCCCGAAATGTAATATGATTATGTGCTTCGATGATAAGTTATGATGTGTTTAAGGGTTGTGGTGCATTTAATTTTGGGGGATAATACTTACGATGTGATGATATGATGTAGGGGGCACGTTGGGTGTTTTAAAGGATGTATTAATTAAATGAAGTTAGAAAATATCGAGTGAGGATATTTTAATACATCGTACTAAATACCGGGACACAATTAAACACCACAAGGCACCCCAATCACACCACCCCCCCCCCCTACTCGGCCACCTCCCCTCCCCCACTTGGCAACCCATACCTTTTCCCACTTGGCAACCCATGCTTGCACTCATTACTTTCCAATCAACTCTCCTCCATTCCCTTCTCCTCCTCCTCTCCTCCATTTTCGTTCCAGATTTAGCTGCATTAAGGAAAGGAAAATCTTGGTTAGAAGGGTGTCTAAAACCTTGCAAAAAGAGGAGCAAATGTAGAGGGGTAAGCCTTACTCTGTTTTTTTCGGAGTCTTGGATTGAGTTGGGTTTTGTTGAACGATTCTTATGCATATTAAGTGTAGGTTTGGGTGAAACCTTGGTATGGGTGCTTACATGGTAGTATTATGTAACTACTAGCATGGTTGTTCGAGCTTTTTACATGATTTATGTGATAGATTTCTTGTTATGAAACTATATGCTCGAAAATCTGGGAAAAGATAAGCATGCTCTGTTTCTGTTAAAGTTGGTTGAGGATGAAGATTATGATGATGTTATGATGCATGTTAGCTTAGGTTTTGTTAAACCTTTGATTTAAGTGCCTACATGGATATTTTATGAAGTTCTTTACATGTTTGTTTCAGCAAGAAAGATGTGTTATGAAGTAGAAATGTTGGTGTAAAAAGAGGTGCTCAAAAATCTGGGGAAATCCCGATTTTTTCAGAGCTCTCGATCGATCGAGATTTGGTCCCGATCGATCGAGCGAGACAGAAGGTCTAAAGCATGTTTTGAAATTTT
The DNA here is from genome assembly GCA_907163345.1 of Haberlea rhodopensis. Classification (NCBI taxonomy): domain Eukaryota; kingdom Viridiplantae; phylum Streptophyta; class Magnoliopsida; order Lamiales; family Gesneriaceae; genus Haberlea; species Haberlea rhodopensis. The sequence continues at coordinate 11,849 of CAJQUN010000393.1, read as the reverse complement.
GGTACCGATCGATCGAAGGATTTCTCGATCGATCGGTGAAGCTTCTCGATCGATCGGTAAAATGCTTCGATCGATCGAGCGAGGCAGAATACTAAGGCACTGTTTGTGCACAGTGTCTCGATCGATCGAGACCTTGGGCCGATCGATCGAGAGAGGCAGAAAGTTGGCAAGTATAATGATGTTTTATTTTGTTAAGTTTTTTGATGTGAGATGGTTTTGAGGCATCTAATATGGTATTGTGTGGTCTTGTAGAACCATCTCAGGTACCGGCACCATCAAGGAGATAAAGTCTGTTGACTCCTCCTCCTTTTGAAAAGGTACGTAAGAGACGTACGGGCATCCGACGGTAAAACACATCCTTACAATTTGCATTAGTATACATGATGAAACGATGATGTTTATAAGTTGTGTATGATGTTTATAAGACGTCTACGTGTTTATAAGATGTCTACGATGTCTATTTGTGGTAAGATGCCACGGGGTAAGATGCCCCACATGGTAAGAGACCATGCGATACTATTTGTGGTAAGATGCCACGGGGTAAGATGCCCCACATGGTAAGAGGCCATGTAATCTTACTATTTTATAATGCCTAAGCCCCTTATAATAACTACCTTGGTATGGCAAATTTGAATTTACCAAACTACCCCCTCCAATGATTTGTTGTGGTTTTTTGTTGCATCTTTTGAATTGTAATATTAACCAATGTATATGTCTCATTTATTCATTACACGAATCAATTCATATGCATTATATATTACGTTACACACGCAACGCGTGTACGTCGTCTACTAGTATTTATAATGTGGTAAGATGCCACAGGGTAAGATGCCCATATGCATGATTATGAATCAGGGACAACGATAAGAAGTTAATGAATAACCAGCATATTTACTTAACAAATGTTTCATTCATTACTATGATGTTTTATTGTAAGGACCCTAATCCTTAAGTGCGAAATCAAGGCATAATAGAGCTAATATAAAAGATCAGAGTGTAAAAGACGTGTTGAGTCTGTGAGCTTAAGCATTACATGCCAAAAATAAGGACTACCAAAAGGATTAATTACATTCCAATCAATGAATGTGTTCAACTATAGTTTTATACTACTCCTAGAGTAGATACTATCCAAAATAATCCTGTCATTTCTGCCTCAAAAGAATTCTTCACGAAGCTCACCACCTCAACCCGTTCAAGCCCTTCTATCATGCCAAAAAGGTACCTACAAGGACAACCCCCAAACATGAGCAATAATAATCAATCATATTCAACACAATATGAAGATAAAGCGTAAATGCATAATCATAATAAAACACTTCCTGTTTTCCCCATGCATTTCAAACGCTTCCCGTTTGGTTGTCCCTGTACCATAACTCATGAGTATAATCAATAGATTATTTTTAATGGTCTAAACATGTCATGACATATACCATCTCATCAATACCAAATACTGATCACCAATCCCTAGTCTGTCCATCACAATGTATTTTAATGCCCCTCGCTTATTTACATATAGGCGGCATAGGATAACCTCGCTTCAATGGACATGCGGGACTCCCACCCCCTCGCCTCACATTGAGAGGCAAATACCCTTTCCTCGCCCTATATGATAACCATGCTCAAATGTGACATGCGGCGCTCCCACCCCTCGCTTCACATTTAGCGGAACCAAAACAAATAGCGGCAAGCATTAAAATCATCAAGGGATGACCACGACTCATGGGATGTGCACCAATAATCATATGCATCTATAATCATCATGCATAACATGTATTTGCATCCACAATGCAATACCACATATATACTCGCATCCACAATGCATAAACAATGAGTATATAAGATACATGTACCGTTGGGTGCCCGTACGTCCACTACGTACCTTTCCAAAAGTGGAATTGATCTGGCTTCAGTTCCTCGGTTGCGTTGCTACCTGGGATGGTTCTACACAATCACACAACCCCATATTAGAAGCCAAATAATAGCCAAATTGTGATATCCCCGAAATGGTTAATTGCATTTGGGCAATAATTGTGCTTATATGATTAATTATGTGGTAATTAATTATGCATTGGATTTATTTACCTTATGGAAATGCATGGTCATGTGGATAGGGTGACCCGAGGTTGCATTTCAGGGTGCATGTGGTGCATGTTGGAAATTATGGTTGGGAGCATGATTTATTTGCCATGTGTAGCAATTAATTAGAAATCATGTGTTTAATTGATATTTGGTGCATTATGAATAAATGCTTTGAAAAATATCATGTTGGGGTGTTTTATACACCATGGAATTATTTTGGTATGCCTTTTAATTAATTAAAGCCCAACCCCTTTTTATCCCCAACCCCACCTTCATCACTCTTACTTTACCAAAATCAAATTCCACAAACCCTTCCTCCTCCAATTTTCGAGCTCAAGCTTGAGGGTGAAGAGAAACCTTTCAAAAATCTTGTTTGGTGAAGATTATTGGGTGATTTGAGGTCCCCAAGAGGTATGGATACCTCATGGTTAATTTTGTAAGGTTTTGATTGAGTTTGGTATGATTTTGGAATGGTTTAAAAATGGGTTGTTGTGGGTTTGGTTAATGGTTGGATTTATACTTGTTTTGAAGTATATTTTGGTGGTTTATATTGGTTAGATGTTGTTGGTTTGCTTGGTTAAGTGTTGGTATGGATTGGAAGAAATTTTGGGAACAAAAATGGTGAAAAACGCATGTCTGTGCGAGGCGATCGATCGCCTGAAAAGAGGCGACCGATCGCCAAGAGACAGTGGCATTTTTACGGGTTAGGCGATCGATCGCCTAAAATGGGGCGACCGATCGCCGAGAGGCAGTAGGTTTTTCAAAGGAATGGCGATCGATCGCCATGTTTGGGGCGACCGATCGCTGCAGTGTAAATATTGAGGCGACCGATCGCCTGGGTGAAGCGATCGATCGCCGCCAGTGGATTTTTGAGAAATGGTTTATTTTGTCAAATTTTTAGTATTTGGCTATTATTTGGCTTCTAATATGGGGTTGTGTGATTGTGTAGAACCATCCCAGGTAGCAACGCAACCGAGGAATTGAAGCCATATCAAATCCACTTTTGGAAAGGTACGTAGTGGACGTACGGGCACCCCAACGGTACATGTATCTTATATACTTATTGTTATGCATTGTGGATGCAAGTATATATGTGGTATTGCATAGTGGATGCAAATACATGTTATGCATGATGTTTATAGATGCATATGATTATTGGTGCACATCCCATGAGTCGTGGTCATCCCTTGATGATTTTAATGCTTGCCGCTATTTCGTTTGGTTCCGCTAAATGTGAAGCGAGGGGTGGGAGCGCCGCATGTCACATTTGAGCGTGGTTATCATATAGGACGAGGAAAGGGTATTTGCCGCTCAATGAGAGGCGAGGGGTGGGAGTCCCGCAGTCCATTGAAGCGAGGTTATCCTATGTCGTCTATATGTAAATAAGCGAGGGGCATTAAAATACATTGTGATGGACAGACTAGGGATTGGTGATCAGTATTGGTTATTGATGAGCTGGTATATGTCATGACATGTTTTGACCATTAAAAATAATCTGTTGATTATACTCATGAGTTATGGTACAGGGACAACCAAACGGGAAGCGTTTGAAATGCATGGGAAACAGGAAGTGTTTTATTATGATTATGCATTTACGCTTTATCTTCATATTGTGTTGAATATGAATGATTATTATTGCTCATGTTTGGGGGTTGTCCTTGTAGGTACACGTTTGGCATGATAGGAGGGCTAGACGGGTTGAGACAGTGAGCTTGAAGAGCATCTTTGGTAGATGAAGGACATGATTATTTTTGATAGTATCTACTCTAGGAGTAGTATAAAAACTATAGTTGAAAACATTCATTGATTGGAATGTAATTAATCCTTTTTGGTAGTCCTTATTTTTGGCATGTAATGCTTAAGCTCATAAACTCAACACGTCATTTCTCACTCTGATTATTTATTTAGCTCTATTATGCCTTGATTCCGCACTTAAGGATTAGGGTCCTTACATTAGTGGTATCAGAGCAGTGGTTAGAGAACCCGGGAACGAGTGAAGGGTAGCCTTAGCATGATAGGCTAGGTGCTTACATTTGAAGCATGTTTATGCATGTGGTGCATATTTTGTATATTCTGTTATACTAACATGCTTATATCACTCCTGTTATCTAACGGCATATCATGTATTGCTTTGGAATTGTTGTTAACATTTGTGTTACAGCATGGCTGCTAATGAGGAAGTCGGTGATATGGGGAGCATGATGCTAGTGTTGGACAGACAAACCCTCTACCTCCACCGGGTGTGGGAATGGAACCAGTGGTTCAGTTATTGCTGCCGGGTGAGATTAGCTTGACGCAATTTCTATCTTATCATCCGCCCCGGTTTGAGGGGACAGAGTCTGGGGAGGAGGCTGAAGAGTGGTTGGAAAGACTGGAGCAGATCTTTGTGTCGGCTCCTTGTGCTGTGACAGCTTGGCTGAGGCTGGCAGAGTTTCAATTAGCCAAGAAACCTCTGATGTGGTGGAGGAGCACAGTAATGGAAATGAGAGCACTGGGTGCTGTGATTGATTGGACACTCTTCAGGACTAGGTTTTTGAACCGGTACTTCTCCGCAGCAGCAAGACAGACAAAGGAGGACGAGTTTACAAGTCTGAGGCAGGGGAACATGACAGTGGCAGACTATGCCACACGGTACTCTTCATTGCTGAGGTACGTCCCCCACATTGCCACCAGTGGACACGCTAAGATGAGGAACTTTATGAAAGGGTTGCGACTGGAGCTCTATGACCGGGTTATCACTAATAACCCAACTTCTTTTGATGATGCTCTCACAAGAGCGGAGCTTGCTGAGCTAGGAGTGGGAGCTTACGCTATGCCACCACCGGTACCGCAACAGAGGCAGACTAGTGACAGTTTGAGGCCTCGGGGTGAGCCATTTAAGCCCCGTGGTGCCTCTTCATCTTCACGGTATGGTGGAAAGAAACACTTTGGTCAGAAGCAGGATGGCAAGAAGGGCAATTGGTCGGCCAATAGAGGATCTTCACAAGGGGATAGGCCGGGAGAGCCGAGGTGCAACAATTGTGGAGGGCCACATTCTTCAAACAAGTGTCCTGCATGTTATGTCTTGTGGCAAGATGGGCCACATTGCTCGGTATTGCCCCACACGGGGAGGACAGTCAGAGTATCAGGGCAGCAGGCCGAGGTTTGAGGATAGGACAGTGCAGCAGAGGCAGCAGTTTGGGCCTCGACCATCGGGAGGTCAGACAGGAGGACCACCCCAGGGCAAGTATATGCACTGACCAGGGAGCAGGCCCAGGCAGCCCCAGAGGAGGTGATTGCCGGTACGTGTCATTTATTTACGTACCCTGCTTTTATTTTGATCGATACAGGTGCCTCCCATTCTTTTGTATCGGTGGGTTTTGTGAAAAGACACCATATGCGCACGTCTTCTTTACCCACGCCTCTCCTTGTCTCGACACCCACTGGAAGGAATGTTGTTGCTGATCAGTTTATGGAAGACTGCCTCATTTATTTTGAGGGGCAACGAGTTGAGATCAGACTTGATTGTGCTGGGTATGTCAGACTTTGACTGCATCTTAGGAATTGATGTTCTGAACAGATACCAGGCAGTGGTAGATTGCCGGCAGAGGACAGTGAAGTTCAGACCTGAGTTGGGCAGTCAGTGGACTTTCTATGGCAACGGTTCTCGTGCGAAGATTCCGTTGATTTCAGCGATCAAGATGACTCAGTTGTTGGAACGTGGTCACACGGGCTATCTTATTTATGCCGTGGACACGTCTGGGAAGAGTAAGGAACTAAGAGTTGAGGATGTGCCAGTAGTGGCAGAGTTCACTGATGTATTCCCAGAAGAGATCCCAGGATTCCCACCGGCTAGGGAAGTTGAGTTTGGGATCGAGCTGTTGCCAGGGACATCCGCTATCTCTCGTGCACCTTATAGGATGGCACCGGCCGAGTTGAGAGAATTGAAAAGAACAGTTACAGGATCTCTTGGACAAGGGATATATACGCTCGCCGAGCGTGTCGCCATGGGGCGCACCAGTTTCTCTTGTGAAGAAGAAGGACGGTTCGATGCGGTTGTGCATCGATTACCGGCAACTGAATAAGGCTACAGTGAAGAACAAGTATCCTCTTCCAAGGATCGACGATCTGTTTGATCAGTTGCAAGGTACCAGGGTGTATAGCAAGATTGATTTGAGATCCGGGGTATCATCAGATTCGGGTCAGAGAGGAAGATGTGCAGAAGACAGCATTCCGGACCCGATATGGGCATTATGAGTTCCTAGTGATGCCGTTCGGCGTGACGAATGCTCCAGCAGTCTTTATGAGTCTGATGAACAGAGTGTTTCAGCAGTATCTTGATCAGTTTGTCATTGTGTTTATTGACGATATTCTTATCTACTCCCGGAGTGAGGAGGGAACATGTGAAACACTTGAGGACAGTGCTTCAGATTCTCAGAGAGCATCAGTTGTATGCTAAGCTCAGTAAGTGTGAGTTTTGGCTGAGCAGTGTAGTGTTTCTGGGGCATGTCATATCGAGCAGCGGGATATCTGTAGATCCCAAGAAGATTGAGGCTGTGATGGAGTGGGCTGCCCCCACTTCTGTGCCTGAGATTCGGAGTTTTTCTGGGTTTGGCCGGGGTATTATCGACGCTTCGTCGAGGGCTTTTCGAAAATTGCCAAGCCGCTGACACAGTTGACCCAGAAGGGAGTGCCTTTCTTTTGGTCAGAAAGCTTGTGAGGAGAGCTTCCAGGAGTTGAAGCACCGGTTGACGACGGCGCCAGTGTTAGTGATCACGTAACGGGCGAACTCCAGATTTGTTATGTTATACTGATGCATCGCTGCAGGGCCTTGGCTGGATTGTGTCTGATGCAAGATAAGCCTGTGGTAGCTTATGCTCGAGGCAGTTAGAATGACGCCGATGAGACCAGATATTCCAGTTCATGACTTGGATTTGGCGGCTATTCATCTTCGCCCTTGAAGATTTTGAGGCATTCACTCTATCTGGTAGTTCCTTCACCCATCTATACACGGATCACACAGGCCTCAAGTTTTTATTCACTCAGGAAGAGCTGAACATGAGGCAGAGGAGATGGATGGACCTACTCAGGACTATGATTGCGAGATCGTAGTACCCTCGGGGACAGCCAATTTGACAGCAGGACGCTTGAGCCAGAACGTGAGGTAGTTCTGCTGAGGACGTTCATTCATTGGTCTGCTATGATGACCTCCTATTGCAATCTAGGCTATGACTTTGACATTGATGCCTCGCCTGTGTATGTGTTAGTATCGATATGTTAGCTGCGCCAGACATCTATGAAAACATCAGGAGAGCTCAGAGGTCAGATGATGAGGTTCAGAGGTGGTTATCTTTAGTACATCTTGGTCAGCCAACAAAGTTCAGGGTGGCAGATGACGGATCCTTGAGATTGGGGAACCGTTGGGTGGTTCCGAGTACGCCGGAGTTGCGTAAAGGAATCTTGGAACGAGCTCACAGTAGCAGACTTAGCATCACCCAGGCGGGAAGAAGATGTACAGAGATCTGCGTGGTCAGTTTTGGTGGAGAAGGATGAAGTCTGATGTCGTCGCTTTTGTGAAGAGGTGTTTGATCTGCCAGCAAGTTAAGGCAGAGAGGCAGAGACCTGGCGGCAAGTTGAGAAGCTTGGAGATACCGAAGTGGAAGTGGGAACACATTTCCATGGACTTCGTGACTCATTTGCCGAGGAGTGCTTCAGGCTTCGATGCTATTTGGGTGATCGTGGATCGATTGACCAAGGTGGCTCATTTATCCCCTATAGCATGACTTTCACATTTTTGAGGATGGCGCAGTTGTATATCAGAGATGTGGTGAGATTGCATGGGATCCCCGTTTCCATAGTGTCAGATCGAGATCCGCGATTCACATCTCATTTCTGAGAAGGCCTTCAGTCAGCCTTGGGAACTGAAGTCAGATTGAGTACTGCTTATCATCCTCAGACGGATGGCCAGACCGAGCGCACTATTCAGACGTCGAGTCGAGGACATGTTAAGAGCTTGTGTTTGGAGTTCGATGCTTCTTGGCAGGATTCAGTGCCTTTGGTAGAGTTTTCGTATAACATAGCTACCAGGCGAGTATTCAGATGGCTCCGTTTGAAGCTCTTTATGGCAGACGGTGTAGATCACCCTTATGTTGGGATGATTTGGACCGCAGATCGGTCGGAGGACGGAGTTGATTCGAGAGATGGAAGAAAAGATAAAGACAATAAGGCAGAAAATGAAAGCGGCCAGGACAGACAGGCAGCTTATGCAAATAAACGGCGGAGACCGTTGGAATTTCAGTTGGGAGATAATGGTCTTTTTGAAGATCTCGCCTTTCAGAGGCGTTGTGCGATTTGGGATGCGCGGGAAACTGTCTCCGAGGTATGTTGGACCGTACGAGATTTACAGCGCATTGGCACCTTAGCTTACCGACTTGCTTTGCCGCCTTCTTTATCTGGGATACATGATGTGTTTCATGTATCGATGCTGCGGAAGTATGAGCCGGATCCGTCGCATGTGTTACAGCCTTCCGAAGTTCAGTTAGAACCAGATGTATCTTATGTGGAACGGCCTGTCAGAATTCTGGATCGAGCAGACCGTAGACTCGGAACAAAGTGATACCTATGATCAAGGTTCAGTGGGATCGCAGGGGTGTCGAGGAGGCAACGTGGGAGACGGAGCGGCATATGGTGCAGCACTACCCGGAACTATCTCTGGTATGTTGTTATGTTTAGTTTCCTTTTGGGTAAGTGCATGGATTTCGAGGACGAAATCTTATAAGTAGGGGAGTATTTGATATCCCCGAAATGGTTAATTGCATTTGGGCAATAATTGTGCTTATATGATTAATTATGTGGTAATTAATTATGCATTGGATTTATTTACCTTATGGAAATGCATGTCATGTGGATAGGGTGACCCGGGGTTGCATTTCAGGGTGCATGTGGTGCATGTTGGAAATTATGGTTGGGAGCATGATTTATTTGCCATGTGGAGCAATTAATTAGAAATCATGTGTTTTAATTGATATTTGGTGCATATGAATATAAATGCTTTGAAAAATATCATGTTGGGGGTGTTTTTATACACATGGAATTATTTTGGGTGCCTTTAATTAATTAAAGCCCAACCCTTTTTATCCCCAACCCCACCTTCATCACTCTTACTTTACCAAAATCAAATTCCACAAACCTTCCTCCTCCAATTTTCGAGCTCAAGCTTGAGGGTGAAGAGAAACCTTTCAAAAATCTTGTTTGGTGGAGATTATTGGGTGATTTGAGGTCCCAAGAGTATGGATACCTCATGGTTAATTTTGTAAGGTTTTGATTGAGTTTGGTATGATTTTGGAATGGTTTAAAATGGGTTGTTGTGGTTTTGGTTAATGGTTGGATTTATACTTGTTTTGAAGTATATTTGGTGGTTTAATTGGTTAGATGTTGTTGGTTGCTTGGTTAAGTGTTGGTATGGATTGGAAGAAATTTTGGGACAAAAATGGTGAAAAACGCATGTCTGTGCGAGGCGATCGATCGCCTGAAAAGAGGCGACCGAATCGCCAAGACGAGTGCATTTTTACGGGTTAGGCGATCGATCGCCTAAATGTGGGCGACCGATAAGCCGAGAGGGTAGAGTTTTTCAACAGAAGGTGGCGATCGATCGCCATGTTTGGGGCGACCGATCGCCGCAGTGTAAATTTGAGGCGACCGATCGCCTGGTGTGAAGCGATCGATCGCCGCCAGTGGATTTTTGAGAAATGGGTTTATTTTGTCAAATTTTTGGTATTTGGCTATTATTTGGCTTCTAATAGGGGTTGTGTGATTGTGTAGAACCATCCCAGGTAGCAACGCAACCGAGGAATTGAAGCCATATCAAATCCACTTTTGGAAAGGTACGTAGTGGACGTACGGGCACCCCAACGGTACATGTATCTTATATACTTATTGTTATGCATTGTGGATGCAAGTATATATGTGGTATTGCATAGTGGATGCAAATACATGTATGCATGATGTTTATAGATGCATATGATTATTGGTGCACATCCCATGAGTCGTGGTCATCCCTTGATGATTTTAATGCTTGCCGCTATTTCGTTTGGTTCCGCTAAATGTGAAGCGAGGGTGTGGGAGCGCCGCATGTCACATTTGAGCGTGGTTATCATATAGGACGAGGAAAGGGTATTGCCGCTCAATGAGAGGCGAGGGGTGGAGTCCCGCAGTCCATTGAAGCGAGGTTATCCTATGCCGTCTATATGAAATAGCGAGGGGCATTAAAATACATTGTGATGGACAGACTAGGGATTGGTGATCAGTATTGGTTATTGATGAGCTGGTATATGTCATGACATGTTTTGACCATTAAAAATAATCTGTTGATTATACTCATGAGTTATGGTACAGGGACAACACCAAACGGGAAGCGTTTGAAATGCATGGAAACAGGAAGTGTTTTATTATGATTATGCATTTACGCTTTATCTTCAATTGTGTGAATATGAATGATTATTATTGCTCATGTTTGGGGGTTGTCCTTGTAGGTACACGTTTGGCATGATAGGAGGGCTAGACGGGTGGGTTGAGACTGTAAGGACCCCAAGCCCTTAAACCTGATTAGTGTATTAACCACTATGTGTGGTACATGCTTCTATAAAATGTCAATCGCGAAGCTCTGATGATACTTAATCATTGCCTGTCAATGAAAGACTCATTGTTTGCCCTTTACCAACCCCTTGGTGCCACTTTTCACATTGTAAACTTTTATAAAATTTGGGCAGAGTCTCCCCATAAATAGAGCTATCCCAAAAAAAAAGAGTACAACACATAAAAACAAAATTCCGGCCAGGGAATACATAATACTCAACAGAAGCAGTAATACAAGTAGATTCCCAGCCAGGGAAGACACCACACATATGTCAACAAAAGTGGGTTCCAACACCCACATAATACACCAGTGACTCTCATATCATTCTAGCAATTCAACCTAATTGCATGCAATCTTAAATGAAAGAGAGAGAAAGGCTCATGCCTATATATACAATCCATATACAAGTATAATCATGCCACACATGCGAGCATCATGAATATGTATAAATCCTCAGGTGTATATATAGGTGCTCTATACGATACCGTGCTCCATCAAGCCCTGGTACCACGATCCTGGGAGTACCTCAAATCAACAGCTCGAGCTCAGCTCCATAGCCATCGATGTACCTGTCCACCTGTCCCAACAGAGACAGCCCCCCAACGGGGTGAGCATACCAATACACAAAATCCCATAATCATAATAATGAAATTCATAATTTACAACACAAGTAAAATACTAATGAATTTAAATGATACTCCCTGGATGGCAACATCCTCATCCGGGATTCCGTGTACTGTCCCTGTTCTCACAACATCAAACTCATCAAATCTCATAAATCAGTAAATCAACGCATTGATTAACTCATCGCATGCCTAATCCTCGAATATCAACATATAGTGATTACAAATTCATTAAACATGCAATTACAGAATCACAATATCTAATACTGATTTCACAACCTTGCTATCAATCACAGATAGCTCAAATGCCTTAGCATTTTTTTACCAATCCTTCATTATACTTAGACATCTCAAGTGTTTATAATGAATACATGAGTCTACAAACCTAGACATCTCAAACTCAATGTCTTTAATGAACACGATTCTACGAACTTAGACATCTCAATTGGTTACGAAGAATACTACGATCATTTGACATCTCAAATTGATCAATTCTTCCAGCTTCCTCATAATGCCCTAATATAGTCAAATAG